>VWZT01006512.1:1318321-1394469 GCA_013397055.1 Pachycephala philippinensis
AGCGTCCACGCTGGACTGGGGCTGGTCTGGCTTGGGCCCCGCAGCCCCGGGCGGCCCCTCACCCGGCCCCGGCGGTGGCTGGCTGGCTGCTGAGGGGGTGATGCGGCCCCTTGCGGGGCTTGGAGCACGAGCGTCAGGCCGGGGCACGATGGCGGCGCGGCTGCTCTGGGCCCCGGTGCCCGCCCTGCCCCGCACCGCCTGCCCGGCGCTGCTCCCCTGGCCGAGGCGCTTTCTGCCGCTCTAAAGGGTTTGCCTGCTGTTCACGGTTCGTGGCCGGGCGCTGTCAGGCTGCCCGCTCACGCTGGCCGAGGCGCTTTCTGCCGCTCTAAAGGGTTTGCCTGCTGTTCACGGTTCGTGGCCGGGCGCTGTCAGGCTGCCCGCTCACGCCCCACGAGCCGGCACAGGCGGCATTGTGTCGCTGCCGTGTGCCACGCCGCCTTGTCCCCGCTCGAAGAGGATCTGTGCTGCTGCCGCGGCTGCCCCCAGCTCTGTAGGGAAAAGCCCTGGGCACAAAGGGGCCTGGCACAAAGACTGCTCTTTCTGCGGTCTTGGAAGAGCTGCTCGGACAGTGGGGCGGGACATAGCACATAGGGCGGAAGGTGCCGCGTTAAAAGATGGGAAAATGACTTACAGGAAAACAAGTAAGGGCAACTCTCCCGACAGTGTTTTGCTGTTCCATACTGAGCTGGACAGAGCTTCAGGCACAGGACAACAAACAGAGCATTTTACCTCTAGCCCGTCCAAGTGGACAAGAGGATTCTCAGTCCTATGAAACTCTCTGCACTCTGGTGTGTCTGAAAACCAAGAAATCCTAAACATTCAGGACTGCAAGCAGCTGTACCTGTGAGTCTCCAGCATGCGTTGTGATCAGCCAGCTCTCTCTCCCCAAAACACTTGAATTGCTACTAGTGTGGTGGAAGCCGGCAAGCCAGTGTTTGTCAACAGGCATGTATGTGTATTAGATATATCTATATGTTTTAGATACATACATGTACACATATATTCATACTGCATTGTGTGAGGAGTGTGTTGACATTTTCCCCCTGTTCTCCATTACTATACATTACCAGGTTGACTAGATGAGACACTGTGTTTCCAATATCCTTTTTGAGTAACATCCTGCCCTCTGGATGCAGAATTCAAGACTGATTTGCATTAATCAATATTTGAAATTCGATCCATCAGCCTTGAAATCACTAATCCGGAGCTATGTTTACCCCTCAACTTACAGCGACACATTCAGGACGTCCTGCTGCCACTGAGCTCTGTTAGACTCAAGTCTTTTTTTTCCAGATGCTGGCAACTCAGTTACTCTTACTGCCTGTTCAAGGGCCAGCAGTGTGGGATTCAGGAAGGAGTACCTTTACTGTATATTTGCATTTAAAGAATCATCCATTATCCAATTCAGTTTTCAAATACCATACGTGCTGTCTTTTTTTCAAACAAGTGACTAGTTAGGAGAGGTGAAAATTGATATGGGAATTAATAGCTGAAATCCTAAACTGAGTAACTGTCAAGGTGTAGTTTTATGGTTGGCTTAAATTAATATAGGTCCATGGGAATGTCTTGACAGCCCCATTCCTGGGCATCTGCTGCTCTTGGGCAATGTCATGGGCTGGGGTGGAGTTAAGTGGTTTCAGATCCTTATCATCAGGATAGGTTAAATGCCAAAACAGCCTTCATGGCACTGCAGCGTGTCATAGCATGCTGTGTGTGACACATGTTCTGCTCAGTGTCCCAGACGGAGGTCCTTGCAGCCATACACAATGTCAGGAGGCAAATGGCAGCTTGGAGTTCCTTCACCCTAGCAAGCAGTGCAGATGCTTGTGCACCGTACATCCTCCAGTGCCACTGACCACAGCCACTGCCATGGGCTCAGCAAACTTCTTCTAATAAGACCATGAATCTGCCGTGTGTGAGTGCTCTAATCTCATGCCCTTGCAGAGCACTCTCAGCCACCCATATGGGGCCTCTGCGCTGCATACCCCAGGCTCCTAAAATGAAAGGTGGAGAGTTACCAGCTCCAGAGTTGTGTGGCTGGATAGGTGCTCCAGGGATGACAACTCCAAAACTGTGCATGACTCACCCTCTGTTTTTAACACCATGGAAACTGAATAATGAATCAGAAGTGCTTGCTACTCTCTTCACCTCACAAGGTGCATACTTGAGGTACCCAGGCACTAAGAGCTGCTGCTGCTGCACATCACTGATTGGTGCTTGGCAGCCATCAGAGTACAGAAGCAGCACAGGCTGAAGGAGGAGTATTTTCTGACTTTACAGAAATCTCTGAGACAGAAATGAGTTTGCCAGAATTTGAGAGCATTTCTTAGAGGTGAAAAACAGGTCACAGGTAAACAGAAAGGAGCTTCTCATTGTCAAGAAAATTAATTTGAACTCCTGGTGACTGCAGTGATCAGAGAAAGAACTTGTGACAGAGCCCAGTGGTGAACTTTAGAGGCCACAGAAATGGCCAGTATCCAGCCAAAAGCAATAATGACCAAGCAAATCTTATTGCTGGAGCACACTCAGACAAAGCCGGTTCCTCACTTTGGCATCTCACTGAACTCAGGAAGCATCGAGTTTCACTACCCCTATGCCACAAGACCTGCATCCCACCAGGCACCACCGAAATAGCCCAATGATTCAGAGAGCCCAGCAGCAGCAGCACTAAAAGCTTTGTGAATGATACCCTCTGTGGAGCGCATGCCTCTGAGGAAGCCCTCCAAGCCTCCCCTCACCCTCTGTGGATGGAAGCAATGACTCACCGTCAAGCAGGAGGCACTGTTTGTTTGGATTCAACTCCTGGATGCTCATTAGTGGGAAATTATTATGATGGACTAAGCTGCCTTATGCATTGAAGCTCTTTGGTATCATAGTCCTTTCCTTTAGTATGCTGTGCATCCCATTTGCTTCTGTGTCGTCCTCACTGAACTCAGTGTTACCATTTCAGCTTAATTTCTCATGGAAGCAGGGCCTCTGCTTGGCCTCCTCAGGCATCCCCTCTCTCATTTGGGCTAGTCCTTGTCTCAGTGACTTTTTAACTTGTTAGCTTATTTGAGTTAAATCTGACAGAAGAATAGAGGTCACAAAAGTAATTAAGATCCTTAATTAAGTAATTAAATTTTTTAAAATAATTCATTTGAGATAGAAGAAAGTGGGGCTATATGTCTACCAGTTCAATTCAGGAACCTGTTGGTTTCTGCTAGGAGACATCGGAACTCTTATGGTGTAGCCAGATTACCTTCAAGAAGAAGACTAAGCAGAGACAAAGGAAAAGCAGAGAAACTTGCATAGATGCACACTGAAATAACAGAAAGTCTTAATACCATTCAGTTCAAAAACTCAACCTGTCAAGGGAGAGAAGTCCATAGGAAACTATATTTGATGAGATCTGTTGTTCAGGGCACTTCTTTTTTCCCCTTTGGTGCCCTGTCTACCCCTGCAAAATATCAAGTTTCCCTCTAACAATCAGTGGGAGTGCAAAGAATGCCAGACAAAGTCTAACTTTTGGTAATGTAATAGAGTATTAGAGAAAACCCGTGAAATGCTAACACTGAGTTTTTCTCTCTCCTTACACTGCAGATACATTCCTTTACAAAAAAATACGGTAAATATATTTGACTCTTAAGTTGTGGATCCTGGCACGATTTTGCTGCAAGTTAGCAAGATTTGCAGTGCCTCCCTGTGAGCTAATTCCAGGAGCCTGAAGCAAGGGGCAGGATGCGTGTGCTAGTTTGAGGCACGGATCCCCAGCAAGCCGCACAAGGGAAGCTCCAGACTCCACTATCCCTTTCGCACGGATCACTTCTGCTGGTTTAAGCAGCCTCGTCCACCGGTGCGGTCCCAAAATCCCTGTGTGGCTCCGAGCTATCATTGCCCTTGGCAGTGGCTGGGGCAGGGCTGCGGGCGAGCGAGGCGCTGGCTCCCGAGGAGCCGGTCACGCCTGGTGGGCTCTGCCCGCGGCGGGGAGCGGGCGAGCCGAGCGCGTTGCGTCACCTTCACCGGGAGCCGCGGCCGCCCGTGCCAGGACATTCCTGGGGTGAGTCACGNGGGCTCCGGGAGCCTTCCCCCCGCCCCTCCGGCCGCAGCGCGGGGATGCGCTGGGAGAGGCGGGCTGCGCGCTGCCGGGCGGCGGTGCCGGCCTGAGTGCTCTCATGCTCCACTTGGGCTAAGCAGCCTCTTCCCCTGCCAGGTGGGGAAGGCTCTTTTTAAGCCCGTGCAGGGATGCGGCTGAGGAAAAGCTCCTTTTTTTCTTTCTCCTTGCAAAGCTCGTCAACCATCCGCGTTCCCTGGACGAGTTGACCCGATGGCCGTGTGCCAGAAGAGCAGGCAGAAGGAGGCAGCAGGACGCGGCAGCAGCGTAAGCCCAGCAGGGATGCTCGAGGAGCAGCAGCCACATGTGTTTCGGGGCAGGGTGGAATTCCCCCTCTCCCGCCGTGCTGGTAACTCACACGTTCCACTGAATCACAACGCCGGGCAGCCACGGGCCTGCCAATGGACAGCGAAAGAGAGATTTAATTAAAGTGTTAGGTCTTGTAATGACATCATGTTAGGGATGTCATTTTAAACACAGCAAAAAAAGGAAATAAAAATTCCTCCTGTGAGAGAAACATAGAAAATAATGGCGGAACAGAACAAAAAATTCCCCTAAAGTCTAAAATACAGGGAAACTTCGCTCAGCTTTATTAATAAAAACAGAAGATAAAAATTGCCTTTACATAATTAACACATATTCGACTTTCACAAAGGTTTGTACATTTGTAGCACTAGAAGAAGTAACTACTGTTTATCCTGCCAGGCTTTGTAATTCCTATATGCCCTGCAAAATGTGTCTAACTGCTTGCAGTGTCCTTTTGCTATGCACATGCTTCAACAGTACTCAGCAATTTTTCCACTTTCCCCATGTCTTACAAATTGAGTGATAGTCCTTATGCTGGGAGTCTCCAAGTTTCTCTCCCCAAGCTTAGAAAGTCAAATTCTGCTGCCTCTGATGCTAGGATTTCAGTAGACTTACCACAGCACAGAAACAGAAGTTTTTTGTTTCTTTTTAAAATCACAGCAGAGATAAAAGTGTGGTTTCTTTCCTTACTCTGTGTCATGGCTCAACAGTTGGTTCTTTGCTCACAGTATTATATTAATTATATTACATATTATATTATATTTAATATCTAAATGCAATAGATCTTACACAAAGAAGGAGTAAGGACAACAGTAGTGCACCAAAATGCATATCTACAACTCTCCCAACAGTGAGTTCATCTTGTTTAGGTTTCTGAAAACTTGTTGAGCCACAGAGCAGCGGCTCCTCTCAGCAGACAAGCACGACAGCTGGAAAGGGTCATTTCTTGAACAGCTTCAGCTTGGTTTGCAGGACAAGTGCCAAAAGTTAGGATACAGTCAGCCATCTCAGCAGATGGCACAATTTAAACTGGTGCACCTCCAGGAAAAGGTGGTGATGGTTTCCAAAAGCTCTTTCCCTTTAGGATAGGTGCGTGCAGGCCTTCAAGTTGCTGGGGCTGGCTGACACATAAGGTGTATAATGATTCAACATTGCTATGTTCTTTTTTACAGAAAAGCCCCCGAAAAATGGGCTCCCTGAGATAGCCAGGGTTCCTGCTGGGACAAGAAATCCTTGTTTTTCTGTGCCTGGACAAGTGCAAAGCAGCACTATACACAGATTGTACACAGATTTCAGGCATTAATCCCAAGTCTTCCAGGCTTGGCTTGATTCTGCTACTAACCTTCATTGCTCTGTGCTTCTTTTCCTGCTGGGGTTATGTCATCACATTGGAATAAGGTCCTTGGAAAATGGACTGTTTCTAATCATGATCAGCACTTCTGTGACATTGCAGGTCTGATTTAAAGAGACGTCTTTTAAATACAAAAAAGAATCACCAGCAAAGGATCAAATACTCTCCAGGAGATAGAGAAAGCCATGACAGAAGTGCCAAAATGGCAGAGATTAATTCCTATGGCCTGTTTAGATTGGAAGTTGTAAAGATCAAGGAAAAAAGAGGACAGACACTTTTGGTTCTGAAGTTTTAATACTCTTAAAATTGCTCCAGTTTGCAGCATTGCGTCTGAATGAAAGGAAATTCTGTTTGATGGAGGTTGAACCCAAGGACTGGTTCTAAGAAACCTCTTAAAAGCAAAAACCATGAAAACAAAAGATGCTCAGTCTAAATGTATTCAAGCATTTCAAAGCGCCCTCACAAGATATGGTGCTTAAAAAGTTGATAGTGCCTTTTAAAACCCCTTAGTTTTTCAGACAACCTAAAAATAAAACATTAGCTAAGCCTAACATGCTAAATACATGAGTTGAGATCACTTTCTGGTGGTTGAGGATGGGCTTTAGGGTGATTGAGGCACAGGAATATTTATAACCAGTGCTGGATCGTGGGACCTGTCGGTCAGTGCAGAAGTGTCCTCTGGTGACAGCAGCGCTCACAAGCTGTGCCAGGAGTGCAGAGCCCAGCATGTGACTGATGGTGGGATCTGCACAGGAATGCTCATGAAAAGCAACTATGAAGCCCCACACTGCCCAGAGTCAAATGCAGAACTGCCATCCAAACCCCAAACATTTTAGCATCTTGACTCCCATTTCTGCCATTTTGAACACAGGACTCACAGCAGCTGAGCCTCAGCATTGCCTGTCTCTTCTAAGTCCTTTCCTCTCCAAGCTATTTCATCTGTAGGGCACTCGAAGGAGAAAAATTGGAAAGTACGTAGATTATAATATACATTCTTATAGAACTGTTAACCTAGGAACTATCAATATAAATCCTAAATAAATTGGTAAGACAAGACTAGCAAATTGACAAAGCTGAAGTTGGACTGTGCGTTATCCTAGCAGAGCAAGGTAATCCTATTGAGGATTCCTTCTAACTTTGTTACATGGAAATTATGGGACAAGCACGCCATTTTCAGTCCCTCCACATGGCATGGTTAAACCAGGCAGCACAAGCACCAGAATAACTCTAGACCATGATGCTGTGACACGATGCTGGGGCAGCAGCACTCTTTTAGTCAAATAAAGACCCTTTATTTTGTGGTTCTTTGAAATCAATCTAAGGAAAAAGATGAACAACAGCAGAGAAGAAAGAAGTGAAAGCTGATCTTCCATGGCCGTTGGCCAGCATTTTGGAGAGTATGCTGTCATATAACATCCTTGTAGGAAACTTGGCCCAATCAAACATTTCTCTCATCAAAAGCGAGTGACCTGAACAGCTGGATAAACGCTGTGAGCAAGCAGGGAGGCGCAGGCGGAATGCTGGAGCTTGCTGCCTTCTCCCCCCCTCTGGCAAAGGCTGTGGGACATCGCGTGGGCTGAGCACCTCCAGCCTGGCCGGCTGCTGGCCTTACCCAGAGCCTCTCACAGGGCAGTGGCTGATACAGCCCTGTCTTTGGAGACCCAGGAAACATTTTTTTCCCTTCTTTCATACCTAAAAAAATTTGAAGATTCAGTTGCACTTAAGAAAATATATTTAAAATTAATTTCAGCAATTTTCCAGGAAAGAAGCACTACAAACCCAGGAAACTGATATATTACGGTAAAGAAACGAACCTAAGTTGGCCTCAGTGCACTTTTTGGAAAACACATGCAGTCTGTGGCTTTCTGCCCCTAGAACATTTCAGGTGTAGCTTGTATTGATGTGCATTTTAATGCACTCCAAAATGCCTTCCATTACCTGAAGGGAGCCTATAAGAAAGCTGGAGACGGCCTTTTTAAAAGGGCATGGAGTGACAGGACAAGGGGGAATGGCTTCCCACTGCCAGAGGGCAGGTTTAGATTACATAAGAGGAAGCAATTCTTCACTGTGAGGTTGGTGAGGCACTGGAACAGGCTGTCCAGAAAAGTGGTGGCCGTGTTCTCTGGCAGTGTTCAAGGCCAGGTTGCATGGGGCTCTGAGCATCCTGGCCTAGTGGAAGGTGTCCCTGCCCACGGCAGCTAGGTTGGAATGAGATGACTTTTTGAGGTCCCTTCTAACCCAAGCCATTCTCTGATTTCTATAAATGAATGATAACCATTGTTTTAATAGTCAGTGACTTAGAGCAGTTAAAAATCCCAAACTTTGTCCAAGTACATACACATATATCTCCAAATACACATATTTTAGGGATGGTGCTACATCAGCATCCCTGCTGGGAAAGAAGGTAATCAGCTTACTTACCTGTCTTTATAATTCTTCTGATTTGCAGCACAAGTTATTTTACCTTTTGCATCAGTCTAAATCCAGACATCATCTTCAAACCCAAGTGCCCTAAAATGGGAAGCTTTCTTATTGGTGGTAACTGGAGATTCTCTGAGGGGTTTTTACACAGGCCTGATACTGGACATATACACAATCGAGCACTTCAAAGGCAAGGTTTTAATAGAGCACTGTCTAAGGAAGCACCAAATTAAGGGAAGTAGGTAGCTGATGAAGGCCAGGAGGAAGAATACATCACTTGGTAGCAGGCTGAGAAGTCTTCGAATATCCCCTTGCAGCAAGCTGGGTAAAGCACCAGGAGCACCCCTGCAGAACTATGTCACTGTTGTGAAGATCAAGGCAGTTCAGCAGTGCAAGGGAAAGATCTCTCGGAGTTACAGCCAAATGCTGTACAAAAAAACTTTGCTGTACAAAAAAATCTGGACACCGGTAATTTCTTTAGAGTGAGAAGGCTCTTGCAGGGTAGAAATAGTCCTTTCTAGCCTCAAGAAGCATTATCTAGAATTGCTGCGATCAGTTATGACCGTGATGAACAATAGATAATGTGACCAGTGTTAGATATTATTTATTGAATACAAACAGATAAAACTTGGAAGAGACAAGATCGCTGCAGGGTAAGGGTTAACTCAGTGGTTACATCAATGATTCATAAACCACAAGTGTAATCTCCTAAATCCTAAAGTACTAGATTACCAGTGCAGCAGAAACACAGTGTTGGGCAGGTCTGGTGTCCCCAGAGACCTGCTCCCTGCATGTGTCCATGGAAGACTCTTCACTTCTGGACCCTGACAGATGCAGGGATGGCTGGCTGTGGGGCAGCTGGTGACTGCAGCGAGGGGAGTGGGGCTGTTCAGGGTCTGCCTCCCTATAACTATGTATGTACATTCAGGCTGGGTTTCAGCTGCTACTTACTGGTTTCTAATGCCTGTATTTGCTAAGATCATATTTTTTAATTGTTAATACTAACATTTAAGTGCTCTCTCCTAAGTACTTAAAACCTCACCCCCCCACAAAAGAGGCATCCAGCAGTGGGTGCTGGGGCACTGGCCCCAGCACGTGGGCTGCCAGAACAAAGCAACACAAGCTTTCCAGCGTTGTTACAGGCTTCCAGAAATTAGACTTCCAGCAGGTGAATCTGACACTGGATATGCCAGTTAAGGTGATCACCTGCCTCCTAATACAGGTGAAAGGACTTGATACAACAAGTCCTAGCTACAATGGTGGTGACACCTAAACATGAACGGCCAGTATCAGCTTGACTGCAACCACCACAGAAGGCTACAGCTAGCATTTGAAGAGGCCTTCTCCTGTGACCTCATCCTGCTTGGGTAGGAAGGGCTGCTTGTAATATTAGCAGTTAGTGTAAGGATTGGTCTTCTGCATCTTTAGTAGCCTGTGGTGGCCAGGTGGTGAGCAAGTTGTCTTTGAGGAAATGCTGCTGTTTCCTGGACAAGTGAATCCTTTGGGTTGGGAACCCAAAGGGATTGGTCCCACAGCTATTAAAGAGTTATGTACAAAAAGCTTCTGACGAAATTGTCTACAGTAGTTACTCAGCTCTGACATGAATGAAGGGGGCAGAATCTGCACAGCAGAAAAACCAGTTGGCATAGCAGTATCTGGATACACGCCAGGGCGAAGATCTATTGGAGCTACCAAGAAGGGCACGACTTTCACTGTTGCATCTTGTTAAAATGCTTAGAGGACAGATGCTGCACTTGAAGCTCAAGGAAGCCTACTGTCTGTTTTCTTTAACAACCTGGTACAGCCTCATTAGTTTGAATCCAAGATGAAGCTGTTCACCCTATCCATTTTGACACCTTTGTGAAAAACTTTAGCTTGGAGCCTGTGACAGATACTGTACAAGCCTTACCCTGGTGGTAAGATCAGGTGGGATGGCTGATCATGGTAACACACAAATTTGTTAGGGGAAAAAAGATGGGTGAGGAGCATGAGTATTTCAGCCCCTAAGACAAGGAGGGAGATAGAAGTAACTCCCCTTTTTCCAAAGGCCATAAAAAAGACATCCTGACATAGCTCAGAAAAAGTATCACTGAAGTTTGAAAAAGCTTCAAAGAAAGCACCAGCTCAGGCAGTCTGCTCTGAGGAACTTGATTCATGCCCTGCAAGCACCACTAAAGCCAAGGAGGGTCAGATCTGAACTGCACATACAGCAGACAGGAGTATTTTAAGCACAGCTGTTCAAAGCAGAATAGTACTTCCTGTATTTCACCTTCAGTGTATGTAAGTGAGGCCTTAGGCTTGCAAATTTAATGGGAAATTTTGTAACTTTGCTCAGCACAAGCACACAAACATCATTGTCATAAGCAGAGATTTGGGTTGGACTGTTCCCACTTGCTCTATCCAAACTCAAAATTATAGTCGCATTGTTGACGGGATGCTATTGAAGGAAATAACATTGGAAAAAGAGTGATAGGAATGAACAGCTGGGAGTAGGTTTGGGACAGAATGATTTAAATTGCATCTGCCACAGATAGACTTATTCAGCTCACCGTGGCCCTCCTCAAAATGTATTCACATTCAAGTCAATGGGGATTATTCATGTGAACAAGAACGAGCACAACTGTTTGTGCAACCTGCTAGTCAAGACTTTCACAGCCCCTCGGGACAGGACAGATGCAGGGGTATCAAGTACAACTTATACCCTGCAACAAAGTCTTCTGCTGCTCATATTCCTTGCAGAATTTAGCATTCTTTACTGAGACCATTTCTTTTGTGGGAACAAAAATGGCTCTTTAATCTGGACAGAGATGTCAGCTCTGAACAGGAAAGCTTCCACAGAAACTCTGAAGTATTATTAGCAGACACTTCTGAACAACATCCCTCCCCATTCTTATTCTTAGATTTTAATTATTTTAAAAAATCCCCAACCCACAACTGCAACACTTCAAACTGATCAGCCTCCTATCCACTGCCACCCATTCCCTAGGCTCAAGGGAATGCCCATTCTTGCCACCTCTAAGGCAAGGTAAGCACTACAGCAGCGAAAGAAAGCCCACAACTACATAACATAGCAAGCAATTGTTAGGAGCATATTCAGGTTTTAACCGTTTAACACAAGCTGCATAAACACAGGGGGAACAGATGCTGCAGCAGCAAGCCTCATGTTTCAGTTTTTCCTACCTCTCTCTCCTATCCCCAAACTTCCTCTCCATACTTTTTGCTCATACTGTGGCATATCTCCAAGAGGGCAGCACTGATTTTAAGCTATTGACTCAAACTGAGCTTAATAAATTTAAATTAATAAATACTGAAAGTAAAACTATCAAGGACAGTAAAGAGAGTTTAAAGAAGCTGCTGGTCAACTGAACAAATCTGTGAGCTTTTACACTGTTAGAGATCCAAATTAAAGATCCATACAACTTACACTGCTTACGTTACTCCGTACATACTGATGGACACTTGCATCCCTCAGAGACGAGGTATCACAGCGGTTGCAGCTGCCCAAAGTGCTGGCTAGGGTACTCATATTGGAACCAGATTCTGCTGTGTTGCCTCCAGCAAATTGTCCTCATAAGTTAATGGGAAGGTGGTGTAGCAGTACAACTCAAGAGGAAGTCCAAGCTCAACATACTTTGAAAAAATGTGTCATTTTATTTGTACACTTCCAAAGTTGTATGTAGAAATTTAAGAGTACAGTCCTGCAAATTTACTCATTGCTAGAAGAACTGCCAGGGACACGAGAAAGTATTTATTGATTGATCATCAAGTCAGAGGGGAATAAACAAACAAACAAACAAAACCCCACCCCCAAAATTTAAAAAGTTATGGGACTTTTTTTTTGCCCCAAGTACAAATTTTATAAATACAAAACAAATTCACAAATTACTTTGAATGCTAAATAAATATCTACTTAATAAACTCAGACCAAATACCTCCAGCCAGCACTGGTACAGTACTTGAAAAGATATGCAGTTGTACTCATTAGTGTTGAGAAGATATGCTCAAACAAGTTTTAACAACACACACAGTTTCCTCAACTGTGCTACAGCAGAAGATTTTCTCTGAGTTGATAAAGCCCTCAATACCACAGCTCCTACAAAATCTAGAGGATGAAACAAGGTTATTTTGTGCAGGAAAAAACAAAGTACTTCTGGAAGATATCTGGACACATGACGTATTAAAAATGTACAAAACCTCTGTAAACCAGTACTGTATCCAGTACATCTATCAAAATTATTAGACACTGAATAAAACTGTAGCAAAGGTAATCTTTCCTACATTCTCCTGAGTGCTTAATATTATATTGAGAATATAGTGCAGGCCACACTTCAAGGTGGTTAAACAGTTGTTATTGCTTTAAATAGACATGACGACTGTGTACTTTAACAATCCATTTTAATGAATGTAATAAATTCCCTCAAAAAATCCTTTGGAAGGCAGAGGTTAGATTCGTGACTTCTTCGCCGCAGGAGCGGTGTGGTCCACGTTACCAGATGTGATTGGAAGTCCAAGCTTTTGAGCCTGAATGTGGAAGAAAGCTTGAAGTCTAGTTCCAGCTTTTGCTTCACTTGTGTTACGAGGGTTGTATTCAAAGCAGTTCGAAAACATCAGCTCGATATCTTCAATGAATTCAGCTAGTGAATAAAATAAATTGATTTAGCATGTCACATGTCATCAGACAGCAGTGTAAAAAAGCAGTATAGCATCAATAAATTAGCACAGTGATCCTACACAGAGCTGCAACACCAAAATGTTTTTACGTGTATCGTTTGTATCATTGTATCAGTGCTGTGCCATGTAAACATTCTTAAATTTCTCTGATTATCAGTACATGAAACACAAATCAGACAGGAACACCAGTACCTTTTCTAATTATTTCGTCAGTGTCACTCATTGACATCAAAGGCTTGAGAAATTACTAGAAGTTTCATAGCTGCCCATTTTTTACCTATCCATCATGTATGTTGGTAGTAAAGGAACTATGTTCAACAGATCTTATTTAAAAAAATATTAGCAACTGCTCTTTTAGAAAAACCAAAACACACCACAAAACCCCAAACCAACCCCAATTTCAGCTTTCTAATCATCAGACGCAGTTCTACTTTAGGACAAGAATTTAAAGTGAGATAACATGGTACAATATACCCCTTTCAATAAATAATACTTACATGCTAACTTATATTCACATTTATTCACTTTTTCACGGATTATATTTAAGGCAATAGGTTTTTTGATGATATCATAGTAGTCTGGTACCTAAAAAAAAATGCAAACAAAAAGATTCATGGACAAACAAATGGAAGCTTAAACTCTGTCTATGTAAAACATTCAGGAAATCATGTATCAGCAAAAAGCATTTATGTTTTGGTTTTAAATAAACAGAGGAGTCCTACACAACTACATTCATTTCCTGAACTGAATACTAGTTTTCAGGCATTGTTTTTTCCTTTTTTTTGTATCCTTCAAGTAGCAGACTACAACAAACATTAGCCAGCAATTAAATGAATAAATCTACTCCTAAATGCCCTGTGAACAACTGTAAAAAAAATTGCATGAGCAGATAAGTATTATGCTGTTCCAGCTAATCCCATCTGTCAAGTACAAAAATTACTTCCAATATTTTAAATTTTTTATCTTTCCTGTAATATATTACAATGTTAAAAGCTCTTTAATCATAAGTAATAACCATTTTGACTCCACCACTATTCATTCAGAATTCTGAGATTCCATTTACTTTTGGAGAGAAGGTAGTGAACCCTTCTGCAGCAAGCAGGAGGCTGTACACAAGTACCAGAGATAAACTGCCACTCCAGAACAACACCTATGTGATCAAGAGTGAGGGAAGGAAAAGGACTGCCCAACTTTTAAGTGTACTGATCATTTCGATCCAATTTTGAATTCCAGTAAGCACCAAGTCTAGGGTGACTGTCTCACAAAGTGGGCTGGGGGAAGTGAAAGAAAAAGGTATCTGATCCAAACGTGACTTCCCCCCTCCAAGGAAAGATACCCACATGCACCATCATGTATGTTTTAAGAGAGCATATTTGGTTATGGCCTGTAATTTTACTATAGATTAAGTGCAACCTGCAAATGAACCCAAAGGAAGAACTAGTAGAGAAACAGAATTAAATTGACATATTTTTCATTCCTTTCCCTTTTGGAGTGCTGTTTATGTCATTACTAAAAAGAGAAGTAATTCTCTCTTTCTGGCTTGCTGTGCACTGATCATTCAATGTATTCTTTACATTGTCTTAAAGGCAGCTAAAAGTTTAAACCAAAATTTCTATCATGATGAAGAAAGTTCACATCAGGTATGGATTTTCCCTTCCAACTGGAGAGACTATCCCTTTGTGATTGATTCAGGCAAATCAGAACGCATTGAATTCTAGCAGTTTAGTTTCAGGATAAAAATTAAGTTGAATTCTCCATCTTTCCTTGCATCCACCAGATTCTTGCCCTTCCCAACATAATTCCAGTACTCTAGCAGACAGTCACTAATCTCCATTTCATTCAAAATTCCTCTCCTCCTCCTCTACGCTCACTTCTTTCGTTCACATTTGTACATCATTCTCTTTGTCCAGGTAAGATTAATCCTTCCAACTACTTATGACTCTGAATTCAGAGTTTCAGATCTTCATTAAACAGCAATCACTGATCATTTTAACAGAGCACTTAAACACCAAACTCTAGATCCCCAAGAATGTCTGTGCAGAGTTGCCCCACAGGGCTTGGAAAGGACAGGCACTTTGACAGTTAGGATAGTTCCAGCAGTGCCTTACAACTGACAAGCCAGTGGAGCCTGCAGAAAGCAGCTTTGGGAATTTTTATTGTAGTAAAAACCTCTGGAGAAGCACTTACTTTGGGTACCCACTTTATCATGCAGTATTTTGAAATTTAAGCAAGAGGGAAATTAAGAATGAAGCTACAAAATCATCTTTTTACTGCTTTATAGTTAATATCAGCATGAAGTTGTTTCTATCTTATATTTATCCCAGGTCTGTTCTCAGAATGTCTTTGCATAAATTAAAGATTAATTCAGCTAATTAATTAATAACCACAAGCTTACCTTTAGCAGTCCTGTGTTCTACTTGTTGGTTGGGTTTTTTTTCAAACCAAAGCATTTCACATTTTTAAATGCCCAATGAAAAGCGTATTTAAAATTCTCCCAATACCGTATCAATTGTAAAAGTTATTTCTGGCACCAAATACCTGAGCTGAAATTTCTCCTGAATCCCACTGCTTAGCTCTATCCTTCTGTTCGGACCATGCTATAAATTCCCAAGGTTTACTGGCAGCAGGCAGGACTCTCAGCCACTACTAGTCCCTCTACAGTTCTGTCATTTACCTGGATTTTGGAAACCAGTTTCATGAAAGGCCAGCTGTCATCATGTCGTACCAGTTCCACTATGAGTTGTTCAAAAGCTGAGAGTTCATGGACTCCCCCTTGACGTCCTGAACTTCTCCTGTTCAGTATCGGAGGAGATGATTCTGAAAAAAAACCAACCAAACACCCCACCAGATCAAAATTAAAGCCTGACAAGTAAAATTTTAAAAAAAATTTTAAAAAGTGGAACACCATTATTTTGGGGTACTAAAACTGTAGTTTAAAAGCACAAGGCATGTAGTTTGGCCTAAAGTATTAACTGTAATCCAGTCTTGTCTTTTACTACTAAAGTGTCTCTCTTGTCATACAAAATGCTAAGGACTTAGCTGAGTGCCTCCTCCATTGCATTAATTCTGGAAATGATTTTTTTCCCCTGATTTCAATCTTAAAACAATTTGTTAAACACTTGAAGAAAAGCCCTATTAGAGAAAAACCAGAATAAGCCGCCTGCTCATAACTTTTACTTTCACAAAACCTCTATTCAGAGTGGTTTTATCTGCTTTCAAGAGTAGTCAGCAGGGTGGTTAAAGGAAAAGCTCAGAAATTCTGAATGGTAAGGGACAGAAATGGTGCAGAATACAAGGCTGCCACACTGGAGTGCAAGCTCTTTTACACTCTTCAGTCTCACACTGGGTCCTTTTTGTTTTTAAAAGGTTATTGTATCTTTCCAAGTATTTCCTTACCATCAAACTATTGCCTTAACAAGCAAGGACACTGTTAGCCCTGTGCCAGACAGACAACATTTTTTCTACTGGCAGCAGTTTCCTGTTGCATGTGTGTATTCCCAATTTCACTACCTTGCCTTTATCTGTGTTCTTCACTGTTTAATTCTTTAATAAAACAAAACCAAAAAGCTGCAAGTAAATATTTGCATTTGTGTGGGTTAAGGCACTTCCAAATTTTCTATCCACTTTATTAGAGAGCATATTGTGTGCAAAATTTCAAATATGGATATGATAAATCTCAGATGGCTGAAATTTTTTTAATTTCATAAGAATTTTTTTCACTTCTGTCACTGCAAAAGAAAAACTCTCATTGGAAGTGGCAAAACTGCCTTCAACCACCACTTCTAGTCTCCTTGCTCTACCACACAAATATTTTAGCAAGGAACAGAACATGGATTTTGCTGTGATAAACACATTTCTCTAACCTGTGGATTGTCGTTTTCTGCCTCTTCTCTTGGGTTCAGCAACAGGAAGAGAAAGCTTTGAAGCAGAAACTGGAAACTTCCTAAGCCGTTCACTGGAGTCTGCGGTATCAACAATTCTAAATCCAAGGGAGTTGGAAGGGCTGTTTTCCAGTGTGTTATCAGCACTCTTTCTTCCTCGTCGTCTTCTTCGAGGACCAAGTAATTCCACAAAAACATCTGCTTGTAATGAACTTTGGCTCTGACGAGTGGTCCGGCTATTAAGTCTTAAAGTAGGCTTTGTCACTGCTGAAGAGGCTGATTTTATGTTTCTTAAACCCCTTCTGGTAATTTTTGACGAAGATTCAATTTGCTGGCTCCGAGAAGCATATCTTGCCTGACGCTGGCTGTTCTGACTTGAGAACGGACTGTTGAGTTTGGCTGCTCTCATTTTTAATGGAAACTTGACCTGGGATCTTCCATGCTTTGATGGGCTACAAAGTGAATAGTTATGTTTATTTATTCCAAAATTCCATTAGTCTCTTTCCCCTCAGTTTTCTAATTCAGCATTTAAAAAACCCAGCCATTCAAGGTTGAACTGGTAAGCAGCTGGCTTGCAACCTGATGCAGTCAGTCATCCGTTATTACCCATCACCCACAATTACCATTATCTTAAACACTGCTCTGGGGTCTCTTAATTATATGTGGAGCACATACCTTAAAGAAACGCTCAGAATTCTGATCACCTTTGCAGCTTATGCAATAGGAATACGTTAACTGGAGCACCAGCTATCAATTTCTTTAAATCACTTTTTTCTCCCAGCAAGTGTTAACTATCAGGATTTCTGAATATTATCATCAGCCACATAAATAAAATGCAGTTGTAAAATGCTACATGTAAGAGTTAAGTTCTGGTCAGGATTTATAACTAATACTCAAGACTCCCTGTCCTTTACAGGGGAGAGAGAAGATCCCAGAGATATATTTATTTCTCAAGGATATGCACATTCTCTCCAACTACTGCATCTCAACTGTCAGAGCTGCAAATAACCTTGCTTCAGTCAATTCAAAAGACTGTACCAAAAAGAAGAAAAATACTCTGAGATCAGAAAAGTTTCATTCAATTTTTATGTTGCTGGCATGTGTATCAAATAAAATTTTTACTGAAACAATCACTTTGTATTATTTAGTTGATTGTGTAGGGTTTCTTGGTTGGTTGTCTTTCAAGGAGGTTTTCTTGGGTTGTTTGGGTTTTGTTTGTTTTGGTGTTGTTATGGCTTTGGGGGACTTTTTCAGGGGTAAGGGTGGTGTGGTTTGTTTGTTGGCCTTTTTTAAACAGCTACTGCATTAGTCCTCAAGCCTTCCCAATGTCACGTGGCCTCCAATGCATTGTTTTCCCTGATGTTCTAATACTGTATTCATCTAGTCCTCCAAAATACAAAACTGGACAAAACTAACTCCAGGTTTTCTCCAGAAAACCTTTACTGTTTGAATATCTCTCCACTTTACATTCAAATAGTAGCTGTACAAAACTGCAGCTCTGATGGCATTCTTTCACCCATACATCCAAAGTTGGAATTTTTATCCTGAAAAGTGAGTTTAAGTCCAGTGGCCCTAGCTTTTATCAGTATTAAATCTTTGGTAAGAGCCAAATTTGTAAGAAGCTGCCATTTTTCTAAAAATAAACATCTTTTTCAAACTAGAGTTTCAAGATACATGCTTATGTGAACAAGTACTCCACGTAATGATCAAGGTGATATTTTAACGAAAGTCTATTTACCTTATCTCTTCCTCCTCTTGAGATTCATCCTCCTCATCTTGCTCTTCTTCATAATGCTCCTCCTCACTTTGTCCCATCTCATCATAGTTTGCCTCTTCTTCCCCTTCTAGCTGTTCAGCAGTCTCTTCATCACTTTCCACAGAAGGTCTCTGTCTGGAGGAGAGGCGTCTAGAGCGCTGTTTTGGTCGGCACTCTGGGCAAAACCAGTCTCCTTCAGGAATGACCTAGAAACAGAAGGGCAAAAGAAGAGAAAAAGCATTAGCAATATGCAATTAAGTTGTAAGAACTATTCAGATTCTGTGTGAAAAGGAAGCTTCTCCTATTTCTCATGAGATACCTTCAGCTTGGGCCTGATGCAGTAGGTGTGATATCCTCGATCACAGCCATCACACAGCACCATGCTTTCTGCATCGCCTTTCTTCCGACACACTTTGCAGCGAGCATTGAGGATGGACTTGGACCAGATGACACTTCGATCCAATGTAGACAGATGAAGGAAGACTTGGGACAAGCTGGTAGAAGAAAGAAGTGACTCTCTCCAGCGATCCAGAACTGTTTTATAGGACCGTCCACCATCACTGGCATCTTCCATTGAAGAAAGGGATTTAAAAAAATAAGAAAAATTACAAACCCCCACAGAACTATCAAACTTCTTTTTCAAAGATCTAGGTTATTCCAGAATATGCGGTAATACTCTGACTATCAAACAGACAGCAGCAGCAAACTGGGATAATATTTCAACCTTTGTCTTATCTCTTCAATACTTGAATATTTTCTCCATAGTTTCCAAGACGCTGAAGCTTTTAAGATTTTACTCTTCAATACCTATTCAATTTAGAACTTGTAAATACATAGCTCATTAATAAGACAGTAAACTCAGATATCAACCTGGAAACCTAACAATTTGATTTAATTTATAAAGTATAAAAGATTACTTAAGATTATGAAAAAAATGATCACGTGTCCAATTTACCTGCCTTTGGATTTACATTTTGAAATCCCAAAGTGTTTAAAGAAAGTACCTGAAACTCCACCGTCAAAAAACAGCTTGAAGGGCACTTTTCACCCACACTTGCTCCAGAGTACAGTCTACCAGAGAGCCTTTCAGCCCTCTGCCCATGCCTCAGTGCCTTCATTCCTGCCCGGTACTCTGCCTTCACAAGCACCTGCATCTGTGTGGCTGACCAGGTTGGGTGTCTGACCTGGATGATACGTAACTGCTTCCTTAATACCTTTTAAGCAATGTAGCACACAGGACTCTGTGGTACACATCAAGTGTCAAACCCAGTAACACCTGGGTTCCTAATGAATTTAGAAATAGGGGGTGGGAATAGGGGTGAGAAATTAGACGGTATTTTCAAATTGTTTTGGTTTGCAATCCAGGCCGTGGAAGTGGCCACACAAACACACACACTGAATAGTGAGGGGGACAGTACTGAATGGGAATGGGCAGCTGGGAATTAGAGAAGCAAATGGGCTGTTTGAGGACCTAAGAGAAAAAAGAAGGTATAAATGACATCCTGCATTGCTGCTGCTGAGCAGAAAGCTAATTTCTTTATTGAAGCTGAAAGTTATTTCTTGCATTTTAAAGTAAGAAGGTTTGAGGACAGGAAGAGAATACAACAGTGCTTTTGATGATAGAAATGTCCACAGACCTGCCTTCTAAAAGTGATAGTCCAGCTACTACTGTATGATCTCAGCTGATTAATGCACTCCAGTATATAATGCCACCATGCCTGCTGCACTACTGACAGTGGGCACACGAATGGCCTGTGATGCACCTGTCTGCCAAATGATTTATTCTCAGGATTAGGAAGAGAAAATATCTAATAACAAACAAAAAAGAACAAAAATGAGACTAATTGCTCTCCTGGCAAGGCCCTTCTGCTTTCTCATCAACTGGCTGCCAGGATTTGTCTAATCTTGCATACATTTGCATTAGCAGCAAGCAGCACAAGAGAAGTGATGGGAGAAGGCAGAGGATAAACAGGCAACACAGCTTCATAAATAAAATACAGACACTCCTGAACTGCAAACCTGTATTTCCTAACATTTCCTATTACTTAGTCCTTAGGCTTCCTGTGTTAAGTTCAGCCTTCTGAAGACAGTGGACAAGGTCCTTATGGCACTGCAGTATATCGCCACAGATTTTTTTAAAATCCAGAAGAAAATTTAAAACCACTTAAATCAGGTTTGTACTATAACTCTTACAAAGACACTTTATTTTAAACACCTACATAGTTTGGCAAGCATTTCTTTTGCTAACAATGGCAGCTTGAGCATTAGTACTTTTATTTGGAGGTTATTTTCAGCCTGGATTGGTTCACCAATATAGTTCATCACACAACACAACAAATATACTGCAACTGCGAATTTGCAGAGCACGTAGAGATGAAAATTACTGACCACAACCTGATTCAGCATGTCCTGCTGCTGAAACAAACAAGCCAAACAACACCCACTGTTTCAGATCCCAATTTGTAAAATAAGAATAACACTTTTTTCTTCCATCTATCATCTTTCTCATTTATATTGTTAACTTGGAGGGAGAAATGGCCTCTTCCTTTGTGTCTGAGCAGCTCTACACTGCGCAGTGGGATACCCTTCTGTCAGCTAAGTCCTCCAAGCATTGCTACAATGCAAATGAAGTCATTTGACAGATCTATGCACTCATCTATCAATAGCTAATTGAGTTCAGGGAAGGGTTTTCCATTTTGGTGTTTCTAGAAAGGATATGCAGTTGCACAATGCTGTGAAGTTTTAGAAAAAATGGGGACATTAAAAGGAAGGGGGAAAAAACCCCAGGATTATGTGAACATGCAGATTTTGGTCCCGAAGTGATAAAAAGAAAATACAGTCCTTTATTTCTGGTTGCAGAAACCCTTTTCTTAGTTTTAAATATTTAAGCTGTATTTGTTTCAGTCCCCATGTTTAAACCTTTGTCTTCAATAGAAGAATTCCTTCAATGTAAGGAACTGGCTACAAAATTAATTAAGTAAAAAACAATAAAAAAGAAAACCTGATAAAATATTCAATGCTTTCTAATTCTTAGCAATACAAGTAACATTTAAAATTTACCATCTCTCTGCCTAGTCTTGTCTTTCACTCTCTTCCTCCTTTTATACCCCCAGTGGTGCCTTTCATCATCTTCTGCATCACCTGACATTAAATTCATAGAGTTATTTCAAATATCTTTTTGAAGCATGGAAGATTATTTTAAAATTAATTTTTATATTCCATACTTGTGTTGTCTAAAAACGTGACTTGAACAGTGATTCTAATATGTGCACACAGTAAAGGCAGACAGTGAAGTGTAAGAGAGTACTGTGCATGGAGGAATTGCACATCCCAGTGTTTACTTTGACTCCCACTACAAACAGAAGGCTTGAACTGAAAGCTCTGAAGCCTACCCTGCCTTACCTTTCTGTCCATCTCTGGTACAAATGGCCACGGGAGCAGACACTAACCACAGGTTTCTCTCAGCAAACAATTTGTCTGGTCTGTGCTACCACAAATCTCCTCACATCTCAAAAAATGTAGCCAAGTTATGGGGACAGCTCTCAAGGACCAAGAGAATTAGTTCATCTGTCCACTTGAAACAACATACTTTGGATATTTTTTTGCAGGAGTGTTCTTGAGTATTAAAATGATGAAATTAACCTCCCAGGAAGGAAGAGCCATAGTCAACCTCATCTGCTCCAATTACAAGGCACCTTCCTTGACTGTCTTCTCTGAAGAGTAAACAAAAATACTTTATCATAAAAAAGTCCATTTCCACCTTTGCTGCCTCTGCTCATGAAACCCTGCAGGGAAGTAACGAAAGCATGAGAACAAAGTATGTGTATATAGTAATCACATCCCAGGATACTGCCGGGAGATGTGTGATGCTATTATGAGGAAAATTGTAAATAGGAAAGGAAACAACTTTGGGAGTAGAGGAAACAAAGATAATCAAAATCTAAAAAGAAAGGAATGGAATAAAGACAAGCAAAAATGAGCAAAAAAAAGTTAGTTTGGGGTTTTTTGTCTCACAAGAAGTGCATGGCACAAGTTACAAAGCAGGCAAATGGTTCCCTCCATCAGTCTCAAAGGTGCTCCCATGAATTAAAATCCAACCTTTTGCATGGAAATCTGAAGGATGCTTAAATGACTGAAGTCCTGAACTAGTGCAGAAGGCAGACTTTTTTTGTGGATGCCTCACTGAACTCCAGGACAACCAAATCACTTCATCATTTTATACCTCAACTTTCACATCTCTGTAAAAGGAATGATGAGACCTATTACTGCACTGCAGAGTATTTTGAAATTTAAGGAAAAGTATATTTATATCAAAAAAGAAGCAAAATTCATAACAAAAATTGCTTGTATTTCTTCCTTCCCAAACCACTTTTTTCTTAGAAGCAGCACTTCAGAGTTTCCTTCAAACAACTATTTAAAAAAGAAAAAGGCTTTTTTACATCTTAACTCTGAAATTTTTGCAGGAAAACAATGTACTACAACTGCACCCCCTCCTTTCCATGAGTCTTCCCAAACATTACCTTGGGCTGCACTGAAGGAAGAAAAACCAAATTTTCATAATAATATTTAATATTTCATGAAGGGATTTCTAAGAGACAGTTCATAATTAAGAAATGCATACAATTCTAATCATGTTACATTTAATCACCAACAGAAGATTAGTGGGCATCTAGCAGCTCTGAGAGGCTGAGGGGGCCATTTCTGGGGTTTCCAGATCTCCTTTCACATCGCTATCTTCTCTGTCAGTCTTTTCTTGCTCTTCCACTTGAACATTTGGTATGCACCTCAACTCTAAACCTATCAGAATCACCAGCAAGGCTCTTGGCAGCCTGATAGAGCCTCAAACAAAAACGGAGCTGAGAGGAGCAGCTGGTCCTTTTATTGCTATGCTGGGTCCCTTTGTCTGCTCTGCACCCTGGAGGCCACCAGCATAAACCTGCCAGTGACTGCAGGGAATTTCAGAGTACTGGCTTTAGGACTAGCAGCCATAAATGAAAACTAAAAATTGTTAAGTATGGCTCTATTCTCTAATAGGAACAGAGTAGAGTAAAGGGGGGGATGAAGAGGGCAAAGAAACTTTGCAGTGAAAACAAGAACTGAAATAATGACAAAGACAGAGCATTTTCAGTGTGGTTTAAAGCAGAAATACAGGGGCACTCTTTTTACTGCGAGTGCTCCCCTGTACTGCTACCAAAACAGAACTGCTAACACTTGCTTGACTTCCAGTATTTTTGCTTCAATGGTAACTCGACCAGCCAAAAAAGTTGGGATTATCAGATTTAACATTAGAAACAGATATGCAAGGCATTTTGTCTAGGGGCTGGTTCCCTTACATAACTGGAACAACTATTAAAAAAACACCCCTCCTGTTAGAAAAAAAAAAGAAAATAGTGTAGAGACATAATAATCTATATAAGAACAGTCAAACAAAACCAAAAACTCCTCAAACTAAGACCCAGTGGTTACGAACTTATAGCTAATTTCTATCGTAAGAATACTGTTGGCCACACTCTAGAGGGATCAGGGAAAAAATGCATCCCAGTCTGAGCACAGGATGGTCCTGAAAACGAAGCATCCACTTTTCATTAAAAGGTTTAGTAGCACTATAAACACCTCCTTGTCAAGCTCAGTAGAGAACTTTTCTTTGTTACACATATGCAATCTTGTCTTCATTCAGATTCATCTCCTGCTAAAAGCGGCCCATTACGCAACTGGAAACATGAGCCATTTGGCACCAAAAAGCAAGAGGGAACCTGACACGGTCGCTTAATGGTTAGGGCAGTAAGCCAGAGCAGAGGACACCTGGGATCCTTCCTGCTCCTCAGCGATGTAGGTTATTCTATACATTACTGTAATCTTAGAGCAGTAGCATTTTTCACAGCAGAACAGATGCATGGGCACACTACAGTAAACAAACATCAGAGATTTAAGACATGCAAAACATGTACATTTGCTTTCCTTACATACTCCCTTTGTCACTCAGTATAAAACATGTAAGAGAGAACAGGATTTCCAAATTAAAAAAACCCCAAAACATAATCATTCCAAAGGTAACGTAAAAACATGAACCAATGTAAGGTTATGGCAGAGTTGAAACCACCAAAAAAAAAGATACAGAAGGACTGCTAAAAAACTTTCTCTCCAGTACTTCTAGGACATTTTTCTTCTTTTAGTCTTTTTCCTCTAACTCAGAATGCATGATCAATGGCCATAACCTGCTAATAACCATGTTTTTCCCTTTAGAGGAACAGTAAACTTACAACTGTCAGCAAGGGGCTGTTGGCTAAATACTCTCAAGACCCCATGTGGAAATGAAGGCATACAATGCACAATGTATTTACAACTTGTATATAAAAGTAGGACAAATGCTACAGGTACTGTCAATTAACTGTTGCACAGGTCGCAAATCTAGTCATACAGCAGGAAATAAGCTGTATCATGCCTGGCTTGGAAAGTGCAGATGTATCTGAGTTGACCAAACACTCAGCCAAGTAAAGCTTTTAAACAGCTGAGGTTTAAACTATTCCTGTGCTCTCCCCTTTCATCTCAACCATTTGCTGCACTTCCCTCTTCTAGAGGTCATCACACCGCTATCAAAAGCTTGTGGAAGGGAACCCATGCCCACGTGTCAGTCTCTGGCACAAATCTAGCTCAAACCCATCTTCAGTGGCAACTGATACCCAGACAGCAGGCTCCATGCAGGAGCAGCCAAGATGCAGAAACAACTTCAGGTCAACTGCGCCACAGGGCACTACCATCTTGTGTTAACACACCAAAACCTACGTTTTTTTCTTCAACTACTACAGCAGAGTCTGCCAGAGCGATTAGCAGAGGAGAGTATCAGTCTGCCAGGGTGTGTAGCAGTTGGTGCTCTGCAGGACCCTGGTGTGCACTGCGCTGGCAAACAAGAGGTGAGAGGTAAAGCAGCCTGGCAAGCACAGCACAGCTCAACCCCAGCGTGCCATCCAGACAGGAATTCTGGCCAAGACAGCCACCTTGGGAAAGAGAAACCATCTTTACACGTTTCTCTAAGCTAAAACTCCACTTCTGAATTGCAAAAGGATCCTAAGGAATCCAGACCTGAGGGATCATGGGAAAACAAAGGGACTTTATGCATTTTGCATCCTCTCTCTCACCTCTGGAGCGCCATCAGAGGAAGCCAAGTAAGGAATATGTGTCAAAGTCAAGCTATAATCTTGCTTTGGTTTAAATTTTTCTTGCAACCTTTTATTTCCAAGTTTTACAGCACAAATGCAAAACCTAAGAATCTTAAAGTTTGCAATGTAAATCTTTCCTACACTTTACTGTAAGTATTCTGTTATTGCTGAACAAGATGATCCAAATAAACTAGGCCTATATTGCTTTCACTGAAATGGTATAAAAAGAAGCACACATTTTTACAGCCTAGAACTGGCCTCAACAGTAAGTCTGAATTATAGTATCCCCCCAGCTTGATCATTTCTGCCTAAGGGTATAATTTGTCTCCCAATGCATCAGTAAAACTGTAGGGCCACTTATACTCATTGAAACAATCTATGTTAAATAAGCGTAACTTTTTTTTCTTTTCCCCAAGATGCCCTTCTAAAGCATCCAGTCTTACAAGACAAACAAGTGGGTTTAGGGTGGGGGTTTTTACTGCAATATTGGGGTGGATGCTCTTTGTTGGTTTGTTTGTTAGTTACAAAATCTTACACAAGATTAGAGACATAGTTTCAATTCTGAGACTTACCAAGAGGTGCTTTGAGAAACCTGCGCTCAATTCCCTGTTCTATCTGAAGCAGTGCAGATGCCAAGTAGTGGACCACATTACTGACTGGCTGAGGAGTACTTGTACTTGTTGATGCAGCACTTGGAGCTTCGGTTTTTAACCCAACAAGCCTAGAAGAGAAATGTATTACATTATCTTTGGCTCTGAACTTAACACCAGAGATACCTGTATATGTATGTATCCACAGCAGCTTCTTATTTTAACTCCACATACAGGCATGAGTTACAGACATGAACAGATACGATGCATTAGTTATCCCAGTTCCTATGTTTGCTCAATTAGCCTAGTTCATCTAGATAAATCATCTTTAGGTAACAGTTATCTAAATTGCAAGAAATGTGGATGACAAATTTCAAAACAATTATTAACATTTCCAGAAAATCTGATGCAACATCCATCAGCTAGTTTATGACACATTTCAGTGATTAATATAGTCCCAATAATTCTTCAGTGAAAGCACTTCCAGTGGTGAAGTGTAGCCTTTTAAAACAAATCCATCTGCAGAAGTTCAACTACACAGATCCCTACAATTCAAAATATTTTTGAAAAGAAAATAAACAAAATTTAAAAAAAGTAATTTTAAAATGTAAATCAAGAATTGTTAACTTGTATGTTCTCATCCTTGGAGGATCTTTCTAAAATACTAACTTTTTATGTAAGGGTGGTAAAAAAACCTCCCAAACAATAAAAAAAAAAAATCCCTAAAACCCCCCTGAAGCCAATCAAACAAACCCCACAAACAAACAAACACCAAAGAGGTAGTTTTCCAATAAAACAGGACCAAAAGACTAAGTCATCATTTCAAAGTGCAGTTAATCATTCTGAACCACAAACATTAAGTAACATGTAGGAGAGCAACTCACACTACTGAAAATAAAATTCAACTTCTACTTGGGGTTTATAAAAAAATAACTAATTAAGACTGTCTGGATTCTGCTTTATTCCCATGAATAAGCAATGCTTTTGGTTGTCCCTGTTCTTTTTTCACACTTAAAAGCTGTTCATTATATTTTGCACTCACATACATTTTGAGAGCCTGAAAGCAAACAGAAAGCAAGCTGCATAGTTATTCACATTTCACTAGTCAAACTCCAAGGTCTTAATGAGATGTCACTTGCTCTGAGGTGGATAAAAAGCCCTGCATCAAAAGCAATCTGTCACATGACTTCAGAATCCCATAGTCTGATTTAATATGCAAGACTTTATTAGAGCAGACTTTATTCAGAAACTCTGATGGAGTCAGTATCGAATGGAAAAAAATTAAGCTACAAACTTCTGCAGTTGAACTGAGAGTTGGCAACGGAACAATTGCCCAGAGTAAGTGGAAACAGATAAATTTCAGCTTCTTAGTTAAAACAGTGGAGTATTTCTATATTGTGGTTTTCAGGAACCGAATGTCTGTAAATTGTGTGATTAATATAAAGGATAACCCCAACCATTTTGCACGCAACTAGAGAACTCTGATTCAAAGGATAGTCTTATAGGAAAACTCTAACTCAGAGTGATGAACAAGAACTGAAACAAAATGGGAAAAAAACTTGAAGAACTTTAAATTCCTAATATCCAACACAGCATTCACTAGTACACTCAGAAATATAGCTTTTACAAAAGTCTAAGAGCAGAAAGCCTCACAAAATACAAAAGGCAAACACTATGTTAGTACAATGATTGTCTTGAATGAATCTTTTTCTTGAAGTATTTCAAAATTCACACCCTATCAAGACATACAATTTTATATGTATTAACTGTATTAAGGTGGACCTTTATTTCTGAGAAGTATGTAACTTCCGACAATTAAGAATTTGGAAATCTTCACCATTTCTGTGATTTCTGAAGTTCGATTTACAACAAGAACTGCTATCAGGGACCCACATCCATCTCAAGTCTTTGTTTAAAAACCAAACAGAACACCACAAAACACTTTACAGCTACAACACTGTAGGATTTGAGGTTTCCTTTCTTTTACTGTGTTGCAGCTTGCTCTACAGAAGTATTATCATTCCTAAACTTGTAAGATGACATCTCCATTTTGCTGTCATGCTTAAAGTTAATCCAGACCTTGGCCTGTTGCCCTGGTGGTTCTTATGGTGACTCGTGAGGTACACTGGCCAGCTCAACCAGCGAGTTGTTGCTATCACCACTTTTCCTTTTCAACACTCCTACTCGTTTCAGAAATTGGAGTGTTTTCGTTCTGTTGTTTTGTTTGGTGGTTTTTGGTTTTGTGTCTTGTTGGAGATTTTTTTTGTTTGTTTGTGTAAGGTTTTTCTGGTTTGGGGGATTTTTTGTGGGGGTTCTTCTGGAAAACAAAACATCAATTGCAAGTTTAATTTTTCCCTGCATTTAAAATTGTTTTAAAATGAATCCACATGTTCCTTCTTTGATAATTAATGTTCACTTTGAACAGTGTAATATCTGAATGCTGAAAGTTGTAAAACCTCGTGCCTTAGTCTTACATGGTAATAGAACAGCATCATTTAGAGACTACAAACCAATGCAAAATCTCACCTTTTAAAATTTACAATCTTAAAAATCACCATACAGAAAAATTTGAGGGTAAAAACAATTTGAAGGTCAAAAAATCCCCAACCAAACAAAACCAGATCACTGCTATAAAACTCAGCGAGAAGAACCATTATTTAAACTGTAGCTCTTACCTGTCTTTCACAATAAACTTATCTTGATCATCAGTTTCCATTTCTTCAGATTCTTCATTCACAGTTTTAATAATACCATTTTCTTTGTTTTCATCATTCAGAAATTCGTATCGCCCATGCTCCAAGGCTGCTCTCCAAGCCTGTCTGTCTGTAACCTGGAGCAAACATACAAATTTGAGGTTTCTAAAGAATCAAAGGACACGAACTTTTAGTACCCATTACTGTCTACGTTTAATTTAATTATGCTTTTAGTAAAACCACAGCATGCAAGAGTTCTCATTTAAGTTACAGACTTGATGGCACCACTGTGTTCCTACATTCTACCATTTATAAATACCTTAATAGCCCCCAATGTTCCTTGGTAGATTCTGTCTTCAATGTCCAAAAGAAAGTCCCTAAGTCTCAGTTCAAGCTGCTTCTCTGCAGATAGGTAAGACCCATCGTGGATATTCTGCATCCTTCCCCGTCCTACAGGAGGTCTGACGTCACTTTGAGGTTTTTCTGCAAGAACAGCAAGTAATTTGGTATTAGTAGATCTTGTTCCTTTAAAGCGACTGTGGGCAGAGGGAGCAATAGTACAAGACAAAACAAGCTGAATACATGGGTTCAAAATTCCCTTCCTGTAGCAAGTTGCCAGCACCAATATCTCTACCAACTAAGCCATCTGCTTCAACCAAGCAGGGTATTCTTTCAAGAGATGACCAATAGATTGGCATCCACTCATAACAACACGTGAGAGAAATCCTTGCTAATTTAAAAGTAGTTCTTTTGTCTTAAAATTCTTTTGAAAGTAGTAGATAAATAACACCAACCCTGCTCTAAATGCAAGGAGGAAAAAAAAAGACAACAAAGTCACATTTCTATTATCTGATAGCTCTTACTTTACACAAGAACTCTGAAACTGTCTTTCCTGCATGTATCTTTATCATAGAAACACTTAAAATAAGCATATGCAACTGAAAATCATAAAACCAAACAGAACAAGACAAGATAAAATCTCATTTAAAAACCTAACCTTAAAACAAAACAAAAAGATAAGATGATACAGGCACAGACGAGACTGACTGTGTCCTCTAATTAAAGGCGGGGGGAAAAGGAGAAAGACAATATGATAATTTATGAAAACAAGGCGAGAGCTGATGATGATGGGCTGTCAAGTAAAAACCTCTTCCTAAGAGAACTCAAAGTTCATGCAAAAACTCAAAAGCCACAGTAAAGAGCCGAAAGTTTGCCCAAATCCTAAATTAATGCTTGCAAGTCTGCATAGGTGGTGAACATTTTTGTTCACAGGATTTACCTTAAAACCTTTGAGTGCTGTGATGAGAAGGTACATGCAAGAATTTAAGAGGTATTTAATAAATACAATACCATAAAGCTGTTGTTAAGAAAGCACAGAATGAATTCCTAAGGTGCTCTTAATTGCTGAAACAATTCCCTGTAACTGAATCCTGTAATCATTCCCTGTAATCATGCAAATACTCTCAAAATGTAGACTAGTAACTCCAATGCCTGGATATGGGAAATGTTCTTTTTGGTTTAAAAGCAAAGAAGAAATGCAATATTTTTTCTTGAGCAGAACTGGAAAAGCAGCAACTGCTTTTCAAATAATTGACAAGGAAAATTTAGTGGATACTGGAATAAAATCAAGTAATAGCACATATCAATTTTATTTCCATGCTCTTTTGAGCGGGAACTGGAAAAGGAAGAAGCACAGCCTGCAGTGCAGGAGAATGCCCCTTGCCCTGCAAGTCATTTGAGTGAAGGCAATAGGGCAGCATCTGGAGTCCACAGCAGAAAAATTCCCAACCAAGTGCATCTACATGAGGCTTATCCCTGCTTACCACACAGTGGTGGCACCAATGGTATTGGACCACTGCATTTGAATTTTCTTGATCTCTATTAAAGTGAAGTGCAAAGCTGCCTTTTTTAAAATGAAAATCGATGTTATTCTACAATTCTAACATTGAAAGTGAAGAAAAATCTATGACTGGAGAAATCAAGTTGCTTCACAGCAGAAAGTAACACACAAAATACAGATAAAGGTGCAGCAATTAAGAAAATAAGGAACCATACATACAAACTCAAACGTATCAGAAGATGATGGAAAAATACCCCCAAATATAGAAGAAAGGCCTCAAAATATAGCTTAATTAATACACAAAACCTGTGTCCTCTGCTGGTTTCCACCAAAAGAAATGGTAGATCAGTTATAAATTTAGCAGTATCTGATGTGCTCACAGCATGTCCTAGCACACACACCTCAGGAAAACAGAATTTCTGTCTGCTGTGAATAATTCTCCCTTGCCTCAGTACAGATAACCCAAAACCCTCACGGTAATTTGTCATAATTAAAAACAAAATGCAATTTCTTAAACATTACCCTAGGGAGTCTCACTTTGCTAACATTTTCTACCCACCAACATGCCATAAGCAAGCCAGCTGTAAGCTTGTATGTGTAGAATTGTATCAGTGATGGGAGCCAATGCCTTGCAAAAAATTGCAAAATATTTGGCTAGGAGAAAAGCGAAAAACCCCCCCTAAATCCTAGGTCTAGGATGGTTTTCAGTACACTCCTATGTTTAAAAACCCATAAAAACATCTGCTATCCTGCTGTTTCCTTCTGTACTGAGTGTCCGCCAAAGGAAGAAAAGGGAAAAAAACCCAGAAAAGAGTAACATCACAAAAAGCCACTGCACTGATGTTAATCCATGTAACAACCAACACAGCTACACTACTTTTTAGCACATACTAAATTTTATTCCCCAGTTAATCTTTTTCCAAAGCTAAAATTACTTCCTAAAGTTGTTTGTTTAAAAGCCAATCCCAGTTAACTAAGCAGTAAGATAACAGAAAAATTATTGCTTTTTTTTTTAGCATGAAACACCAGAAAATACCACAAAGGTCTGTCAAGTGGGGAAAAAACAAAAAAAAACGGAAAGAAGGAAAAAAACCAAACCTGTTTTCCATCGAGTGAAAAAAAGCTAAAGAATAATTCTTTGATCTTAGAAATTACAATTAAATTAGAATTAGGGGTTTCTATAATGTTATATAGAAGTTATATCTGTAGAAGCAAATTAAGACCCTTTCATTTACCTGGAATATGGAACTTCTCCACAGGAAAACTGCTTAGTTGTTCATATATTCTACTTTTCTCTTGTAAAAGAGTTTCTTTTAAGGCACTCTCCCTATGTCCTCGGGAATTGAGAGCCTCTAGGAGTTGGTCCAGTTGTTCCCGAGAACTGTAAAAGCACCAACGGTTTGGTTTGTATACTGGCCTTGGCACCTCTACGACAACACTGGTGTGTGAATCTTGGTCAACATTGGAGGTAGATTCAGAGGATTTCAAAGACTCTCCAGTTTTACTGAATACCTGAGGTTCATTTGTGCAAGACTGTCCACTATTTTGAAAGGAAGAGGTTCGAGGCAACAACATGTCTTCTGTGAGACCAGAATAGTCCTCCTCTACGAACAATCCAGGAACAGAAGGGAAAATCCAGTAGCGTCGGTACAGACGGTCACGGCCTAACGGGGTGATATTTGTGCAGGCTGTTGCATTCTGAATCTTTTCTAACAGTTCCTTCTCTTTCTTTTGTTGTTCCTGTTTTAAAGCTTCTTCATCTTCAGCAGTAAGAGGTTCGCTCTTTTCACAAGTGGTCTCTTCTTGTCTTGTAAATTCTTTATATCCATTTTGCCCTCTCCTTCCTAAAGTTAAAAGAAGTATGACAGCAAATCATTGACAATTTTTTTTTTAAACGAAAAACTCAAAGGGCAAGTTTTAGTTCGGTTCCTTTCTGGTTATCTAAATTTACACTTTCAAAGACCATCAGCTCAGTCAAGAGACAATACTGGTTTTATTAAAGAAAAACTCAAGTGATTAACCCCCATTCCCTTGATGAATGGGTAGCCACGTTAAATACACCTTCACTTCGTAGAAACTAGACTAATTCTCATTTACTGACACTGTCATCTTCAATATCATACAAAAAGAACCAAAATTTTAAGAACTCAGAAATGTATTATAGAAACATCTTAAAATGATAAAGCAAAATTCTAGCAATTTCACTACTGAATACAAACTATGAGTCAGACTTAATTTATCATACTCAAAATTATGATCTTAAACCCCCAAAGGTCTCAGAAAGACCAGAATCCCTACATTATAGCTTTTGTGGCAAACTCAGGTATCTTACTTGATCACTTTAATTTTTAAATGTATTTACTATTATTTCCCCCCCTCAGTTTGTACCAGCTGAAAATATTTCAGTTCCCATCTTTAGTTTAACGATGTATTAAGTCCTGGTAGTCATCTACAATAGTATGTCTCATAACTGATGCATGCAACCTGAGAGGTGCCATCAACGCTCAAGTTCTACATGTTTCCAGTGTGACCTTTAGTTCCCTAGTTGTAGGAATGAAATAAAAACACTTGTTTGTCATCCAGTCACAAAGTCTCAAACATGGGTATTTGAGAAACCTGAAATTCTGTTCAGGATCGCACTGCTTTGCCATGACAAAGCTGTAATAAACATGTAAATCTGTATTACTGGATGACTCAGAATTTCCATCCCAGGTACTGCTAGGAACTGCACAAGTTTGCAACTTAAGCCCACAATCGTCCAGGACTTTCACTGGCACAGACACCAGCACAAAGCCTTCCCAGCAGAAGGACACAGATGAGCTAGCAGCCCAAAGCCATCAACAATTCATCCTCCTGTGGTGACACCTATGTTTAGTTAGGAGCAGCAGGCTGCACCATTTACTGCACTGCAGCTCCTACTAGCACACTGCTGAGGAAATTAAATCTAGGCATAAGTCGGATTTTATTCTTGTATAGGAGGCATGCTGCTTCATTAACAAAGGCAAACTACACCCAAATGCTTGATCTAACATTTTCTTGTGAAATACCAGTGTTTTGCAGTTTACTAAAAAAAAAAAAAAAAATTTGAAAAAAAAAATTCAAACCCACACCATCTCCTATTAGATGAATAACCTACAACAGCCTCTATGAGGGCAAGTACTCATAATGGTTTGATAGGCAACAGCCTGACATTTTTTAAACAAAAGAGGAATCCACACAGCAAGTATGGAAGACAATGAGAAACAGAAGTGTGAAAGAACACAGAACTAACCATAAGAACTACACAAGGCTGGTTCAATGTACTTAGTAGCCCATTATGATCATGTTCGAGTGTGGGTTTTTTCCCTTAAAGAAAATTACAGCAAAGACTGATACTTTTACTATAAAACACAAGAGCTTGCCAGGTGCATGCATGCAGGTATACAGGTACACAAACAAATTCATTATAGCATTACCTCTTCGTCGCTTTTTGTTTGGTCCCAGCTCTTCTTCATCCTCTGTGACTGTGTCCATATCTTGCTCTTTACGTTCCATCTCTTTGCTCTCTGTACTAGTATCGAGGTCTTCCCGTTCCTCCTCCCTGACACAACAAAGTAAACAAAAGGTGACTAACTAACCAACCATGCAATATAACCTGAATGATAAAAAATACACAATAAAATATGGCATCTTTGACACAAAGAGTACTTTTCTCTCCCAAGTACTTAAGCTAGAAAAAGACCTACAGTGCTTTTAAAAAATAAACTGTAAATCACAGACTCTATTAAAGCCCAAAAGAAACCCACCGAACTGTAAATGTGAAGTTCTATATTAAAGACTAAAACCCTGCTCTTTGGTACCCACACTTTCATTTGAGTATTATTATTATAATCAGATCATTTTTGGAGACATCTTAGTGTAGTTCTATTGATGTAAATTTTTTTCATGTCTAAGAAAGTTTCCTCCCCAAAATGTATACCATTCTGTAAAATGCTTGTTACACATTTTTGCCTCATCTAGCAAATATAATTAAAAACCTACAAAAACACAGGCAGTTTTTACAGGGTAACTTTTTTTTTTTCTTTATTATAGCTTCCAAAGCATAGCACAAATCCACCTTTGGCCCAAGCTCACCTTTTACGAGCAGATTTATTTAACTAACTACCTTCATCAAGCAGGCAAAGATTTAGTGTTGTTTGATTTTCTTCCTGGAATCATATACAGCTGCATATGCCTGAATCTTACCACCTGAGACCATACAGTTTTATTAACATAACAAAACCCCTCTGGTTTTATGGAGATCACCTGGCATAATACAGCATTTTTTAAAAAAACGCTATTAAATTTGATTAATAAATGGTTACACGATGTCAGTACTATCTAGCTCAGATCAGATCAATTCCTCAAATTAAAAATGAATTATAATGGTCTGTATGAAGATATTCAGAGAAATAAAATCAATGCAAGGCAAAACAATGCAAAAAACAAACTAGATATTGCAAGTTTCTCTCGTCAAGCTTTCAACAGAATTATGAGTATAACACAAGTTGATTTTAAAAATAGATCACTTTCATAAACCAATTCTACACCACTATGTAGAAAAATACAATCAACATTAAAGACTATATACTTGATGTATACCTTTGTATTACGATCAAGTCAATGAAACTACATAAGTGGGGTCCGGCCATGAAGCTGAAAAGTGCTATATGATATACAACACAGTAATACTATGTATCATACCCAACAGATACTTCTACGGCAGGAATTCTCTGCTCCTCTTCCTTCAGCTTTTCTTGTTTCTCTTTCATTTTTAACTCCTGTTCTTTTAACCTTTCTTCTCTTTTCTTCCGTATCCTAATAGTAAGAAGGATATAGAAAACCAGCCGCTATTAATCTACTGTCTGGTCTGTTCACATCTTTTTTCTTTTATATTAAAACATCATCCAAAAATAGCAGCAACACAAGAAAACACAACATTTAGCACAACTAAGTTTCACTCCTGTCTACTGTCCCAGGAAACCAGCACAGAACAGAAACATTACTATTGCTTCTCATATGCCTTCTGCAACCAAGGAATTAATCTCCTTTGTAGCACCAAAATTTAGTTTTCCATATCCTAGTTCTACCTTGCTGCTGCTGCCTCTCGTTCTTTGCGATGCTGTTCTGCCTTTAATTCCCGGAACTCCTGTTTCGCTTGTCGTAGCACATCAACAGAGTCCTCAATGAAATCTCGAGTGGAGACAAGAGTCAGAAGTTTCCCACAGAGAGCATGAAGGATCTTCATCTTTTCTCCTAATAAAATTTGGACCAACGTTTATATTTCACTATACAATTGATAATAAGCCTAACTCTTACAGACTCCAGACTCGATTTGTTCTCACTCAAGAACAAGTGAACAAACATCTGTAGTGCACCAGCTGCACTTGCAGAGGCATTTCCTGAAAGCATATCTGCTTTGCTTAGAGACACAAGCCTTTATTTTTAATTTATTAATTTTTACCACCAAAAGAAGTAGTAAAATGCAGTATTATCTTCAAAATAGAGATAAAGGAACAGTAGATAGAAATGTTTCCCCATTTCCAAATAGTGAACAAAAGACCCAAATAAGAACAGAGAAGAAAAAAGCAGGCGCTGAATCAAACACTTCAGTGCTTCTTCCAGAGAGATCCCCTTCTGCAAGTTACACTAACATTTTTAAAATAGGATAAAAAAAAGCTACTCAGAAGTAATGAGACTGGCTAGCTCTGCAATCTCTGATGTGGTGGGATGTGCTTGTGGGGACTGAAGCATAAGGAATGACTGTTGGTCTACGTATGATCCCCCAGAGATCTTTTCCAAACTCAGTTATTCTATGACACAATAGATTTTGGTTATTATTGGTCTGAAGCAATTCCAAAATTGATCACTTAATGAGCAATCTAATAATCTCTACCATGTACTGTCTTTTATTACCTGGCAACAAATCATATACTGAGGTACTTGAAAGTTTCTTCAAGAGACCAGGATTACTTAATCTCAGCTCCATGCAAGCATCATCAGTAGTATCAAACCCTCCTCGTTTCTGGTAACGGTATTTTGCATTGGCTGATGTTATATCAGCACCTGATGCTAGAATGTGAAGTCTGAGAATCTCAGAAAGAGTGCAGCTATCAAGATCCAAGTTTTTCAAATTGCAGCCTACAGTTGAGAAGAATGAACAGTCATTTTATATAGACATTTAAATGTACATAAATATAAAAACAGTGCTTTAAAATACAGAGCAAAATAATAACAGTAACAAAACAAGAAGTGAAACCCACACATACCCTGATGTAACTGGGGCCATGCAGCTGCCAAAGTTGCAACTGCAGACAGTGCAGATTTTGTGGGGTCTGCATCTTCATCCAAAGCCTCTGTTAAATCTTTAAGGAAATAAACACTTTATTCTAGTGCAAATTAAAACTTGTACTGTGGAGGGGAGGAAAGGAAGCTGTGTTTTAAGAGTTGCAGACAAAGCGAAAAGAGGGATGATATTTACAGATGCATCAATGTGTTCAAAACTCAATTCAACATCCGAACGAAAATTTACAGATCTTTAAATGCAACTAAAAAAATCCAACTAAAAGCTAAGGACATGCACCACATGCTATATATAGCAAGAACACCATGTAAGCTGTTAAAGCAACTGCAACACACAAAACATGCACAATGGCAACATAAAAGGCAGCAAAAACAAATCCAGGAACACGCTTGAAAGCGCAGACAAGTAGCAATGCAAGAACACCTGTATTTCCTTTCCTCAAATGAACTGATTTTCTTATCCTAATTTTGTTTTTAGGAAGCATAACTCAAACCAATCACGTATTTTGATACTGGCTATCAACATTCACTTTATACTTTTTATCTGTAACTTCATTACAGCCTGTTCTGCACAAACACAATTACTAAAACATTACAAACAAATCATATTTCACCAAATAAAGCACCTGCACTTAATGATCATCACACATAAGCAAACTGACCAGGAAAGCAGAGAAGTGAAAGGGAGAAATAGCAAATTCCTATTTCTTAAACAAAGGTTTCCTCAGCACTTACAGGTATTTCTCCAGAGGGTTGGCAGAGTATTTTCAGCACTGTATGCTGTTTCAACAATATCACTTTATTCAAATCCAAATTATTAAGTAGTTAAAGTCACCAAGTCAAAATAAAACCACAAAGACTACACAAAATGCAAATCCACAACAGTCCTCTACAATAATTAATGTTGTTGGAAAACTGTCACCCAGACACTGCAAAATTAATCTCTGCACCTCCCCTCTCACTCTAACCATATAACACAGTTTGAGAAAGTACTGTACACCCCAAAACCACACATCCATGGTGTTCTCTGTCGCAGAAATACTGCCTGTACAGCATTTAACTGAGCAAACATGCTGACTACTGCTAGTTTGGTTAGCCAGAATTACAAAGCAGAGACTATGTAATTCTTTTACGGAAAGAAGATGTCTAAACAAGAGTGACAAGAAATGAAAGTTCTGAGGCAAGTAAAACATAATAAATGAAGTGCCTTACCCACAACTCTGCTAAACAAGAAACAAAATGGCAAACTTTTGCAATTGGCAGCCCCATGAAGTCAAATCAATATATGCAAGTTACATTATGTTTTTTCTGATCAGCCATATGAATAATACAGAATCTAATCAACTATTCTATAATTACCTGATAATGGAATCCTTGCTTGTATTGCCAAGGCAATACTCTCAATAGTTAACAAATATAGCTTAATTGCTAAATTTAACAGTAATTAAAATACAGTCTAAATTTATTAACACCATATCAAATCTGTAACTTTATTCAATTAACAAGAGCAGCCTCTGTTATTGAAGATAGTGCCCATGCTTTATATAAAGATAATTTATAGACTGGAGAAAAATCCTAAGCATGAAAATAAACAATCTTCAAGGGAAGAATTAAAGGAACCTTCGTGTAACTCACACATCCGGCTTGCAGGGGCACCACGGAATTCACTTGACCTCACATAGGGAGTGCTCTTATGTATCTATCTACCTCTAATGAAATAAAGGCTAGGAGGATGGGTCAAAGCTTCTCCTTTAGTCAGCAAATTTGGCAGTCCATAAACACAGGACCACAAATTTGTAACAGAGCCTGCGCTTCCTTCTGATCAGCGGTTAGTATACACCAAATGCCTCTGAAAATAGGGGCAACGTCAGCCTTAGAGCAAAGAACAAAGTGAGAGTGACTGTGAGACTCTTTACTGAAAGAACACACATGGTAGTATCCAGGAGCCGTGGATGCATACCTTCAAGTCTTGAAGGACAATGAATATTCAATTCTCCACTATAGTTGTGCTAGGGAGTTTTAGTTTTTAATCTAGTTAGGTACAGATTTTTTTATAGATACAGATATCTTTGAGAAGACTTAGGAAAATGACTTGTTTTCTGACCCTCAGGAGAAACACGTAACAGTGCTGGAGGAAGAGGAGGAAGGTAAAGATGCTTCCTGCACCTCCGAAACACAAGCAATGCTGTTAAAAGCTTATTATGCTTTGCTGGATAGAATCATACTAACAATGAGCTTCCTTTTTCTCTATTCCCCGCAGACCCTGCGGTCCATGCCCAGTTAAAGGCTTTAATTTCAGATAGAAGAGAAAAAACAAGCCCATTTACATATAATATCCATGCATAATAAGACAAGGTTAAACAAAGGAATGCCATAAATCATGCAGCTTAAAGTTAATTCCAGTGCAATTTCAGCTTTTTAGCAGTAAAATTAAGGATCTGACCTTTGGTCTCAGCATCAGCTATTTGATCTTTGGCCACTTCCTCTTCCTCTTCGGCCATTGCCTGAAAGATGGCAGTCAGGAAGAAAAACAGCAATTCACATAGTGGGCCTTCAGTGTCATTTCCTACAAGAGCTTCCTCTAAAACCTCTGTGAATAAAGTTTAAGAAGCGTCACTTTTGCCGCAAAGTTGGAAAAAAAAATTATGTACTGAAGAATGAAAACATTTTTTTTCCTTCAGGTATGATAATTAAGTTACTTTTCCATAATTTACTGCATATATTCCTAAGGTGATGGTGTCAGAAAGAGTGCTGACAAAACATTGTTTTCTTAATATATAATTGCAAGAAAAATGTACAGGTAGATATTTTGGTAAGTAGAGTAACAATCTGTACACCAAAATTAATTTTGATTTTACACACCACGTGGAGTTGACCATGAACTGAAAACTGGATTGATATGCATGTGTTAGCACTGACAAATTAAAGTCACACAGAAAATTCTGCACCAGTGGTACTTGTGTGCACTTGAGATGTTTGGTTGGTTGGTAGAAGGGAAACCACCAAAGTGGGGCACCTTGCCACATGAACGACAACTTGCCTAAAGTCACTCCTTCAGGAAATTCATCTTGAAGATCAAAAAGTTCCCCAAAAGCATGTAAAAACTCCAAAACCATCAGAGCATCACCGAAGATCTCAGGAGGAAGTCTCGTCTTCACTGGCATTGGAATGGGAAGTTCCTGCAAACCAAATGGGACCACTTAATACTGTATTTGGTTTCTGCAGAGTCCACAAGTGATTAAAACCACACAGTCTATTATTCTAAGGAATGTATTTGTTGAGTTTCTCTACATTTTACTAAATAGAGTCCCACAGGACACATAATCGGTTATCATGGTAACACTGGTAACAACTTGAAAGTTTATTCATGTCCATGAAGTAAATCCTGCTACAAGTTAAGAACATTGGCTGTCAAGATTTTTGCTTTATACCTGTATTATTTCACAAGAGTTTTGAATTTCAGTTTCCTGAACTGTCCAGACAAGCAAAAATAAACATACTCCTAAAAGTTATGTATGATTGCTTGCAAAGACAAGCAAACAAAAACCCAACACGTCCACATAAAACATGCCCTTCTAATACTAGGATATGTAAGATCATGTCTAACAACTTTGTGTTCTGGTACTGGGTTTTTTGCATTTTTAAGGTACTTACGGTAGCTGAAGACATATTAAAGGGAGCTGATGTAACCATATAACAAGACCACTTAACAGAAACACCACCTCCAAATCACAGATGACAGTGCCTAACATCAAGTTTGATTTTGAAATGACTATCTTCATGTAACTCTTCAAGATTCGTCTTCATTTACTGTTTCTTAACAGACGAACAATTTTCACAATGATGTCTCCTTTCCACAACTGTGGTAATTCACAAATATTAAAGAAGAAGAAAGCCAAATACTACACTTCAGAAGAACATAGTAAGGCATTTCATAAATTTCCAGAGAAGGGAATCTTTTCAAAAGCAGTCGCCACCTAAATTCATCTTTATTTATATTCTCATCAATTCACAGAATCACAAAATCACAGCTTATTTTGAGTTGGAAGGGAACCACAAGGATCATCGACTCCAACTCCTGGCCCTGCACCATCCATGTAAAGAATCACACCCTGTGCCTGAGAGTGTTGTCCAAACGCTTCTTGAACTCTGTCAGGCTGGTGGTGTGACCACTTCCCTTGGGAGCCTGTTTTAGTGCCTAACCACCCTCTGGGTGAAGAACCTTTTTCTAATACCCAACCTAAACCTCCCCTCACAGCTTCAGGCCATTCTCTCAGGTCCTGTCACCGGTCACAGAGGAAAGATCAGTGTATGCCCCTCCTCTTCCCCTCATAAGGAAGTTGTAGACTGTGATGAGGTGTCCCCGCAGTCTCCTCCAGGCTGAACAGACTAAGTGACCTCAGGGGCTCCTTATACAGCTTCCCCTCCAGACCCTTCACCATCCTTTTTTCCCTCCTTTGGACACTCTCTAATAGCTTAATGTCTTTCTTATATTGCAGTGCCCAAAACCTGCCAGAGTACTCAAGGTGAGGCTGCACTGGCAGAGTAGAGTGGGCAGAGTATAGCAGCAGTCTCACTGTAATGACACTGCTTTTCCACCCCTCCTTTTTTCTTTCCAGTAGAAACACAGCAGCACTGTTTTCACAGCCTGCTCTCCTTTCAGCAATCGTCTTTTTCCCTTTCTTCAGCTTCCTTTCCCTTTCTACACAGCTAAGAGTTTTCACTCCCATCTTCAATGGCCATACAGCTCTCCTTGCAAATATATTCAGCTCTCATATTCCTCTCAATCAGTGCTTTCACCTGAATTCATTTAACACTCCTTTATTTCCACTTGCCCTCCTTCCACTTCTGTTACATTTCCTTGTGTATCTCAAACTCTCATCCTTGTTTTTCTGACGATTTGCCTCCTTTCGCTATTCCCTGTGAAAATTAGTCCAAATGAAGTGTACATAAATGTGTAACACTAGAAAATCTTCTATTATGTACAGCCACACTATATTCCTGTGTGAAACCTAAGTTCTTTGAGAAGTAAATTCTTGTTACTTTCTACAGGTTTCCAGTATCATCATGAAAGATGCTCATTAAACATGATATATATAGTATATTATAGTATATAGCTATAATTCAAATCAAAAGAATGCCACAGGAAGTAAGCCAATGTCTTTTCTACCTTTTGCAGCCAAAAATTTAGTTTTTCATTACTCAAATCTTTTAAGTAACTCACATTTGTTCTAAGTGAGCTCATCTTGTATATTTAACAGAAAAGTCAGGTATACTCAATACGCACCACTCAGTAATGCCAGCACTTTGAAATACTCCACTGTAGACTGAGCACAGCCTGTAAAGCTTTTCTGGAGGTTGAAAATGCAGATGCAGATGATCCTATTAACACTGCCACTGGGAAATATGTATTACACATTGCGGGTGACTCACAGCCTCTAGCATTCCAATCAGATCTAGATTTGTCTGTGCATTAGGGAATCTAATCAATCTTGGACTCTGCAAACTACAATCTTCAGCTATTCCAAATTCAATTATACCTTAAGGTCATCACACTCCATATCTTCTCTAGGCTTACTCCACAGTTTCAGGTATTCCACATACTTTCTTTTTTCCTCACGCAGCTTCTCTCTTTCCTGAAAAAAATGTCACAATTGTGTGTAAAATATCGTTACATGGCCCTATTGCAATTTCTAAAACTGCACCACTTACTATTCAATCACACTGAAAAGTAAAACATTGCATTTAATTAGAATGGAGGAATCTATTAATTTTTATTTTGTATAAAATGATACTGGCAAAATATTTAAATGTGGTGATACTTCGTTGGATTAGTTGATGCTTTTGTTGGGGGGTGTTTTGGGTTTTGTTTTCTTTTTAACGGAAGTGGCTGAAGCAAAAATATCAAAAATCAGATAGCATTTATGAAAGTTGCCTCTAAAAAGACCATCAAAAGAAGATAGTGAATGTGGCTGTGGTAAAATATAGTAGAATACATAATTTCTTCATATTCAATTGACAAAATGTTATTTAGCAATTTACATCCAAAGAGAATCTACACAGAAACCCACGACCATTAGATATGCTGTCAATCTGATGCAGTAGAGATTCTTCAAAGAGAAGACAACCATCAAATCAAATCGTTTTATGCATCATTAGCAAAAAAACCCCAAACCCACCACATTACTTCAGAAGTTAAGTTCAAATTCAAAATGAACTTTTGGTAAACTAAAATTATAGAGACTGTTATCCAGAAATACAAACCCATAATCAAATCTTGTAACGGCCTATTCTTTTAAAGTGAACGTCTAGGAACTGAAAATGATTAATGGAAAATAACTTGAAACAGCGACTAAGAAACAAGGAAATTAGAAAGCCATTATACTGTTCCTATATGAAACACAGATACTTCAAATGCATTACTTTTTCCTTTTCTATTTTGAGTCTCTCTTTCTCTTCTTTCTTTTTCATCCTTTCTTCTTCCACAATTTTCTTTAATTCTTCTCTTTTCTTTTCTTTATCTTCTTTCTCCTTTTTCCTAGCTTCTATAGCATTTGCCTTCTCTTGTTTTAATTTAGCTTTTTCAAAAGCTATAAAGGAAAAAAACAAACCTAAGTTATTTTTTCTTTTGTAAAATATTAGTTTTAACTAATAAATAGACTGATCTTTTTATTATTACCATATGAAAAAGATATTGTTATGAAGACTGAATTATTTCCACACCAACCAGAAATTCAAACACTTGAAAGCTCTTTACAGAATCAGAGTTTCAAGCCTAAGTATTAGACATGTTTTACGAGGTTGCCAACACGATAATAAAGTTAGATATATCTGGTTTTATGAGTGTACAGAAGGTTACTGTTTGTTTATTGGTTTCTATCAATTGACATATAAAGATGAGAACTGATTCCAACATACAATTACAGCAACATATTTAGTAATGACTGGTTAACAAAAGCATGTCACAACCAGGTGTGGCACACAACCGTGAAATATCTGTGACACTAAAAACCTTTAAATAAGTGATCTTTAAATATTTAGTTATTACTGAATTACTGAAGTCAATACATTTGAAAGCTGTATAGTATTTCTGTGTTTTGTTCAAATTTTACTTCAGTTACACAGTTTAAGCTGAACTTTAAATGATAATAACTGCTGCTCCCTGAAGAGATGCAGATTTCTTTGCAATCAGCTGTACAGGACAGGATACAACAGGATACAAATTTCCACTTTCTGTGGACAGACAGCGCCTGTCAGGCCACACAGAGGCTAACAAATAAAAGGGGGTCTTACTGTTTTAATTGAATAAACAGGAAAGCTAGAACCATACATGAATGAAATGAAAGAAGGTCCTTACTCTTACCAAACGGATAGTACTAAAAAGAAAGATTTTTATAGTATTTTACTATAACATTTTGAAAATGGGCTAGTTGCTGCACATAGCGATGTCTCTACCCAGCAAACAAATGCAGTGAAGCTGATCCCCAGGGTCTTCAACATACTGAGAAGGTTAATTTTTCTAGGTACTTGGTATTTTGCTACCTTTTCACATTGTGAAAATGTGTCTTAACTAGCCTTCTAGAAGCTGTAGTTTCTGTCCACACAAGAGAGGAAGCAGCTTTGATGCTGATCAGCTGTTACCTCATTCTACACTGTCATTGCCAGCACAAGAACAATGCTTGTTGTGCAAAAATGTGGACACACGAATTTAATGAAAAACAAAAAATTCTCGTGTCCCCATCTCCTACAAAGGAAAGGCCTAAAGCAGCATCAGACAACTTTGCAGTTATTTAAGCAGATGTTGGACTAGGTAATTTCTAAATGTCCTTGCCATCTTAAAAAATTCTATGTTCAAGTAAATGAGAGGTTGGAACCAGAAGTTCACTAAAATATTTCCATAGATGAAAGCCTTTCCTTAGGAAGGACATGAGTGCTTACAATCCAGAAGAATATCTCCTTGTCTGAGCTTTGTCTCCTCAAGAAGGCATACCAGTTTATCTAGTTAAACTCACACAAAAGGCATATGGGTCCCCTTACTTCATTTGAAATAAAATTTAAATTGATCAGGAACAGGTCAAAACTAAGCCCAAATAATTCAATCAGTCAGTCCAAACTAAAAATCTCTGAAGTGATTTCTGCTCTTTTACATCAGAAAAATTCAGAATGTATTTCAGTTCTTTTAAATATTGAGATTGTTGTATGAGGAAAATGCATAAATGGAAAAACTAACTGATTTGTGTTCCACATTCATACTTTGATATATTTTCAGCTTGTACAATTTACACAGGACTTCACCATCCAAGCTTCTAAAAAAAATTATTTACCTCTTTATTTATCTGAGAGATAAATCAACACAGTTGGACCACAAGCTTCCTACCATTTCCCCAGCTCAGTCAACTAAAAAATCAGGAAACAACCGTTCTAACCATTGAAAGGAGTACTTGGCCACAGTGGTGTGGCAGTACACTCCTATTACATTTTCCCTTTGAAAGGTACAACCTCAAAAATACTCTAATTATGGCCTGCTCTCAAACCTGCAAAAACTGGTTCTACTGGTCACATGACTGAACTTCAACTTACCTATGGCCTGCACATCTTCTTTTTGCTTCTGGAACCTTGCCCTTTCCCTTGATACTTTACGTTTGTTTCCTGGGGTGTTTTGTTTAGCTGTAATATTGTCCTCCTGATAGAGAATTTGGAGGTGGAGGAAAAAAAAGGAACATAATAACTACAGTGAAATGACCAGCAAAAGACATTCCCAATTTTTCAACTGCTCTCTAGAACACAATGAAGTAGTACAGTGACTAAGATTCTCAGTGTTTAAATACAGGCAAGTGACATACCTGTATCTGAGGGCAAGTGACATAATTGTATCTAAGAGTTCAAATTAAAGCTTTTTAGCAAATTATTTATTAATCCCAGAATTGACAAGGACTCTGTGTACTCATCACAACACACTGAAAAACTAGTTTCTTGATGGGATCCCACAAATAATGATAAAAATAATAAGACAACATATCAAGTAAGATCCCTTTTATCAGCTTAACTATAAAGCAATTACTTTAAGAGCAATTGTGGAATGTATCCCAATTGCCCTAAAAATAAAAAAAGCACAATGTTAGCCTTGCATTTCAAATGATCTGAAAATTCAGACAAATAGAAAAACTTAACACACTATGCTGATGTGTCTTCATCCAGGATTAAAGACGTTATTACTTACAAGACTTGCAGATGCCCTCTTTGGAGGTCGCCCTCGCCGTCTGCTTGCCGGACTGAAGATAAATGTGGGCGGTTCATCAGGAAAGAAATAGGAGAAGTTTTGTTCTGCTAGATTGTATTTTTCAATTGATGTTGCCTTAGTAAGAAAGATGAAAATAGATATTCATTGTGAAATTCTTATCTTTTTATAAATATAAGCTATTTAATCAATCATTAATTCAGAAAAGAAGACAATGAAAATAACCATATCCACAACTGATTAACTGAGGATAAGAAATAAAGCTCTGAAATAATGTTAAATGAAGAGTTAATCTATCAAGTGGATAATGATGATAATGTATGCAGCACACATCTGAAACTAGAATTTGGCTTCATTTGGTAAGACGTTATTTCTTTATATGCCATTTAGCAAAAACAGCGGGACAGTGTCTTCCTAGCAAGTTACTGAAGTGTGTCAAGAATAAATTTTGACAGATAAAAGCAGAAACTTAGCTTATTGAAGAATTACATAATTCTCTATTACATAGGTACTTATTTCTGGAGGAAGATTGTTCCAAATTGTCACAGTTTCTTTTCAAGTCTACTTTCTCAACCTGATGACTTCTGGAAATCTGCCCTTATTGGACAATACAGATGAGGATACAAAGAAGACGTTCTGAATAGGACATGTTCACATAACCGAAAGGCAAGGCAATCAGCAAGAGGACAAGACGACACTCCACAGAAAGCCCATATAAAGACAAGATGACAAATACACATATACAGAAAACAACAATTTTCCTGAGGCTCCAGAAAGCATCACTAATAGATCACTAGTCCTTAATGTGCTACAGTGAGCTGGGTCAACATGACCACTAACAAGCCCAAGGAATGGGATGCTTTATCCCTTTCAGCTCTATTTTCTTCTAGTTCCATTTCTTCAGAAGAGACAGACTCTAGAATTACAAACTTATTTAGAAATTCATTGCCTTTGTTATTTTCCACAACTTTCAGAGGCAAGACTCTCACTGACTCTCATCTCTCCGAGCCTTCCTGTGCAGAATGAGCAGTTATACAGCCGTATAAGAAAATACCAGACATAATAAAAAACCCAGCTACTTTCTAAAAACAAGAAGATAGCAAAGATTTCAGGGTCAAGGCTGCAATACACAGCAAAAGAGTCCAGGATCTCTTGTGGCACAGCAAGCAAGGCAAGGGAAATTGCTGCCTTGTGGGAAAAGCTGCTCAAATTCTCAGTCATCTGGTGCCCACTAAGATGTGAACTTTAGTCTGAGTTATACTAAGTATCACCATATATCTAAGATTATAAAAACATGCATATTCACCATCCTAGGCCTTATCAAAAACCCATTCCAGTCACCTGAACTCTGGTACTTGTCTCACTGAAGATCCGGAGACTAAATTCAACCTATCATGAAACATTTTCCAGCTAAAAGCATTAGAACAGAATAATATTGGCTTACTGTACCAAAACAGAAACAGCTCATTTTCACTTGACTTAGAAGTACCAGCTGTATACTTTGAAGAATGAAAACAATTCATGTGCTAGAGTAAGAAAAAGTATATTATGTTTTAACAAATAAATTTTTTCTAGGTAACTGCTCTTTTTTATTTCGGGAACTTTTTAAAACTAGTAGCTAAAGAAGAAATTAAGAATTATGCTTCATGTACAGAAAAATTACTATCTTGTTTACAAACAGAAGTTAAAAACCTGGTTTTGAACAAAAAGTTGAAGTATTCACTTTTTATTTTGGAGAAGTGTATTATATTTACAAAAAGCTAAATTCAATGTAGTTTTAAAAAGGAACTCTGAGCAGCTGTAGAGAAAAAATACTAAATAGTGTCAATATTCTATCCCATAAATTATTTCTCCTTGCTTACCTTAGTTTTAATTACTCCATCATGTGGCTCACAGTGTTGTTTCAGAAAAAGTTTAAGTCTATCACGAGAAAAGAGATGTTTCCTTCGGCTGTATTAGGAAAGAAAGGTAGTATTATCAACTAACATCTTTAATTAGTGTTCAAGTACAGCCAAAAATATGTGCAACAATACATGTGATAGACCATATGATTGATCTTTTTCGTATTTTCTGAATTATAAGTTACACCCTTACTATTGTAATTAACAAACATTCTTTGAAACCCCAACTGAATTAAAATTTTTCTTACGAATAAAACAAAACTCAAGTAGCACTTAAACAGTTGGTTTATGCATCTGCAATTTTTATTTTGAAGATTCTGTTACGTCCTCTTTCATAAACACACACAAACTTCATAGCCTTTTCATCCATGGTAGATCCTCCAAATACTTCTTAAAATTCCTAAATAAAACTCAAGTCTGATTGTTTCAGAAGAGAGGGAGGACAGACAAGCAAACAGGGACAGCAGGAAAACAGCATTCACATCTCTCAAGCGGGGAGGCAAGGCAACAAGTGACAAGGTGAATCCACACACTTCTCAGTCAAGCTATGCCACTCCTTTCTACAGGAGAGTGTGCACTCCACTGGCTCCTGGCATTCCAGGGAACCTGCATTACTTCATGGGAAGGAAAAAAACTTCACTACAAAGGAGTATTTAATGAAAAAACAAATCCTGATTTGTGCTGGAACTAAATGACTTGTAATTACACAAACTGAAGTTTGTTTACAGCATCCAGTTTATATAAATTTTTGATGCACAATCTACTCTATATTTTAGCTAAATTTGAGACAAAATTGTTATTTAAAGAAGCAAAACCCCTAGACCTTTATTTTAAATCAATCTAATAGCCAATGTCTGCTCCAACATTTCAAACCAGCAATGTTATCAGAGTGCTCACAATGCCAATAGTTCATTATTATTATTATTATAGTTTTCAAACTTTTTTCCACCTACTCCATCAATCACAACAGTTGCCAAGGTATCAGAAGTCACAGTGTTGCAAAATGGGGAATATATAAAAATTTTCTTAAGAAACGTTCTTTGATGTTTGATCTTTGTATACCTTCAATCCTAATCAACAAGAAGGGAAATTTAATGCATGAACAGAGAGCTTGGTTCTTAGCTACTGTAAGTGATGTCCAGGTGTTAGAAAAACAATTTGTTGGTAGAATTCCTTTGTTAAGGTTTAGGGCTGGACATGCTTCAGTGGTCTCATACCTGGGGGGAGGTTAACAAAGCCTGGGAAGAAGAATGCCCACTGACAGTGGACACAAAGAATGCAGAATTTAGGGGTCACGAAGACATCTAGCAGAACTCCCAAGATAAGGAAACCCAACTGAGCAACTGTGCTGAATCAGCTCCAACGGGGTAAAAGCTAATTCTGCAGAGGGAGATCTGCGGCCACTGAGTCAGGACCACCGACCCAAGAAACCCACTGACTCCAAAGAGAAAGACTGAGCATGCAGACTGATTACCACAAGATGCAACAATTCATCAATTAATTGGAATCATTAACCAATAGAAAATAGAATACTAATTAGTAAGAGAACTATGTAACTTGTAGCCAACAAACACTAATTCTTTTTCTTGCTAAAATGTGCTTGATTTACGGAATACCACTGATCACCTAGGCTTGTGCATCTCTGAAATAAATAATCAGTGTCTCTCTTGAGTGTGTAATTATTGCCTTGTTGCACACTGATCCGATTTTTGCAGACAATAGCAGGTCTCATCTGTGCACCAATGAAAGCAGAGACTTGTAAGGAGTTTCTACCTGTGTTAATGCTAGCAAAGCATGGCTTCCTTGATACAGAAGGCCTGTAGTACAGTATTTTGTTCCAGTGCTTTTAATTAACAGCTCTAACATTGTTTTAAGATGCCATTTTATATCAAAAACATCTCACACAACTCACAGTTATAAAGTACAGTTTTAACTTCCATATACTAATTTTTACCTTAGTTGAGATGCTTTAACAATAACAGGTTCATATAGGTGTTTTTTAATAGGTTGGACTTTATATTTGAACAAAGAAGGATCAATTATGGCTTTCTTCTCCCTAGGAAAAAAAAATTTCAAAATTTAAAGTTTACATTCACATATCATCAGCCTCATATTGCACACATTTAATATATTTATACGCCTACACAGTAGACCTCTTGAAAATACCCAGCATGTAACTTCCACCAGTACCAAAGAGGGCCAATTAACTTGTGCCAACTTTTCTGCTACTATATTTAAATCTGCATCAAAACCAGTTCCTGCAAGGAATGGGAAGAACAATGAGGGATGTTTTCTTAGAAAGGAAATGGGAGATAAGAAGGAAAGGAAGGATGAAGAGAGAGAGACAAGTAACGATACATCCCTGTACTTCAGAAAATTGTCTCCTTAGTACTCTCAGAACTCACGATGGCAACAGGAAGACAGGAAAAAGGAGAAAAAGATGATGAGGAAGGAGTCCAAAAGACAGAAATAAATCAAATGAATAAAAATAGTAGCCCTTGATCTACCAATTGCATTGCAAAACAAATAAAAACCACCTAAAATACTTTTCCAAAATAACACTTCATAAAAAAAAACCCAAACCAAACACATTACCAACAACATAAAATAGTTGAAAGTAACAGAAATCATAAGGCAACATATCTACACTTCAAAATAAATGCTTATCAGGTTACATGCTTTATTAGCCAAAGTGCACTTCCCTTTTACAGGTTTTGCTACAGAGAACTAGATTTTTTCCCTCCTCATGGAAAATATTTCTTCTGTTTTAACATAGCATTAACTGTTTTGTTACACCTCTTCCTAGTGACTGGTGTGCTATCAAAATTCACTCCTTTACAAGAAAGAGAGGGGTTTTGCCATAGACAATAAACTTTAGAAAGAGTAGTGTATTTATGGACAGACTTCATGAACAGAGCTAAACTAATAAGACTTTAGTTGCATTTTGCTATTAAACAACAGAACTAACTTCTTCTGAGGTGACAGTTTGTAATCATGAGTTGTACTGCTTTATCAGGAAGAATTCAGTCATCATCTTATTTCATCAATAAGTAAAGTTAAAGTAGCTATGTGATGAACTAGGAGATTTAAAACTATGCATTTCATCACTGTCAGCCCTTCCAGCATTTACAAAACACTTTCAGGTGGAGTTTGTGTCAAAATAAACCAGTACATCACTTGCTATTCTTTAGCCTTGTGAAAAACATGCACAAGACGTTGAGAACTGTACTTTGTAAGGCTGCTGAAAATAAAATTTGCTACAGTTCTTGTTTTTCCCCACTAACTCTGTGAAAGAGAAATACAAGAAATGTTAACATTCCAATGTCTAATAAACACATTAATTAATACAAACGAAATTAAAAAGATATTCACCATTAGTGTCATTTCAGATGAGAAGCATTTGCAAATTTCTCAAGGAAAATAGTTTATAATGATTAAATTATCAGCATAGTTAATAATAAATGGACTGAGAAAAAAAAAGAAGACAGATTTGGAAACAGCAACACACCTTCTAGACCTACAGATAAGTGCTGTGATATGTATGCACTGTCTTGCATGATAGTGCAGGCATATCACAGTTGAAGTCTCAAGTTGTGTCACTCAGACCAAACCCAATTCAAGAAATATAACAGAAAAAAGCCCACCCAGCTATTCATATTGGCAAAACACAGATCACCTGTAATCCAGTATATCCACTGGCGAGATTTTAACATCTCTACATAAGTTTGTTAAAAGAGCCTTCATATTCTTGTCATACTGTGACTTGGTCTTCCATGACCATCTTCAGTCTCAAGACAGGAAACTAAAGTAATGAAGGCTGTCTCTAGGAATTTCAGGATAGTACGAAAGACAAACCTGCACCTCATCACACACCATTGCGTTTCCAGTCCTTTAGTCTAATAAGCTGAAGAATGACCCAAACAGACAATGCTCAGATACAAAATAAAAGGCATCAGAGTATCAATACTAAACCAAAAGTGTATCAGCTTGTTTATACATTTTTAATAGATTCTAAGCTTGAACACTGTCTGCAATTAAATTCAGAACCCAAAGAATAACCAAATTTTCAACTCTTTATCGTTAAGCTTTACTTCTTAGTTTGAGTAAATCTTTCTCAACTTCAGTGGATCATATATAATAGCCCAAATGTAATTTCAAAACACATTACATTTTTCCTGCGTAGTTTCTGAATTTCCAGTTATTATCCCAAGAAGTAAATATATTCCTGATATCCTCTTCCAAATTTATAGCAAAAATTTTACTTAGTGCAAAAGAGGAAGAAAAAGGTCATTCAATACACATAGAAGCTTTAAAAATTATATAGATTATCTAGCCGTTTTGGCATAAAAATAGTATTATTTTTGGTTATATTTTGTATTATAAAGCATTATATAAAACACATTAGAGCTAGCAAGAGTTAGACCCATTTCACAGCAGAGATCCCTTACAAAAAATCTTCACAGCACAGGTCTGACATACAACCAAATACAGAGTATTTTGTAATTTAGTAGGTAAAAACCGCAACTGACTCACCCATATTACACAAGTTTCTACTGCACTCAAGTGAATGTGGCTAGTACTTGTGTCAGAATCTTGCATTTTTAATAAGGTTACACTGAACCACTGACAGGTAATAATCTCATCAAGCCTTCAATTACTTTGGGATGGTGACCACATGACCTGAACATAAATTTCTTCCTACAGTACTGCTATGCTATATTCTGACAGCATGGTACTAAGGGAGCAGTACCAAGTAACTTCTGAGACCTAAGAACCATAGAATCATTAAGGTTGGAAAAGGCCTCTAGGATTGAGTCCAGCTACCAACCTGGCACCACCCTGTTCACCACTAAACCACATTTTTCAGTACCACATCCACACGGCCTTCTGAACACTTCCGGGGATGGCGATTACATGACTTCCCTGGGCAGCCTATTCCAATGTCTGATTTTTCAGTGGAGAAATTTTTCCTAATATCCAATATAAACCTCCCCTGGCACTATTTGAGGCCATTTCCTCTCATCCTGTCACTTGTTACCTAGGAGAAGAGACCAACCTCCACCTCACTACACCCTCCTATCAGGTGGTTGTAGAGAACGATAAGGTCCCCCCGAGCATCCTTTTCTCCAGGCTAAACAAACCCTGCTCCCTCAGCCTCGTCCTTCTCAATTACCTTGTCCAGGACATCTATCTGCACCATCTGGTGTGAGTCTTGCCACAGCTACCTATATCTTACTGTATTAACAGAAGTAGAAAAATTGCACAGAAAAATACTGAGAGTTAGAAGATCCAGAATGCTGCCCTGAAGTGCTAAAACAACTGCTGTACCACTTTTTCAGAAAGAGGCAGTTGCTGTTCTTCTTCTCTTTGACTAAATTTGGGAATGGAAAAAAATCCCTTGAAGAACGCTAGCTAAATAACACGATCGTTTATGGTCTCCTCATGCTCCAGTGCAAGCCTCACACAGAGGTAACCTGGCAGTAAACTGATCCCCATAGCAAAGCTGCCTCTGCACATCTTTGAAGGCTGCCACTGACAAGCAACTCTGTACTGAGCAATAACAACAACTGCCCATTTGGAATTGCAAATATTTCCTGGAACTTAAGCAAAATTTCAACAACAAAACAGAGCAACCTGAAGACTGTTAACAACAACACTCTAGGGACAAGACAACAGCACTTTGCAACAAAATCCTGACTTTCAACTTTTCGGTGAAGATTTTAAGGTGCCTTTGATCCAAGTACTTTGGTCTTTCCCTATAATATAAAGAGGACTAATACACATCATCATTATTCTTGGATTCACGCGATGGAGGAATGAGAGGAAGAAAGGAAAGCTAAGAATTAAAGATGAAGAAAGATTTACTGTACTGAAGATACTGTATAGCTTTAACGACAAGTTATGGCCACATTTTGACATACCCAGTTCATAATTTTTTCTCCAAATAAAGTTTAAAAACTCATTTGAAGATGGTAAAAGGCCTGGATGATAAGGTTCTACTGACATTATTTCCAAAAACTGTTACCTCTTATATCCCAAAATTTGCAGAAACAATTAGCCCTTCCCCAAAATTAATCTTCAAATTGAACAAACACCCAAATTTACTGCCATAAACCAGCTAGTAAACCAAGAACATTTTTTTCTAGTATTTCTGATGATGCTTGATGATTCACACTACTCATAGCCCTGGCAAAAGGAATGCCAAGTTGCAGCTGAATTGTATGCATTTGGCAGCAAAAGCCCCTCACCTCCAGGCTGCTGCTGAGTGCTAAAGCCAACGCAAGAGTTCAACCTTACCTTTAAAAGTCTAGCAGTTTAAGGTGTGAATACTGCTATTCCATGTGACCACTAACCTATGGTACCAGAGGCTCCAAGGGCATAGTATAAATGTTTTAAGAACTTAGAAGATTGCTACCTCTTGCTTTGTAACCCAGGGCTTAGAAAGCAGCCTGTTTTTCTGAGGGAAAGTAAGAGCATCATAGCCTCTTTCTCCCTGTACCACCCCAACTTTTACTGCAGAACACAACAGCAAAGGTCAGCAGGAACATTTGTACAGACTACATGGCTATTTCTGCTCCATACAGACAGGAGCAGGGTCACAGAAAGGCTGGGATCTCTCTAATGACATCTATTTTCAGTTAAGATTCTCCAGCCTTACAGATTCTTTAGGAAAAATATTTGCAGATGGCCCATCAATCTGTGCTGTGCTCCCCTCCCCCTCCCTCACAAACACCCTGAGCATCTGCTGTACCATTGTTTAACAGCACTACAGTTTTGCACAAAGGCTGGGTCTCAAGACCTGGAGATTTGTGTGCAGGCTGAGGCAGAACTGTCCTGCACATATCAACTTGACATTGGTCCCAAGATGACTAACGTCCATACTCTCCACATTCAAGTCTCTCCATAAACAGCAAAATATAGTCTCTGAAATATTAGGGCTGCAAAACAATGTCATTTTGTTCAGTGGGATTTCTTATTGTTATGAGCAATGGTATAAAGAATCTTATCACAACAATGCTTTACACTTTCAGATAGGTTTTACACATACAGCAAATAATACTTTTCAAGTCTGTATATACCCAGAATATACCTAGAAAATAACTGTTCTCACTCTCACATTTGTTATAAACAGACTCACTTAAAACTTCCAGTAAGCATTTTAAAGCCACAAGAGGTTTGCAATTTAAATTGTAGCATAAATGTAACTTAGAGATGTCACAGAATACTGCTTCCAAAGTCTGTATATTCTCACATGAATTCCCTTTCTAAGAGAAAGAAATTATTTTCCCTCCCATCTCTGCACTGTCAAAGTAACTAATCAGCTGGGGAGAACCACAGACTGACTGGGAGTGCAAGACTTAGTCTTACCACCAGCTCTGCATGCATGGAAGTGACAGCACTGTAACGGAATCAATCCTACAGTCAGCTCCGTGCATGCTTGCCTAATTCCGAGAATAACCTGCTTTCAAATGCCACACGCCTTTTGGAATACTGAAAATGCATTTATTTTCTCAAATACGTATGACATCTTCATGAACAACTTAGACACTGTCTTCAAGGGACAGCAAAGAAATTTAAAAATTATTTATCCCATGTTATTTTCATAATGAAGTGAGGAGCTCCACCCTAGTTATTCTAGGCATGTCAGGACATGACTTCATCACGAAGCAATCAACAAGATTAACTTCGGCATCCATGTGACATCTTAAAGTCAATAACAGTTCATGCAAAGCCTGTAGGTTGCTAGATCCTAGATTAGAGTCCACTTCAAGCCTTCCTCTTTCATCATCATGCCTAGGAAGTATAGAAGTCTTTCGTCTCATTACACTGCTAGGATAGGCTCAACTACTGGTCAGTGAAGGCATACTCCAAAATAAATACCACGGTTACAGTCAACAAGCTCTCCCACTCAATGTTATTAAGCTACTCCAGCCTACAGAAAGTTCCTCAAGACAAGACACACACAGTTTCACTGCACCTAAAATCATAATCAAATCCATTAAATGTAATGACGTTATTTAAATGGACACATGCACAATGAAGTGAGCTTTGTATGTTTTTGGTTTTTTGGACACAAATACATGAAGTCTCTGGGAAGATTTTCAGAGAGTTCCAGTAAAAGCGTGTTCTCCTGTCATAAAGCAAGCTCAACTCCGAGCCCCATGACGGAAGTGATGTGATACCAGACTGCAGAAATGCAGAACATGGCTGCACTTTCTGCTATAGCAGCACAGATTTTACAGCACAGAAAACTACCAACAGGTACACAGCTCTTCCACCATCTCGCAGCAAAAACACTGTCATTGCAAAGAGATTAACAATGATTATTCTGCAGGTATTCCATTTCTCATAATGCCGAGTTTTCTGGTGCATTACCATAACCAGCACCTCTGAATGTTCAGCTTGTCACCTTCAGCTGTCTGAACACTCCCAATCCATACGGATCAAGTAATTTGTTTTGGTCAGACTTTGACATATCTGCTTTAGCCTCATTTCCACCCAGTCTGCACAACATACAATAAAAGTATCATGTACCCATTTTGCGCAGAGCTATTGTGCGTTTCTGAGTCGTCACTGTCGCTGATGACAATTGTGTCCCCATCAGCACTGCTGGTGTGGCCATTCGCCATTCCATTGTGATGGGTTGGAGGTATGACTTCCAAAACCTTACACTGCAACCTGAAATAAAATACAAGACATTTATTAATGTCGTACATCTTTCACTAGTACAAGGAGTCTAAAATTGTAGCAAATGTTATTTTAAGAGTACATACATAACTGAACACTGTACTGTCTACTAAATAAGTAACTAAGAGCCTTGCACTGAAATACTCGGTAAAATATTAATTTCGTAAGTACCATCTAATAAATGGAGAAATTCATCTGCTTACACAGCTATCAGCTTCACTCCTCAGGAAAACAGATCAGGTTACTTGTGGTTGTGAGGGTTTTTTTCAGTTCTCATTTAAGTAACCTAAAAAGTTAACTTAAAGTGTTACTTTACAACTACACAACAAAGCTTCTATGTTATTTTCATAGCAGTCTAAGAAAAGCAAAAGATTTTCAGATCCTGAAGTATTTTTACTTGTAAGAAATCATCTTCTACTACTGTCGATGACCTAAATAAACAAAGCTGAAATGATCATTATGCATCTAATCTTAATAATGGCCCATTTATCTGCTGACACATATTAAGGCTCCATCTGGCATGCACACAATTGACAAAACAAGCCTATTCCTTTGCCATCCTGAATGCTAGTTATGAAAGGGAGAATTAACTACATATCAAAAAGTATAATTAATCAACACTTCATGCTGGGTAGCTGTACTATAGCTGGTTCTTAACCACTAACTTTCACCCCTTTCTAGAATTCCATGGTTCCTATTCTTTAGCTTAACATCCAAAAGCCTTGTCTGATTCATGAAAATTAACTGCTGTAGTCAAGGGACATTGTCACATTCTACCGCTCAAAGCAGGGGGAAAAAGAACATATAGTAATTCTCTTCTCCGGGCACCAAGCACTCCCACTCGAAATACTTAAGATGAAGAATACATGAAGTCCTGGGCTTGATTTAGTGTGGTGTCACACTTAAGTTAAAAACAAACAAACCCCACAACATCCATGACAGATAAATTCTAAATGTTCTTCCATATGAATTGAACACTGGCAAAAAGGATGCAATGTCAAAATATTTCTTGAACATGTCTTTCTGCAAGCAGACAGTACTATCCAAAACTTGCACACACTGGGAATCGGGGGCGGGGCACAGAGCGGGGAGAAGAGGGGAAAGGGAAAGAAAAGATGGTGGTAGCGGGAGAAAAACCAAAAGAATTAAAATAACATAATAACATTAAAATATCCTAGGTAGTATTCTTGTGGCATTATCAAGGATCAGTAATGCAGTTAGACCCTGTAGTTGCTCTCTCCAACAGGAAGAGAGCTCCAGGATGCTCCAGCATGTTATTAAAAAAATATGAATATAATTTAATTAAAAAAAAACAAAACAAAACAAAACACCAATATAATTATTAACATCCTTATATACTCCTAAAGCCAACAATATGACCAGTGCTTATAGTATCCATGGGGACACCAGAGCTGCTCGCCCGCAGAGGCAGCCTGAGCCCGCCTGGTCTTGCTGGCCACAGGCACACTGCCATTCCAATGCAGCCTATCTCGTTTCCAAAGCTGGTCTGGGGTGGGAACACATGTCTTCCCAGCCAGTGGAGATCAAGCTAATTAACTGTAAAAAAATAAATAGACTCTGTATAAGGAGCCAAGAGCACCCAAGTATAGTGGAGGTAGAACCTGGTGACTGTTCGCTAAGCAAATCCAAGTCCAACAAGGCTTATTAAGGTCTGGCCCAGCACCAGACTCTGAGTCCTCTAAGAAAAGTCTATTATTAGTAACTTGGTTTTCAAATATTTGGAACATCACAGTCACCCCTTCATACTAAATAATATGAAGCTGACTGCATGGCAGAATGTATATTATTAGGCTGGGGTTTTTTTAATCCAACAAAGATCACCTGCTAAAAAAAGACTTCTTAGTAGAACTACTTGGTTCCAGATTATAAAATATATTTCCTAGTGAGTCCACTTCAAATTCAATCACACTTTTAATTTCTTAGGCAATCCAGCGAAAGCTACCGACACGCTCCCACCGTGACCGCGCTCACCACTAGAGGGGGCGGCACACGCCACAGCCACCGCGCAACCGGGGGCGCCCACGGACAAAGAGGCTTCAGCGCGCACACCCCCAGGCCCTCCTCCTGCACAAAAACACTCCAATAGTCGAGCCACTGAGGAGCTTTCCAACACTGATTTTACCTGTTCATCCATCGAGCAGCCCTGTAATTTACAGGGTATCACATCTCCTTCTCTAAGAAAGGAAATTATATATTCTATACGCTTGATTCAGTAAGCGGCAAAATCCCCAATACAGTTGCATTCCACACACCACACCCCCCGCTTCCCCTTTATTTTTCAGCAGGAAGAATGACTAACAGATTAAGCTATCCCAGAAAGGAAGTGATACTCCATCTTCTACGCCATTCAAATCATTACCAGAAACCTTTGGGGAAGGAATCAAGTGAAACATACATTACCTGGTTCAATAAAAGCACAATCCCATGCAATTTAATGCTTACTGATAAACGGGAGATTAAAGAGAATGATACAACGGTTCCTTCTGGCATTAAAGAAATAATCTATGAATGATTTTTTTAGTCTTTTTTAGCCTGTAGTCAAATCATGGCTAACAGCACCAATTCCCTGGACTAAGCAGCAAAGACACTGTTTGTAGTGCAAGTGGTCTGCTCTTCTCAATAACCTCATCATTCCCTGAGTTCACTCATTACAACTCTTATTTTATAATATAAGGCACGTAAAACAGCATAGCTGAAAGCTGAAGCAAGACATTTAAATGAAGCATACTACTTGAATTATTTCCTAAAAAAAGATACTTCAAGATATTTACACAGTTTATGTCAAACCATGCTCATTATTTCCCATAAAATAACATTTGGGGGTAACTCAATCTAAAAAGACTGCAGCATCAAAGTACATCAATATGTACCCTAAATATCCCCATCAGTCAGGAAGCACTTTCTTCAAATTACGATACAGAATACAGTCACACTGTATCCCAAAGGTTTTCAAAATAAATTGAGAATAGAACCACCAGAAACTTTCACACAACAGTCCCAGCAACTCTAGCTCAGATGACACGGTAATTACAACAATTTTGCTTACCTCTTTCTGCACTCCAGGCTGTTATCAACAATGGGGTCCTCTGGCTTGCTGAAAGAATGGCCTCATCCTTACAGATCTATTTTTTGTTAGGCTCAGAAACTTAAGTTCTTTAAGGTCTCTTATGTTATGGGAAGGGCTCTAATAAATGCTTGGCCTTATGATTTTATCTTTGCTTTCTTAAAAAAAACCCAAAACAACAAAGAACAACACAGGAGTCTAAAAGTTTTCAACACAAAGCCAGAAGTGGTATCACCAACCTAATCTTTTATTTTAATGTAAGTGTATCTTCTCTCTCAAATGAAAAAGTCTGAAAAGTTCTATTGATTTCCGTGAATGTCGGGTAGGGCTGGTCAGCTGCACAATCAAAAGAACAGAACTGACTCCAGCAGCAGTCTAAGGGCTAGAGACTACAGGCCGTGGCACAGTGCAGTTTCTCAGGAAACCCAACTCCACCAATCTCTCTGTAGGAACGATTCTGGGCTGTGCTTCGAAGAGCAGTTTAACACAACTAACAGAAAACTGAAGTCTGACCGAACCTTGTCACTCCCAGAACTCTAAGGAAGAAGCAGGCTGAAGGTATACAAAAGCAAACTGCACCTGCAGCCTCAGGTTGCTGCTCCACAAGATGCAGAGATCACTTAACAGCTCCTGTCAAATGGGAAGATCTTTCTTTGCCACTCCTCTTTCCAGCCAAGTACACAGTGCTTGCTTTTTGCAGCTCTGGCAATCAGTTTCATTTATTGATTGCCATTACACTGAATTCAACTACCTGACAAAACAACTAAAGAAAAGAATATACATTAAAAAACCCCCCAAAACCCCCAAATCCCTAACCCAATGTGAAAAGCTGGGTAAGTCTGTGTCATATCACCTACTTTAAGCAGCTCACTGAAGGATCAGATGAGAACTAGGGCATATGCAAGATGCAAATACTGACCACAGATAAATGCAGAGGAGGATGGAGAGCTGTTCATCTACTCGAGAGGTAGGGGAAGAGAAGCTGTCATTGAAGACCGAGGCAAAGAAGTTTTTGATAACCTCAGCCTTCCACTCATCACATTGTTACGAGTTTTCCAGCACTGTTTACCAGGAAGTTACACCTCCTTTGACCTTCTTTTTCTGGTTAACACACCTGTTAAAGCCCTTCCTGTTATTCTTTGCATCCCTTGCAAGGTTCAATTCCAGCTTTGCCTTGCTCTTCTCAGGTCACCTGTCAGTCCTATCTTCAATGGTCTGTATATTTTCTTCTTTCCCTTCAGTTTGACCATCAGGTCCCTACTCAGACAGGCTGCTGTGCTACTTTTCCAGCAGATGTCAGGGTGGTTGAAGCCCCCAAGAAGGACAAGAGCCTGTGAGTGCAATGATTCCTGTAGCTGAAGCAATAAGGCTTTGTCAATAGGCTCCCTTTGATCAGGAAGCCTGTAGCAGACACCAACCACTTGCTTCCCTTTGTTACCTTGGTATCTTGATTTTTACCCACAGGCTTTCGACCTGCTCATGGCTGCTCTTCAGAGACAGCTCTTCACACTCAATCCACCTCTTGATGTCAGGGACAACCCCTCCACCTTCTCTTCTTCTCTTCTTCATCTCTTCTGAACAGCCTGCCACCATCTATAGTGACAGTCCAGTCATGGGATTTGTCCCACCACATTTCAGTAACGGCAACAAAGTCATAGCTTTCTAGCAGCAAACTGGCTTCCAGCTCCTGTTTGTTGCTCATGCTGCGTGCTTTGATGCAAAGGCACCTCAGCTGCGCTGTCAGCCATGTCACCTTCCTAGAGGAACACACGCCTTAATTTCTTTGAGATAATTCTCTGGTGGTTTCCCTTTTGCCTTGTAATACCTTAGGAGTCATCTCTGTAAGACCATGTGTTCCAGCATGGCTCGCACATTTCAGAGTCAGTATAGTACAGATGCACTTCAGCTGGGCTACTGATTTCACCTCCAACACTGGCAAGCTGCACCCAGGCTCATCTCTGCCAAGCCTGGTCTTATCCCCTTCCTCCTTCAAACCTAGTTTTAAGCCTTCTCAATCATCCTTGCCAACTCATGGACTTCTAGACAGGCAAACCCCATTTGTCTCCAGCTAGACTAGTGCCTTATAAACTGCCCCATGATCGCAAAAGCCGAAACTCTACTGATGGCACCAGTCTTTAAGCCACACATTGATCAGGGGGTTCTCCTGTTCCTTTCAGCATTCCTCCCTGCTACCAAAGGGATTAAGGAAAACACCACCTGTGCTCCTATTCCTTCAACATGTCATCCCAGTGCCCTGAAGTTCTTTTTGACTGCCGTAAGACTTCTCTCCTAACCTTGTTACTGTCAACCTGCACAACAACTACAAGTGGGTAATAATCAGAGAGCTCAATTAGTCCAGGGAGTCTCCTGATAACATCTCTTACCCAGGTCCCAAGGAGGCAGCAGACTTCCCTATGGGATGGGTCCAGCCAGCATATCGGGCCCTCGGTTTCCCTGCAAAGGGAGTCACCTACAATTACCCTTCTTTCTTTCGTAACACCCAAAATTGTGATCCATCTGGCTGACTGACTTGTTCCAGTTGAGCCCCAAAACAGAACTTCACCTCCACTTATTATCTGCCTGATCTTGATACTGCAGAGCCTCATACATATTCTGTAAGTGCACTTGGAAAAGAAAGGGAGGCTGGGGCCTGTCCTATCTCCCTGGGTAGGAGAACCTGTTTCCATTCATCCTCACCTTTTAGGTGCCCTGCTTCTGCCTGATGGTGAAAGGCGAGGGCCAGGGTTCCTCTGACTCTTGCCAAGCTTCCATCCACTGCATTTCTCTCAGGGACTGAAGGATGTGACTTCACCAGTCTATTTTCTCTCACACTCCCTGATACTCCTCAGCCTCTTCACTTTCTCTTTAGGACGAAAAAAACCAGAACAAATTCTCTTTCATTCAGCTCAGCAACTCAAAGATACATACATAAGCTATTATGAGTTGCAGAACAGGCAGATATCTCCATCTACTGCTGTTGGAGCAGTCGAACACAATTTAAAGAAGAGAAGAGAAGCTGCACTCCACTATGTAACAGGCCAAAACCATTACAGGATATCACCTGAAAAACCTTGACCCTGCAATTATTGGCACTTTCATTTCCCAGAGAAGTTCTTCCCAAATGCCAAGTAGGCCTTTACATCCAACCAAGGCTGGTGTTAAGAGGCTCTGAGAGGAGAGACCACTTCTCACAGCTCCTCAATTGAGCGTTCTGCACACCAGCTTTTGATCTGGCTGGCACTAATTAATCTTACAGAAATAATAGTCTGGCACTCCGCTATGTCCTCATTTCAAGTCAAAAAACCAAGATACCCTGAAGGCTCAGATGAGTTATAAATGTGTCTCTGTATGCTTTAGAATAAGCAGACAAAACCATCCCTCGGATGGCACATGGCTGTTTGAAATGGGACAGTGGGGGAACACTGCAATACTTTGAGGTCAACTTTTGAAATAAACCCACAATGATCAGTGAGTTAGAAGCAAACTCACTTTTTAAGACACACAAATGAAAGCAAAGTTTTTCAAATGTCAAAATTAACATTTTGACTTACCTTTTCTAACAGTATGTAAAGTTAGTTGAATACAGAAACCCCCAGAAGAGTAATACAAGAAGCTGTAGTAGCAAGTGCCAAAAAGTACCAAAAAGCTACAGCATCATTCTATTTTGTCAGCTTTTAGTAAGTTTTTAAGAAGTAAATGTCAAGTAAGTGCAGTAACTCATATCCTCGTCCTAACAGTTCTCATATGCTTGAGAGTAATTAAAGAGATAAAAGAGAGACAAGATCTGAAGGAGTAAGTGACATCTTTTACTAAGCTAACTGGTACTGTTTAATGCACACACAAAACAAAAGCACACAACAAGGAGACAGGTTTTATGCACATAATGGCTTCCTAAAGTACAGAAAGAGCTGCTGCTTTGGAGTTTTAGCATCTTCATTTGTCTGTCAAGTTAAGATTGTATGTTTCAGAGAAACTAGTAAGAAACATGGTTTTGCTTAGGACAAGAATACGTATGGAGTAGCTGTACCAGCTGTCTCCTAATTCAGCAGAATTAGGGCAGTACTACACTGGTATATGCATCATTTTGACTGCCCAGCCTTTGGTTCATAACATTGTACTGATTAAAAACAAATCCAAACCTTTACCTTTGAATTTATAGTTACAAAAGTAGAGAGTGTGAGAATGAGAGCTAACAGAGACTGGCAGTGCCAATTGTTATAACAGCTGTTCAACAATCTATAAGAAAGGAGTTGCAGGTTCTCTCCCATATATCATCATCTCATAGCTTCCACTAGTCAAATACAAATATATTTATTAGTCAACAAATTTACACTTACATTTATATCCCAAAAGATTTAAGGGCAGTGGAAAGTGAATGCCGTAAACGTGCTTTTTCCAAGCCAGAAGTTGATTGATCCTTTAACAGCTATGCTGAGAAAACGCATACTGTATTTGCTCTATGAATAGGTAAGCTGCTCTTCAGTACTATCAGAGATGCTGTTTCACAGACATCACACTAGTTTTGATACTTTCTGGAATTCAAATTCACCTTTCTAAATAAAGTAGCAAACTTTCTTTGTATACAGGAACTTACATTTAAGCTTTATCACTAAAAAGCACACTACAATTAGTAATTATAATTTAAATAATTTAAATTCTCCGTAACTCATTACGGAAGACACTTTGTCACTTACTACCTAGTGGTCTTATAACTCATTCTAGTACTCAAAAGACAACTACAGAGATATAGATATGGATATAAGCGAGTTGCCAGTTTGAATAAAAAAAGTTGGAAAATTAGCTATAACTTTATCTCGTACAAGGATTATCTTCTACCATCCTAACTCCTTATCAGCTATAGTCATGATGAGCAACATGTTTCCTGTGCCCCAGTTAAGACTTACAGAGATGAAAACAGTATGCAAATCTTTTAATTGGCCTAATGCAGTGGTTAATCCACTATGAACACTCCTAAAGCACTGGGACACCAGTCAAACAATTGATGAGTTTAAAAAGTTTGACCTGTGATTATCTGTTTCCTGCAGCTTTACAATTGTCAACATCAAAGCAGAGAAAGTATGTTAACCTGTATCAAACATACGATCAGATGCAGCAATCTTCCAAACAGAACATCATCTACTACTTCTGCAAGTAGGTTCATTTTTAAAAGCATCCTGGTGTTGCTTGCTCACAGACATTAGGCAAGTATTCTTTTGCAGTGGTGTCATCTAGTGGTCAAATTCAATGAAAAAAATATATTCCTTTTTTGTATCTGCCACATTCTGTATGATTTTCTTCCTTCTTATACACTGACCTTTAAGCAACCTATTTCAGTCTGTAAACGGTTGAATTTTTAATTAAGTGCCATACTAACTGATGGACAAGAATTGGTAGTGCCTCAACCTCTATATGGGGAAGGGAAGACATCACCACATAAGCTATTTTTACAAGTGGGGGTAGAGTTGTCCAACCTAAAACCTCAGATCTCCTCACTGCTCAAGTCAGACGGAAAGCTTATAGTTTAATTAACTAATTATCAAACTGCTCACTTGTATATCCTAATAAAGACAGACATTATTTCTTGTGGTAGCACCCAGACTCAGAACACTGACAATAAATCACAACTGGTTGTTTACACATGCTTTAAATGTAGTTTTTCCTCCAACAAATTAAAATAGTTGTAAAACCCAAAAAGCATGCTGCTGACTTCAAGCAGAAAAGAACAGGTCCCACTGCTGAGCAAGTTGGGCTGTTGGAGGGGTTTTTTTTTAGTGTGTCTGAGGCATTAGCTGAGGTTATTATTTCAGGTAGGCTTTCCATACCACAGAGTTTCAGCTTTCAGTTTAACTGCCTTTGGATGTCAAGATGTTGAAAATCAATTTCACAAGTTTCACGTACCAATAATAAAACACATTACTAAGACAGCAACAAATGGACAGGTTACTGCAAGAGATGCCATTCCTTGTGGAAAATCAAAATACTAACAAGTACATAATGGGTCTTGAACTTCCAGTTCTGAATGTCAAATATAGGAAGCAATTCCAGTAATGTGATCAACATTTTTCCTCTCCTTCAATAAAGTCTGAGCTAAAACATTATCTGCTTATTTTATATCTTAATTGACCATGGCTAATAGGAAATATTGCTCTAATCCCCCCAACAAAATCTCAAATAATTTCCATGCCTTATTCAATAAACTACTTTCTATGAACTGCAATCTGACATTCTAAATCATAATATTTACAGTGTCAACTGGTTGCAATTCTTTAACAACTCAATTTTAGATTAAGTTTTCTCTTTGTATTCTATAATGCTTCTGACCAATGTTTCAAATAATAATTTTGTCTCTTGTGAAGGCGGTACTAGGAAAACGTTGTTACACAATTCCTACGTTTCTTTAACGGGAAATCAGAGCACTTTGTGTTTTAAAGCACAGCACAGCTGCCACTTTGGAAAAAAGTCAGCCCCAGTTTGGCCAGAAAAGTTGGACACACACAAACCAAGAAAGATGGCCATTTTTAATTAATATATCACTGGAAAGGGTTAAAGAGCAAGCAGAATTATCTCCTTGTTACTTCTAACAGAATACCAAAATGCACCCATAATTTTTATAGACCAACTGAACAAGCCACGTGATAGGACTGGGGGGGCTTTCTCTGCAATTTGTTTCTGGCTGGAGACACCAAACATACCAAAATAAAAGGAGGACAGTATATTCCAAACTCTCCTGAGTTCCTCCTACCAGACCTCAGTAACAAGGCAGAAGTAGCCAAATTCAAAACTGAGCAGCACAACAAAAGGCTAGAAACCAGAAGAGACATAAGACCAGAAAAAGCAATGGGGCATTAGACACCGCTACAACCAGAAGACACAGGTTTCATATAACTAAAAAACACAACATCTACCTAGACTCTGAACGTCTGAACAAAGGACCTGTCCCCTCTTTGCAGATCACCTGTCATTCCTTGCCATATTATAGACAACTTCATATGCTCAAGATAAAAACATTTACATTAAGCCAAAATGCTAACCCTTTGGGGTCCCTTCCACTTACTTTGTTCCAAATCTAGAAAGCTGAAATCTATCTTACAAGAATATTACACATGCAAAGTTAGAAGTTATAAAATACCAGTATTTAAATTGTTCAAGCAACCCTTGATTACACATGCATTATGTTGTAGGTCTGGCATTAAATGATGCAGAGAGCTCAGAAAACCAAACGATCCTGCTGACATTACACGTGCAAAGAAACTTCATACATAAAAAGCAGTGGAAGAATTTACAACACCACAAAACAGCTGGGTTTTCATGATCTTCCAAATTCTGTCGGCCTTATAGGACACTATTACAATATAGATGGACTGTGATAATTTTTGCTAGAAAAGATCACAAAAATGTAGCTGCACACGACAAATGCATGCAAACAGCTCTGGTGAAATGCCGTATTATGTACAAGTAACATGAGTTGGTACACTTAATCCCCAGTGTAGGACTTCAAAATACAGGTCAAAGTCAACTGTTAATTGGCAGACAACAATGCCTCGTCTCCTCCCACTTTGTATTCTTTAATTATGTACCTCTAAGCGTAGAAGTCCCTCCACATTACCATGCTATTTGCAGGGCTTCCTGGACTTAGCATTAAAGGTCTGAACTAGCTCCCTGCTATACCTTTGTCTAGAATATCACTGGCATACAACCAGCTAAGGCAAGTTTTTTATTCTTGATTTTACACCTATTTATACTTATGTAGTTTAAAACATACAATCTCTAGCAGGCTAATTTTTGACGGAAATAAATTTTAATTGAAGTTTTCATCTTTAAAATGGTATCCAGCCCATTTCAGAGGCTTAATAAATTTAGCTTATATCCTCTTAATATACTGATCAGTGAAAGTAGAACATACATATCTAACAATTTTGTGTTTATCTCTACACAACTTTGAGTAACCAAGAAGGTTGAATTAAAGACAGTAAAAAAAATGCAGCACTCTCTTAAGGAGATATCACAACTTTACCTTTGGAAACATTTTTGGAAAGCTATGATGCACATACACAAATATTTTAGAAAAGTAATAGAAAGAGCCATTCTTGAGGAAAAACACTTTTAGAAGTACAATCTTTTTTTTTTCTTTGCTATTATTTTGGAGACTAATTGTTTTCTGCCTCTGAAGATACTAAGGCATTTCATTGAGCAAATGAAAAAACATCTGAACTATACTGACAGTTCATAATATTCATGTTTCTAAATAAAACAAACAAACACCTTATTCTCTAAGCAAAATGACTAATACCAGTGGTAACCTCAGTCTAGGCATTTGACAAGTATAAAGATGAGAAAGAGAGAAAGAAACTTTGGATATAAGTTTCCCATACAGAAGGCAGTAACTCTACTGAAGTTGCTCTTGTCCTGGCTTTGCAGACTGCAACTTTACTGGTTGAAAAGAATAGAGCAGTGAAGAGAGAGAAAGCTTTTCTATTAAGCACTGACCTTATGTACATACCCATACCAATTTCCTTACAACTTATCACCTGCAGTGCATCAAGATTTTTCTTCCTGGTGTAGTACAAAATTTTCCATAAATACTGTCTGGATCAGCCACTACAAAAACTCACACAGAATAACTGTTCTCCAATGACCATTTTGAACCAGCCCACTCCTATCGCCCAACAAACACCAGACTATTGCACTAAGTATCAGGCTACCCACTTCTACCCTTCTACTCTGAAGTGTAAGCTGTCACCTTCCTCCTGAAAAAAAGCAAAATAAAATGACCCTACAAACAACAAAAACCACAGCAGCAACAGCTGAACTCACAAAGGCTCTAGCACCCATTCTGCAGGTATTTCCAAACTGAGCATGTTTTTTCACATCTTAAATCTCAATTAGGTGAAACTGTAAACTCATTTAGACAAAACATGGACCTTTTCTAGACCTCTCCCAGAAGCTGCTTTAAAGAAACACTCAAGCTTATTTATACTATAGAGCATATGTACCAATGATATGAGAAAGAAAGCATATCTGAAGCTCAAAATTCCTCCAAGGACAAGATAACAATAAAAACATTTGCAATAAATACACCAGTATAACAGTAAGCGTAACACTAACTCTGAGTGGGAAGAAACCCCTATCTACCTAAATTCCAGATAATCAACTATTATAAAAGTTTTATAATGAATTCCCAACTTTGCTGATAATGCAATCACAATTTTTGCACCACCTAAAAAATAAAAATCTAACATTTATCCATTTTATCCATTATTTTAAGCTTTCAGTAGTTTAGCCATTTATTCTGAATGATTCATCAAAACTTTTGTATGTTTTTTTTAGATATAGCTTCCCCTAATTTCTCATTAAATCTCATTTGACAAAACAAGCCACCTTTCTCACACCAAAAAACTGACATTCCTTTGTGAATCCACCACACAGACCCAAAACCACGCAGTGTCAAGACCCGAGAGCACTGCTGGATCCCCACTACTGCTTCAAAGCTAAGGAAAGGTATCAAGCACAGCAACACAATCCTGCTCTTAATTAATGTAGGGAAGCGCAGTATCATGAGGTTAAGCATCACACCTCACTTGGATGTATTTGTTTGATGGAGTTTATTACCCTGGGTTTTGGGTTCAAAAATGCACACTCAAACCCCACCAACACCAAACAAAAAGAAATAAGTATTAATTTTTATATATACTTACCTTGCACCATTATTTCTAAGTACTTCCACTGTTTCATCAACAAAATACCGATCCTTGACATAAGCAAAGATTTCATCACAGATCTCATGAAGTCGAGTGCGATGGGTAAGGGTGGCCAGGTAGAGAACTGGAATGATGAGTGCCTCTGGAAAACTTTGAAGATTATGTCTGGCTTTCTTCTCTGATTCCAGTGCTTCCTGATATGTGAGTCCTGGTTTACCTGTGACAGCACAGCTCCACACAAGACTGTTGCACAGAATGGTGCGTTCAAAAAAATCACTGAAAAGAAAGAAATCGGAGGGGGAAGAAAGAAAGAAAACAGTTGAGTTCTGACTAACATTTTCAACTTGCTCACAGTTAATACAGCAGCAAATTGCAAATATATTTCACAAGCCTGAAATGCAAAAGCAGCTCTACTCCTCTACAGTTTGTAGATAATGAACGGTTATTTGCCATTTTTCAGCCATGGCATGGGAAATTGCTACTGTACAACCAAAGTCTCCTCCTGTTACAGACTACAGTATGAGAATCAAGACCTAGAAATGCTTCAAACAAATATTCATGTATAAGAAGTCTTTTGCACAATAATAATCATACTGAGTATAATATGTGTCGTATCGTACTCACATCTTCCCCATTTCCACAAATATTTGCAAGACAAGCACCTAAAACTGTACAAACACGAAATAACTTTAAGATCACAGAAACATGTTGCATCTTGAATAAGATCCAGACTTTGAGTGCCTTAACTCACAAACGAAAAGATGGGCGAGGTAAAAAATTAATGTCAAGTAGTTCTCTAAATAGTTTTTATTCCTTCACTGTTTGCATACCTCTTACAAAAAAGCACTGAAATATTTTTTCCTACGGATTCTTTTCCTCCCTTGTTCCGTTAGTAAATATTGATTCTCCTCCTTTCACACATTTCCGATCAAGGGTAAAATTGCATTGCTACTGCTTGCTTACTAGCTATTATATTGGAATCAAGAATGAAGAGATTTCATTAGTCAAAATCTGTCCATTTTTGATAGGTATCAGAAGAACAGCAGTTTATTAAAACATTTTCTAGATGAAGCAGATGATGTAGCTATTCACAAAGCCATGTTTAAACATATCATATACTATGGATGAGTGATCAGACAGCAAAGCAATCTTTCAATATGCCTCAGTTCAGACAATGCTTTTATTTGCCTTTACAAATATTAATGGACTAGTATTGATAACTACTGAACACACATAACAAACCAAGGTTTGTTTTGTCTTGTATCAGTCCAACATAACTATTTCAAAGAACGCAGTACTTTCAGACAACTGCATGCTACATGAGATACCTATACTGAAGTGTCATTTCATGCCTTTAAAAAAAAACCCCAAAACTAAACCCGAGTGTTCCCATTTTTAAAAGGATAGACTGTTCAAATAATTTCTAGTAATGAGTTTAAGAGAACTGGACAGTTCACACTGAGTTTTTTCTTGCAGTCTCCCTGCAAACCCGAGCTGGCAAACGTTCATTGGTGACACTGATGCAGATGACAGTGTTCACTGCAGATGGACAGATGAACCATAACATTTTGTAAATGAAAATGGAAATTTCAGATTGAGGACAATGAAGGGTCTTGGCTCAGATAATCCTTTCTGTATGAGCACAGGATTCCTCTGAGCGAGATATGCTTTAGGAAGAACATCAGCTGTGAGAAGGGGAAAAGGACAGAAGAGATAAATTATCTGAATAATATTTAATAGCTACAAACTTTCAGATTTTTATATCACCTGCTATCTACTTAATATATTTGACAGTACATGGATAATGTGGGCCTGCTTACTCTAAACACGAAAAGGAGAAGAACAAAGGAGAGAGAATTAGATAAATTATTCTTCAATATATGAAGAACAGATGGCTGTCAGTCATTCTTTGTGCATCTTTACTGTGTATTATACTTACTTAATCATATTAAAGAACAGGTTAGACAAAAATCTGTTTCATGAGTTTGGTTTGGGGTTTTTTTGAGAGGTGATAGAATAGATAAAATGTGATCTCTTCAGGTCTCATCCTGCCCTACATTTCAATATTTCTGTATTAGACTAACAGTAATTTTTATGGATGGATATTCAATGGATAAAGTAACACTTACTTAAATCTTCATTCAGCTTTCTACATATATTTTTGTCTCACTTACCAAAGAGGCTCTTGATAATTACCTTTAGCCAGGAAATAGAAAAACACTCTTAAGAGTTACTAAAAAATGTACCAGAATAAAATTTTTAAAAAATTATAAAAGTAGAAGTTTAAAAAAAGAAAAGTCAAGGAGGTATCAGAGAGCAAGGAAGAGACAGAGGTTCACACTGACAGTGTCCCTTTAAGAGCTGCTGTTATTCTTTGTGAGGGGACACCGGGCAGTCATGCTATTTAAAGCAGCAGCATTGAACTTAGAGGAGAAAAAAATTTTAAAAAAACCAAAAAACAAAAAAACACCACTAAAAAAAAAATTTTCAAAATCCCGAACAACAAACCTCTCTCTAAAAATTCCTAATCCACAATTAGTACAAGTAAAAAATGCTAAGATTACTTCAACTGAAACATATTTGAAGAAAACATGTTCCATTTGCATACGACTGTATTTTGTGTATCTAGTTTCATTCTCCCTCATTTCCTCTTTTGTTTTGTGTGGATTTTTCCCCTGTGAATTTACAGGGAAGAAAAAAAACAGTGTGAAAAAAAACTACATTCAATTTTGAAAGCATTATTTGTCTTCAGCTATCATTACCTAGAGTGCATCAAAATCATGTGTGGATTAGTCTATTAACAGAGTTTTCATTGCAATGTTTTAAGGATCTCACTTTTACTTGGTTTGAGAGGAAACAAAATCACACAGTATAGCACTAAATATACTCTTTCTGTCCCTCTCTCCAGTGCACATCAGTCATCACAAAATGATTGACAAAGAGCAGACAAAACAGCTACCAAACCAAGGGAATGGCAGCAGCAGCAATACCCTTTCCCTTTATTTGAAGGGTAATAATGCCCTTGATCATATTGTACATTCAACTTAACTTCACAACAGCAAGAGAATCTGCTGCTACATCACACCTGAAGCCTCACCTACATCTTTATCTACGGTATTATGGTTTCTGGGGCTTCATTGCTGTTTAAGATCTCTGTGACTCTTGACAACATGAATGAAGAGGTCCGTACAAAACACACCCACGAAGTTCACTTGCATGGTCGCATCTGCATTCGAGAGGTCAAATGTGACTGCAGCACCCTGGTGATGTCCACATCAGCTCAACTACTTGAGGAGCATGGACTAAAACTATGTTGTCTTTGTAGTTGTAATTAACACCAACTTCTCAGCTGGATGTCTCTTTTCATTTAATTAGTTAGTTTTCTACGAAAGGTAAGGCTAACTGTAAAATTATCAGCAAATCATTGAGTAGTAGTTTACTAATGCCGCTACTCAGTAGGTATTTGACAGGAGGCAGTTCATTAACAGAAGCTAGAAACAAATTACTTGCAACCTCTGTGACTGCATTTGCAATGGGTATAAAAATCAGCCTAGAAATTACGGCTGTCTTTTGCTTGAACTAACCAAATATTCCCCTTGAATTTAAGATCTGCTATATTTTTAGTGTGCTTCAAGAGCATTTACTTGCTGTTGCAAAGCATTTACTTTCATTCATTTTCTTAGCATATGTTAAAAACAAGTCATTTAGCATACAACAGGAGGGTAATCAGAGAAGACCAACTCTGCCATTCTGGATCAGAGTTTTCTTATACTCTTCGTCTTCAGATGCAGTCAAGAATTTGTATTACAAATAATGCACAAAACAAACAAGCAAAAAACCCATGATAAATACATTTATTCCTTAATATTTACAGGATAATTATGCATTAAGGAATACATTTAAAGTGATGAGTTTCTCTCCGAGGAAACAGGAAAATTCACCTAATTTAACTAAGGACACTTAAAAAGCCTTTTGAAAGATCTCTATTTGACTGTAAACAAGAACTCCACAGGCCAACTTGCAAAGAAGTTCCACTAAGTTTTGAAGATGAAGAGAAACAGCTCTTCCTCCCCCTCTCACATTCTAGAATAAGAAACATTCCTACCACTGTATCTATACTACTCATCGTTTTCTTTTTCTAACTGTCTTCACATACAAGACTTCCCACACTTTAATAGTAGCTTTTTCTGCACATCTATATCAGCTATTAGCTTTCACAGACAAGGTGTCAAAAACTGGTGGTAACATCCCACTGGTTCAATATGTTTTTCATGCATCCCATACATTTCATGCACATCCCTACTTGATTTTCCTATTATGGCCTCACAGACTCTCCTGTCTGGTCTGTCCCTCTAAACAGGAATACAACCAAGCATGAAGAACATCAGCTCTCCCACTCTCTGTTACTAAGGATAAATACAACTGGACATGGCCCCCGCTTTTGAAAGGGTTACAAAATTATGTGATTGTATTTCAGATTAAAGAGGAAATACATTCTTAACAGGAAAGTCACTTTACGAAATACTAGTCTTGCCAAATTCTTCTCATATTAGTATAACCATTTCTTCTATAGAAAAAAAGAGTAATACTAATGTATGATTTGTATTCAACTCTACTAAAGCTGACAGAGGCATGAAAGCAGCTTTTCAACACTAAGTTTGTGCTCTGCCAAAAAACCCACCAAACAACCCGACAAAAAACAAAACCAAAACCAACTTGAGTCTTAACTGTTTGTACTAGTTAAAAGCATTCACATAGTTGAGGAAGGGGGTGAATTCAGATTATCATATACATCTATACAGCCCTCTTGATCTAGCTGGACTCTGTAATTTTGAAATTCTACCCTTAAAAAGCAGATACAGAGAAGCCCGATTTAGACAATGGCTTTCTGTCATGAAACAGCTAATACAATTTTTAAGAAGTGGGCCCTCCCTATCCCTATTAATCTAATTGCCCTTGCTTGGGCAAAGAAATAGGAAATGTTGTTTTCAGAAGACATTATCCATCAGCAACCAGCAGAGACATGGATCAGCATCTTTAAAACTGCCTAAAAGATGACAAACTCTATGGTCTCCAGCAGATTATGCCACAACTAACATTAACCTAAACTTACTACTCATCTGTGCCAGAACACTTCGCTAAGTAAAAAGTACATTTTTCACTCCAACGCACCCATTTTACCCAACCTAACAAAAAAATCCAGAAAAAAACCCAACAAAACCAAACACACTACCAAAACACACACACACACAAAAACAAGCACAGCAGAGTTTTCTGCAGTCTTCCCAAATACCACATTCTAAGGCCTGACCTCTCAGCTAACCACCTACTGACATTTCTAGGGATTGCCTGTGTGAACACATCTAAATTTACCCCTTAATTTGTGAACTTTGGTTAAGTAAGGAATTTGGTCTTTCATATTTCTTAATGACAACACCTCTGCAGTATAACTAAGTCTGTCAGAATACTTGAAATAGACACCAAACATTTTGAGAGCGGACAGACATTTTAAAAGGATACTTTTCATACTGAAATTTTAGTAAAACTACATGTACCTGAAATATATTTCCATGCAGTGTCAACAAATACATGAGAGTCATCAAATGATGTGATAATAATCGTAACCAGACAAGCAGCTTCAAAATATCAGAAGCTGGGAGAGGGGGACTTAATTCCTACATAAACAGGAGGCTGTCAGCTCTCCCTTGTTAGGTTCTTACACACCCTGTAAGGAAAATATGCCTTACAAAACTCCCAACAACATATTCAACACCCCAAGAGTATATAGTTCAGGGAACAGGAAAGCATTACCCTTCAAAATTACCTAATCCAGCTTCTTTAAAATTTTATTAAGTGAAGTGTATTTGAGTAAGAAAAACAAGTCTAAACATGAAAAAGATTTAGGTGTGCTTTTATTTTGTATGTTGCAAATGAAGAGCATTTTAGATTTAACCTTGCTAGTCTGCACATCTTTAAAAAAATTATAGTTTGGATGCGGGGGCCTTTTGTAGGTGGGGATGGTGCTGGATCAGATTGGTGGTGAAAACACATAAATTATCGGCTTTTGAAAAACGTCTCGCTAAATACTTTCTGTCCATTGTTCTTACAAGCGGTGAAGTAAGTGGCTCTAAGTTCGGGACTACCCGTGCCATCCGCCTTCAACCGTTAACGGGAATCTCACCATTCCTATTCAGCTTTTTACACGCGTAAAACAGAAAAGAAGGGAAAAAAAAAGGGGGAAGAAGAGTAAAGGGGGAAAAAAACAAAAAGGAGATGGGAAGACCGATAAAAGCCTCACTAGAAAGAAAGCTCCTAAGAGGACAGGTGTGCTTGCTGTATTTCGGGCCGGGTTTAACCCCCGGCGGTGCCACCCGCCCGGCCGGCAGGGGAAGGCTCCGGCGCCGGGACCCCTACCCCGCCGCACAGGTGCAGCGACCCCGCGCCCGCGCTCCCCCGCC
>VWZT01006512.1:1396402-1448933 GCA_013397055.1 Pachycephala philippinensis
GCCAGCCCCGGCGAGACCTACCGCTCGGCCCCGGAGCCACCCCTCTCTGCCCGTCGTACCTGCCCTGCGAGCAGGGGCCCCGGCGCGTCTCCTGCGGGGCTGATCCCAGCGGATTTCGGCGTTTGACAGTGCGGTGCCGGGGACGTTGCTCTCTGTTACAGCCCCCGAGCCATAGTGCTGTCGGCGCGTACGGGTTTATTTTGCAGAAAGTGCGATTGTATACAATTAAGATGACCAGGAGGGTTGTGCGTGGGCCCCTTAATACTGCTTTTCCTTCCAAGCACCGAAAATGTCATTAAATGGTTTCATTAGTGTATTCATTTTTCACCACTTTTTTTTTTTTTTTAACGCTAATGCATTTACAGTGCCATTGGTAATTAAAACTGGAGTATTAAATTAATTGTGTTCCTAAGAGTGCTAGCCATGTTGGAAGACAAAAACCACGAAAGTCCACACGCATTATAATTAATCACAACTAAGTGCAGTGTTTATATAGAAAATGTACAGAATAATTGTAGAAAGTCCTCAGTACTATTGAGGTGGTTAGTACCTGAAGGCTGATACCTAAATAATTCAACTGAAAATGCCGTTTTTGCAAATAAAGGTCCCATGCTGTTTCCTGCACCTGTGCATGGTTTGCTTTCTTCTGCAAGTAAAGGCAGCAATCGGCACTGCTGTAGCACGTGTGACTAAAGCCTAAAAGAATGTGTACATACAATCCATTAATTATTTTTAAATTATCAGGTTTTACTCAAAAGCACTGAGAAATGTTAATGTTCACTTCCTCAGGTTAAGTTTACAAAGCCTGAACTGCAAACCAGGTTAACTCCTGAGTCCTACCATTTTATTTTCATTTAGCAGCTGCCTTCCCTTTCAGTTTTTAATTTCTTTCTAGCAAAGGGCACAAATGCTACTTGAATTAATGCACTTGTATCTAACATCTGGCAATTTTTAGTCTACTTTGCTTCAAAACTGTATAGTATGCCATGCTTATGACATTTAGCATTGCCAGCTCTTAGGGTTACAGTGAGATTTTGCAACACTTAGCTTTGTTTTAAGCTCTTCAGCAAATGCAATTAAATTGGAACCTCAGGTCACCTTAAAAATAATTACATTCCTAAATCTCAAGTTTGAGAGAAATGCTGGAATATGCAGCCCCAAAAGGCTTACAAATTAGAAGGGAAAGAAAAGCTTTGAGTTTCAAATTTTTGTAAATCTTATTATTTTTAAGCCAGTATCATTATGTTTGAGAACCTGGCTGCTTTTTTTTTCATGCTTGTATTGTCAGCACAGCATTATTTTAGCACTAGTTGGTATCCATGAAAAATGCATGAGCTGATAGAACTGTGACATCAAAAGCAAATTCCCTTTTCCTCTTTGCTCTCTCTTGCCCTCTTTCTCTTTTCTTCTCACCTTTTCCTCCTCCTCTTGTTCTTCCCCCCTCATTATTCCCTCGGTGATTTTCCAGTGAACAGATCCTCACTGAGTAATAGGGTTGCACTGTGTTTTCATGTTCTTAGGACAGAGAGGAGCAGTTCATTTAGTTTTCACCTTTGTTCTTTAAAATCTACAAATCCAGGCTCTGGTTCTTCTTGCAATAAGGTCAGCAGGACCTAGAAGAAGTTTTTATGATGCCAGCTAAATGTCTACTAAGTGGGCATTGAGAAATCAATGTTAAATAATTCTGAAACAGCAGAAAAAGCTTATTTTCCTTCCATGGGAATATTTATTTTATTGTAACACTATGTTTAATCTTTACAATAATTTGGGACTTTTATTTATAAATTACTGAAAGTAGTTTTAATTCAAGTTGCAGGAATGGGATGATTGATGACATTCAGTGGGGCTGTTGATGTGGATTTTACCACAAAGCAGCAAAAATGAAGCTGCTTTCTTTTTAAAAGATGACTTAGACACTAACAGATCTATTAAACGTAGTTCCCTAGCCAGGGAGATTGCAGTTCTCATTCACAGAACTTTAAAAATAGTTGTATTTGGAACACAAAATCTTGTAAAACACTAGGTCTCTATGCTGTACAAGGGTAGAACAATTTTCTAGGGACAGAGTCAACCCAGGCTTGGGGCAGCCTCCCCCACCCCTGTCCAACTGCTCCTTCAAAGCTCCCCACAATTTGAAAATTTTATATTTCTTTTCACTGGATTCCTCCAGTATTACAGATTCATTTCCCTATCCTATTTCTTCCCTTCTTTAAACTACCAAGAACTGTATTACACAAATACGCTCAAAAATATCTGTTCAGCTATATTCATTACAAAATTATGCCATATATGACTGTTGTTATTCTGGAACAAGTAGAGCACATGCAATATTTTACTAAAGGATTGTCACTTTAAAATCACACTGTCACTTTAAAATCACACTTAAATTTATGTTGGAATAACTAATATTTGTCCAAATCATATACTTGGAACAGTGCAAAAGTAGAAGTTTTACTCAGTTTTACCTATATTATCATGCAACTGGGAGAGTATTTTCTGCAGAGTGTGTTTAGCCACTTGCTCTCTTGCTTTTTTTGTTCTTTTAACTTTTTTCCCCAAAGTTGCCACTTTGTTCTCTCAAGGTTTGGCTGAAGTTAGAGAATAAAATAATTGGATTTCTTCATAAAGAACATCCTTGGACCTTGAATGGCATGCTAGGTTCTCAGCTATAATTTTTGTAAAAAACATATGGTTGGAAAGATAAATGTGAAAATGTGTAAATGATAGATTGCTAGTGAGTTGTTCTGTCAAATGACATGATGCCAATAATGTCTACCTTTTCCCCAGTTTACTGGATCGTACATAAAGGGACAAGTATAACATATATGTAAGCATTGACTCATTTTAATGCATTGAGTAGATTTTGGGGGAGTGGTGTCATTTCTTTTCGTTCCAAAAGCTGTTTTGAAAATCTTTCACTTCTGTAATGTAAACATGAACCATAGATCACTTTTTTTAAAACTTAGGGCACGCAGCAAAATATTTATCCAGTTAAGCATGTTATAACTTACTGATACAGCTTTTTTTCACCTTTTGCCCTTTCTCTGTCACCTAGCTAAGTCAATTCACTCTTTTGATCATGTATCTTTATTTAGACTTTAAACTATGTGAGCAAAGACAATGTGCTAGTTTTATCAATCCACTCCAGCTGTGGGTAACAGTAACATTTGGTCTATTGTCTTTTACTGGCTGTAAAGCACTATGTTCAGTGTTTAATAACATACTCACTTATAAATAACATACTTCAGTCAAAAAAAGAAGCCACGGAAGAAGTACACAGATGATTTTTCACAACGCATTTAATCTTTCTTTCATTCTAGTGCAGTTATATTTCAACATGCTTTTAAAGTAGTTCTGTAATAACAAGGACAGGAGGTTCCTTATTCTGCAGCTGCTTGATATGTTCATCTCTGTTGCTTTCATGAGTCCCAAATAAAGGTAAAGAATCAATCCCTGTTGACAGTGAATTTTTGGTGTGGTCACAATTTTTGGTAGTTTCTTAATAATCTTAAGACAGGCGTTCCACAGTTGCAAATGCAGGCATAATTGTTGGGTCTGTTGTTATCACAGAGGGCAGTAAGTCATGGCCGGAGTCTGCTTTGGCTCTTGTTGAGGTTAAAGAGCACCCAGTATAGCAGAGCCCATCCCTCAACAAAGCCCTCGGGGAGCACTGGGATGTTTCTTGTATCATCAGATTTATTCTGTGGAAAGGCATTCACGTTCTTAATTTTTTTTCACAGTTTAATGGGATTTAGACATATGGTTCTCACTGCCTTTAATGGATATTGCATGTTTAATTTCTGTGCAACTCCAGAAATTAAGAGATATGTTCCTTTAAAGTTTACTTCAATCATATCCTATTTTTTCTCTCTCAGAATATACTATTAAAGGTATTTAAGCTGGTAACTTTATACTGGTGGGGAGGAACTCTGACCTTATCTGCTTTATGGCAATGACCATGTATGACTGGCCTCTAACCTGGTTACAAAATGATAAAATGATGTTGTGAAACCACTATTCGTTTCCTAATAGTGTCTCTGAAACCAGCTTAAACTCTGAGAGGATTGCTACTGCATTTTCTCTCTTAGAGTTGTAGTGCACACAATACAGAGTATTGGCACTACTGTAATTTTCTTACACTAAAATATGCTGAATTTCTATTGCTAACTAATATTTAGAATGAATGATGACTGATGAAGGATTCTGAATGAATGAATGAATGATGGGCAGATTTGCTAATTTTTGCTACATACACACATTGTCACTGGAGCAATGTATATACTGGAGCAATGTATGGCATTTTACAACAGACTTGAATATCCTGCATCAGCCTGCTTGAAACCTGGATCTGTATCATTAAGAGATTCTTTATGCAGTCAAATTTAAGATTGGAAACTCTCAAGCTGCATAATACTAACCTACCATTTAGTAACTTTGCATTCATCTTATTTGAATTGCTTACATTGAACCCCTCTCTGTCAGGTCGATGAGTAGAACAAATAATTTCAAGGATGTTCCTTTATGATTTTATTATGTGACTATACAGTCCCAACTTGTTTGTTTGTTTTTGGGTTTTGTGCGGTTTTTTTGTCCCTAATACTGAGATTAGACAAACCTGCTTGCATATTGAAATGATCCCATGCAGTGCAATTTCTGTTGAGGAGCACATGAAGAGAAGTTGGCCCAGTAGCTGAGCTGGGTTATTTAGTCAAAGTTTACAGTGATGAGTCAATCTGAAGCATATACATCTGCTCAATCAAATACAGACCGTGCTGGATTTTCTTTGAGTCATTCATTTGACAAATGTGATGACTCACAACTGTGACCAGTGTTGTGACTTACTTATCCCTTTAATATGAGACTCCTTTGGCCTCCACCTTATTTTCTTCTGTCTTGCTACTCACGTCTCACAGAAGACCCTAAGAGCTAAGAGTTTAACTATCCAGGCACTATTCTGCTGGTGGATCCCAGATAAGAGCAGAATTGGAAGGAAAGAATAGCTGGCTAACAAAGGCTCTGGATATCTCCCCGCTTGACAACACATGGGTGAGTCATGGTGTGTACAGGTGGAACAGCCCCACCACAATGCTTCTGTGCGTGCTTAGACCACTTCAGCCAAGGTAGACGAGGGCTGGAGTAAACTGCTAGCTTGCTCTGGGTACAAAGTGAGCTTCAGTTTTGCTTTCATGCTTTTACAGGATGCTCCAAGCCTCGTCTGCTGAGGCCTACAGCTGGAGAGGAGCCAACCATACTACATCACAGCCACAGAATATAGTCCTTAGGGAATGCTATACTCTGGGGAAATCCTCTGAAAGGAAAGCTCAGGCACAATCCCAAATGATCATTCTCCCTTCTCTCACAGATCCAGGGACAGACATGTTTTATGTGGACGCCACTGTCCACAATACCCACGCTGGGGCCTCACACCCAAGAGAAAGTGAGATACTGACAGAATTTCTACATCTCTTAAAGGTCAGGCACTTGTAAATATGTCTGCTTTATACAAAGCATGCATGTAGAGCAGAACTAAAGGAAACAAACTTTAAAGGTGGTAAATCCAGTGTGTACTTTAGTCTTGCTGTCTTTGGAAGACTTAGGACAGCTGGAAAGTTATTTGGATTGTTACCATACAGTTGCTAAGCCTTCATAGCAAGGAAGAAAATGTAAACCTTTTTATTACCAGTAGCAATTTAGTGCACAATTGATAGACTGAAATTGCTAGTTTCAGTAACTTATGAATTAAGAACCAACAATTATTTCAGTTGTAATTTCCAGTCATCCAAGGAGTTCTTAGACAAAAAACAAAGGCAATGGCCATCCTAAGACTACCTTCACACACGGATCTTATAGACTACCAGGGTGGACACAGATATAAAGTTGCAAAAATGCTTATATCCACATACTTTATTGTTCTATAGGAACACTTTCTAGTGATTCAATGTATCACTATACATCTCTAAATGTACCCATGTTTAAGGCTGAATTGGCATAAATATCTCAGCCTAAAATACATTTTGAAAGTTTGCATCCTTGTTACAATTACAGAATGTTGTAAAACATTGCACGTAAACCTAGATTTACAGAGACAGTAACACTTAAATGGGCATACCAACCACTGTGTTGCCCCCTGAAATCTTAACTGCAAGCTTCCTTTAGTGCAAAAAGAGTCATCTACAGCTCTGCCTAGTCCTTATTGGATGCAGTGGATAAGACCCCTCCTTTAAAAATAGCTTTCAGTTACACTCCGTACTACTGACTCATCTGAGGTACAGTGAAATAAATGCAGCTGATAATGAGAAAAGGGAGAAAATGTGCAAAATATTTCTTTTACACCTTATCTCGTTAAGTATCCCCACTAAAGTCAGTACCAAGAAGAAAGGTTTAAAAGGTCAGATCAAGTTTAAAAATGCCCATGCCTTTCCATTACTGCCCTGAACTGCCTTGATTTTTATTTTCTAATGTTTGTGAGTGGGTGTCTTGTGCCTCTGTGACAAAACTGAAGTTCAGTGAGAGAATTTTCTGCTTCATAGATAGGTTTTTAACCACGCAAGGCATATGCATGACCTCAATTCTTCATTTCTTGCCTGTTGTGCAACTGAGAGTTTAGCAGCAAAAGGAGTTACAACCTCAGCATTATCTAATACTTGTGCATATTGCATGTGCACATGCTTGGATAAAAATGTTTAGCAGCTGACACAAGTTGAAATAAAACACTTCCTTTCTCCCGCCCCCAATAATACTTCTTTCACACCATCTAAAGGAATCTCCTTGGCAGAAGGACAGTTTGTCAAAAAATCAGGAGGAGGAAAGAGAAAGGTATGCCAGGAAACACAGCTCGTGTCTGTGCCGATGGTGGGATTCTCAATGAGTTCCACAACAGCCTGTGAGTACAGCCCATCTCTGAGTCCAACATATAGGGATTCTTCTTAACATTCATGTAAAACCTGGTTACAAAAAGTGGTGAATTTCCAAACAGCTTTGCAGAACCAAACAGAAGCAGTGCTTTTCGCCTGGTGAAGCTCAGTCCGACTGTGTGAATGAGGAAATGCTGCCAGAGGAGTTTTATTCACTTCCATTAATTTGTATCTGTTAGGCTGACATTGCCACCCTGGTGGGCACCACTTGGCAGGCTGGCCTGTCAGTGGGATTTGGATGGATTTTGGCAGTAACGGTGGGATCTGGAAGAAAAACACTTTCGGGAACTACACACTTGGTGCCTAAACCATGAGCAGTTCAGTGGTGGGGGTCTCTTGTGGGCAATGACATCCCTTTGGGGGGGCTGTAGTGGGACATGGCAGCTGTAAGGGGGAAGACGCTCACAGCTGCTCGTTAGGGTTGGCCTTGTTGCAGGTGGAGCATCTGTGCGCTCACCTCTGGATAAGGCAGATGGTTAAAGCTTAACCTGAGCGGGCTGAGGAGGTGATGTAGGGACAGCCCTCACAGCTGACCTGACCGTGTTGCAGGGGTGTGCAGGGGCTGGAAGCAGCCATTGCCCAGGCCTGCTCCCTGAGGAGGCAGGCTCGGTGCTGTGGCTGCCACGGCAAGTCCATCACTGTGGCCTCCTCCGCATGTCCATCCGGCATATCTCCAAATGGCACATGAGGAGCCGGGGCACCTCTGGGGCTGCTGCTGACCCCTGCACAGCAGTTGTACACCACCAGCACACCTTGGAGCAGGTCACCACCTGCTCCAGGGAGGCCCATGGCCCTCCTCAGCTTTTAGGCCTTTGCCAAAACCGGGCAGGAAGTGTCTCTTGGCTCCAAGCCAGGGGAAAGCTTTGAAGCCTCAGGGTTATGGGCACTGGGTTTGGCCACCCCTTTAGCTGACAGTGTAAGAAACAGCACTTGGTTCAGCACTGTAAGCTGTGCTGTTCCTCCTACACCAGCCGGATCACGTCCGGTGCTAGCCTTGGTACATGGTATATATAAAACCTCACGGAAATTAAGAGGTCTTTCTGCTGAGAGTCATAAAATGTAATCAGTTCCAGTGGGGGTCAAACAACAAAATGCTCCTGGGAATAATTTGGACTTTGTTTCTTCAGTTAAACCAGAATGGATCTACTAGTGATTCATATTTCAATGGTGTATAGACCTCGTGCATGTGACCATCCTTTGTTCTAAAATTAAGTCTGTCCCTTCTCTCCCTTTATTTTGTAAAATATCAGTTCATAAGGATTTAGGGAAAGATAAAAGCTCCTGTAAATTGTTATAGTTTCACAGTGTTAGGCAATGCAGGACAGAACTTTCCTGATTTTTTTTTTAACACATTCTACTCCTAAATCCTACTCTTAGATGTATCATAAGCTTTGCATGCAGACCAGACCATGAACTAGTTTAACTAGAGTTATTTTGGCATCAGTTTAGTGGCTGTGCTGTAAACTGTCAGGTGGACACATTGAGAAACAAGGTGTAAACACTACATTAGCACATTAACACATAGTTTTAAAGGTATTTAGTTAAGTAGGAGTAAAAAGGGGTCTAGATGAGCCAGCGAAAGCTTTGTGCATAGACTAGTTTTTCCTTTTCTCTGGATTTTGCTTTGTAGGAACTCTGCTTAATTCTGCATCAGATGACTGGTGTAAGTATATGCTTGTCCCACCAAAGGGAGACTTGCCTTAAAGTATCTGAAATATGTGTCCTAGTATGCTTCCCTCCTATGGTAGTAGTAAAGATAAAAATCCATCTCTGTCAGCTGACTTACACACTGTTTCCATTACACTTAAGTGTAATATATTAATTCCTTTGACAATCAATAACTATGTATTTCAAAAGATAATTATTTTCCCCTAGATGAATATGTTCTAAAGCCTTTGCAAAAGGTCTGCAAGGGGAAAAGCTCGTTAGTGTGTTTGAACTTCTAAAGAAATTATATGAAGAGTCCACAGTAAGATGAAAAAGTGTTCAGAAGGATGGAGTGTTAACCGCATAAGTTCAATCATGCTAAAATTATTCTTCTGTTCATTATGAAACCCGATTATTTTTTCCTAATAAAAATAATAAGGATGAGTAAGACCTGCAATTTTTCTTAAGGAATATGGGCAGAATCTTTAAAGATTCAGTGGTGCTCAATATGTAAAAACACTGGAGCAGCTGAAAGATCAGAACCCAAAGGCCAACAAGCAAGGATGCAGCATCCAGGAAGGTGATTAAGGTAAAATGAAAGGTGCTTATATGGGTTCCATTGTAGTTGCTATTTAAATAATCCTTTCTGAAGTTAACCACTGTAGAAAAAATAATCAAGTCTTGCAGGTTACTTGTGCTTATGCAACTTGAAAACAAAATCTATCAGTTGAGCCAGGTCCTTGGCTCTGCTCCAATAGTTCAAAACAGGTCTAGAGCCAGCTTAACTGCCCCAGCCATAAGTATTTTCACTTCTCCAGAAACAGCTCTGCCAGGCATAGACCCGCTGAGATGGTGTACACTTCCCTACTTCTGAACTCTGACTCCCAGAACATAGACAAAGAAACAAAAGGCATGAGAAGCATGGACCTGCTCTGCAGTGCATCTCTGCATCCAGAATGCTCCCCCTGGGCTAGGAACAGCTGATTAATTCTTTAAACAACAAAACAAACTCCAAGATAATTAAACAAAATGTTTGTCATGTCTTTCTTCCCCTATCCTCTGCTTTTTATTTTTTAATTCTTCATCTTTGGAGATAGAATGGAGTAAGCACTGAGAAACTTTTTAATGTCAGCTGATGGGGTTTGGGCACATTTGCTTTTCCTTGGTCTTTAGTGAATTATCCAAGGTATCATTTTAGAATTCCTGTTGCTTGTTTTATACAAACATGCTCTCACGCTTCTGTCTGATGAGGAAGTAATGACAATTTGTGCAGTAATAAAAAGGAATCAACATTTTACAATGTTGAAAACTTAATAATCAACATCAAAAGGTTTTAATCTGTTGACAGTCATCTACTTGATTTATACATCTGGGTACCCTACTGTCTCTTCTTTCAGGCTAACTGGAAGCTGCTCTGAGCTATGTGTCTTTGTACAGTGGTAACTCTAGAAGCATGGAGGTAGCAGCTCTCCAAAGCAAGGGGTTGAACCATTGCTGAAGGCCTGATCAAGAAGTAGTCCAGGCAGTACATGTGATTTTCCCAGGTTGATGTGAATTAATTAAGAGCGAAGACACTGCCTCTAGGAGCAAAAAAAGCCACCAGCCCCAAAACAAAACAGAACAAAAAACCCAACCCTCTGTCTAGCAGTTGCCTAGAGCAAGGGGATGGAAATTTTGGTTTTGTGTTCTTGTTGCCTAGAGTGATGTAAAACCTTTGCCCTTTTATAACTAGCAACAAATCCTGGGGCTGACTGGGTATTACACTGTGTGAGAAGGAAGAAGAAAGAAAAGAGAGAGTCATTTGGGGCACTGAATGGACCTGAGGGTCCCCCCCAAGCACAGGGTTTGAGGAGAAGAAATTTCTTACCATCTGTTTATTTACAAAGACTTGAAGGGAGAGAGTGGATACTGCTCTATTATCCTCCTGACAGACATATTAATTCAAACTTTCCCATGATGACTTCTTATGCCAGGAAGAAAATGTTATTTTTCCTTTTATGACAATCAGATGTTGAGTGGGAGGAACGCTCAATGTGCATCTAAGAGATAGGTGATGCCAGTTATGAGAAAAAGAGGACTTCACACCCTCAGACTAAACCTGTTTGGTTTCCAGTACAGTAGACAGCCTGAACAGTGCACGGATAGTAATTTAAAGTGTAGTAGGTAACACATGAAACCCCTTATCTAGAGACACCATAAACTTGTATGGCTCGCTTAGCAAAATGAAATGGTGGCTAATGTTCTCCAGCCTCAGACTTGTCTCTTTCTAGGTTTGACTGAGAAGGGAACAGAGCAAGGACTCTTGAGAAAGATGCTGATTTCAGCCTGTTTAAAGCTGCTTCATTGCTGTAAATGATCACATTCTGTCCTCTTTTTCTGCAGGTGCATGAAACCCTGGTCCAAAGAAAGATTTTCATCCATAAACCTATTTTGGAAGGTTAGGTAGTGACAGGGATGAACAGGTGACAACCAAAAAATTAAAAGGCAACACAGGTACCTGTTTGAAAGTACTCTTTTCATCGTTTCAACATTCACTTTCTAATTTGCTCCATCTCCTTATCACTTTATGTGAACTTTGTCTCACAAAAAGATAAGAAAAATATTATGCACCAGATGATTCAGATGACTCCCTATTCTGACACTTTGCAAAGAAAGTGGTATATAGATATTATCTGTACAAGGTGAACTTCACCTTGGCTTTCACCACCAGATTTCAAAAATAATAGATTTATAACATTTCTGTTAATGTCACACTTTTCAGCTTGGTTCTTGTTTGTTTTTCTTTTTATCTCTAAACTTGTTACAGTTTCCTAGAACTTATAGTTCCAAAATAGTTTAGATCATTAGGAAAAATCAATTGTTAGTTTTAGTGTAAGTGCATCCTTATCAATCAAAAACACAGCTCAGTATCGAACCGTTTTATCCAGCTGTACAGCAGTAGTGTACATCAAAAGTTGGCTTGCTCTGATGTTATAAAAAGTTTTCGTGGGAGAAAGAAGTCACAATTCCTTGCGATATTTATAGTATTTAAGAATGCTTTTAAGTCACTTGTAATGGCAGATGCCATTGGGTACTCTGTCATAAGTGGTTTTCTTATTCATAACAAGTAATGCATATTGTAGTACGTTTCAAACCAGGCCCACATTAAACTTTGTAGAAAAAATAAAACCATGTCTGTATTACTGTATGAATTCCATTTGGATCTTGTTAATGCCATGTTGTGTTTTGATTTTCGTTTTGAATACAGCTCTTAAGTGGGGTTTTTAGCCATCAATTTGATTGTATGGACTTCATGATGGATTTCACTGGATTACATTTAAAGCTCCAACACAGGTATCAATGGCACAGGCTAAATGGTGTTACCATCGGGTAGATAATGGGCTTGTTACAACGGAGCTAACCTTTGAATGGCTTGGGCAAGAGGCCTGCATAGTAAGAGTCCTGCTCTTGCAAGTGCTGGCTCCCTTCTCCCTTCCACAGGCCACCTCCTCCTACCTCTACTACACAGCCTCTCCCCAGGAGTGCATTCTCTTCCCCCAGGGTATGTAGCTGTGGATTGCTGCCCCTGCAAACATTGAGAGGGCTACAGTGCATCCTGGCTTGGATTAGAAGAGCAAGAGGGACTTGGAGGACCACTGGGAACTCGGAAGGACTGGGATACCAGTTCTGGAATCTAAACAAGTTCCAGCCACTGGTCCAGAAGGATCTCAGACATGGAGCTAACAGTTGTCAATGTGCTGGAAAGACAGAGTTTATTAGAAATTATTTACCTGTAAGTGATAGGATCAATTCACAACACCACAAATCTTCCTAGAACAGGAGCAGGCCACATTCTAATAGAAATTGCCAAATTTTATAAGATTTGACATTTCATTCAGGCTTCTCCAGATTAGAAAGCCCCACTCCCTTGGAAATGACAGTGGCTTCTCACACAATATGTGTGAGGGTCCTAGCACTACTGCAAGAGTTTTCACCTTCTTTCAAACAACACATTTCTGTCCTGTATGTACAAGTCCCACTTGCTGTCTCCAGCCTTACCTTTGCTTCCAGCCCTGATCCCTTCCAACTTCTGCTCTTCACCATCCAGTCATAATCATCCCTTGAAACACGTACGCTCAGTGTCCAGCTTTTCTTCTAGAGTGGCTGTGGTCATTGATTATTCAAAGTTACACTGTAATTGGCAAGTAACGAGTGATTTCACAGCTGTTGAAAAACTCCCAAGAAAATAAATTTGGAACTTAAGGGACATATAGATAGAACTATTTACAGTCATTGTTAAATAGGTTAAAAAATGGGTCAGTCTTCTTTTATTTCTACTCTTTCCTTAGCCATTTAAGATCACCTGTGAGGATTTTAATTTTGTAAGTTACACAGCTCCCTTAATCAGCACTTCTCCCCCATCTCATAAAAATCAAAGAGTCTGGACTGGGAGCTTCTTACATGTTAAGGCCTTTAGTCCAAACTCCATCTTAAACACTGTTAGTATGATCCACACTGGGAAGATGTAGCTCTGCTGATTTCTGAGTGGGTTTTTTCTTGTTTTTTTTCTCATTTTAATACATTTATGTAGAACTAAGCAGATAAGACTCTGTGTGGTGTGCCTGAACATGCCACTTGAGTCACTCTGGCTTCGTCAAAGCACTGAATTGACACCCATATTGGTTTACAGTTCTGCTTGTCGCTGCTGAGTCCTCCCTACCGCAATCATTCCACAGCCTCATAACTCAACAACCTGTTCTTTCTCCTGTCAACACAGCTGTTCTCTAAAGAATGCTGTTGACCAAACAAATACCTTCAAAGAAGAGGAGACTACTATTGCATGTGTAGCTTTTTAAAACAGTCAATCATCTGCTGAGGTGATGAGAATTTGGGGAATTCTGTGTTATAAATACACTGATGTTTATAGTACGTGTATGGCTTACTTGTAGACAAAGTCAGCACTCAGGAGACTTCAGCATATAGATAGAGATATAAACAGGTGATGTTTAGTTCTGTCCTAGTGAATTATGTACCAGACACAGAGACTGGAGGTTCTGAGGATTACTTTTGAACAGTTGGGTGTTTAAGTTCTACACCATTTTAAATGCTCAAGGTGAAGCAGGGGCTGGAAAAGGCAGATTCTGGTGGCAAAGGGAAACATTTATGTTGCTGCTAGCCTACAGTTTTCACTTACTGCCTTTAATTATTCTTGAATTGTGTATTAGGTGTGGCTTATTCAGGTGTTTCTCAAGGGCAATGAGTGTTTTGTTTCAGCAAAGTGTAAAGGTTACCAAGAGAGGGACTCCTAGAAAGTAACAATTAAGTACAGAAATGTAGATTTCATTTACAGGAAACTATTTTTAAGATGTGTCATCACTGAGAGAACAGACTTGGGTTAGTATAAGCTAGTTATTAATGGCTTTCTGATGGTATAAGCATGGTATAGGTCTGAATGTGATTAAGTTAGCAGGAATTCTGCCTCTCTTTGGTGACAATGACGTTGAGTCCTGAACTGAAAAATAAGAACATCTTAGCAAGAGAGTAGCTATTTTGAATAATTGAAGTAAAATATTAGAAAATTTCAGGATAAATGGAAAGAGCAGACCTCAGCATGAGTAATTAAAAAGAACTACGGTTGTTAAGATCTAATTATTATGCAAAAACTGAGACGCTTCAAAATTCCTTAATGTTACAGTTACATTTTCAGTTTTTTGACCACCTTATTTCTAGATGACGGCATGATTAACATCTGACTATGAAGGCAGCTCAAATTTCTTTTAAAACTGCTTTACTGTTAGTAATACTATCAGCCCTAGCAGAAATCTCTAAACCTAGTTTTCAGCCTATTAGTACAGGAATAATTTGTTTCTCAACTGTTACTTTGAAACATATTGATTTTTCAGCCTACACATGCTTTTACTTGTTTGTGATCTTATCTTACTCAAATTTCAGAACCACACAATTCACTGCTAAGATAAAGAATGCAAAATTATTCACCCAGTTTGGCTTCAGACAAACAAATGGAACTCTACCCAAACAAAGAGAGTTGTATCCAAGCATTATTTGCCTGTGTTCTTAATATTTCAATACTTTGTGGAAAAAGCAAGTTGGGTAACAAGCTGTTTTGACTTCACTTCCACTACACTTTCAGGTTTCTCTAGTCTCCAAAGCCAAGAATCCAGACTAAAGATGCCACAAAGCTTCAGCATGCTTAAGGCAAGACAGTGCTGTGTTCTTTTTCGATCTTTGTTGCTATACTTTGGAATAAAATAAAAGTTTTGCTGTAGGTGAAAATAAAAGCAGTCTAAGATGCCACCTAAATCTTTTACACTTATTCCATATGTGATTTATGCTTAGAGGAAAGAACCTTGAATTGGAACTGGTTACATTTGCATTTTCTGCTGAAACAAGTCCTGAGCTTGAAGCATGTCATTGGAAGCACCCTGCTTTGACAAAATTTCAGCAACCAGAGCTGAAGCCGATCTCCCCAAAATGGGGCACCACACCCACCAGGTCTCTGGTCTCCAACCTGCTGGCAAATGGTCTGTGCATAGAGCATTCAGATCATCCATCTCAATACCAGCTGACACAACTTCCTCAAAGAACAATTGTGATTTTTCCAGGAAAAGCTCCAGCCTTGCAAGTGTCCATGTTGGCATGAGACTGTTGCTCCACTATTATGTAGGAAACAGGACCAGCTTTGTAGAGAGCAGCCTCTTGACTGCTCTGGGTTATTGAACTGGCAGCTTGAAAGCCAACCTCCCACAGCCCTAGAAATGTCCTGAGAGTTTGAAAGCCTGAACTGTGGCCCTGTGAAGGATTGCACTTTCTAGCTATGTAAAATCTTTTTGATTCACTGTCTTCATTTTGTAGTAATTTGTTTGTCTGCATTAGTACCAGGGAGGACAGGACCTGACTTTCTGAACAACTTTTGTTTGTCCCCAGCAGGACTTGACACTCCTTGCGCATGTTATGCAAGGCTGGCCTACCCTACGTGTGACAGAATTGTCTGGCAAGACCTACCACCACCTTTCTTTACAGACAGGGCCACTCTTTCATTGCCAACTGAATGGAAAGTGTTTGTCAATTTCTGTTTTATTTTAATTTCCTCTGCACAGATCTGGAGAGTGCCTGCCTATAAATACTTGCTTATAGGGTACTTGGGAAACCACAGTTTTCTCCAGGGATCATGTTTTCGAGTCATATCTTGCCATGGAAATAGAGGGGCAATAAAGGACCTGAATTTAATTTTTCTGCATCAACATCGCAGTCATTCATTCATTCATTCATTTGACCAGGTGGAAAAGCCTCATCACAAAATAAAGGCTGCAGTCTAAAATGATGGTTTCAGAGAAAGCAGGATCCCAAAGCCAAAGAGCTCACAGTGTAACAGGGATAAGCAATCTTTTCCAAATCAAAATAAGTAGTGTAGTGAAAGCCACCAAATATGATATGCCAATTTTCAAGTCTTACTACAAAAACTTCTCCAGTCAATTCTGAATGTGTTTCAGACTGGCCTATGAATAAAAAAATATGTATTAAAACAGAGACTAGAATGTGTGACTGAATTCCAATTCAGTCTTTGCAACTGAATTCCAGACATCATAGAATGATTTTCAAGATGTTATTCAAAGCAATGGAATATGTATTTTAAAGCAAGCTTAATCAGGTCTACATTTTGAACGAAAACGTTTGGAAATTCATGCTAACGCAATTTTTTATTACACTTTAATCTTTTACAGTATTCAAAAAAGCTATTGGAAATTAAAGTCTGCAATCCTTCAAATATCACCATTAACTTTGATAAAACTATCAGCATGCTGTTAGGGGCTGCTAAATACCAAGAATTAATAAATGTACATTTTCGTAAAAGTCTTTGCTGAACCAGTACAAAACTATGTCAGCATTAACAACTAAATCATTCAAATTTTTCAAGATGCTATTGAAATTATCATTATTTTCTGAATATACACATCAATCAAAACAACCAGTGAAAAAAATGAAGGTTTTGGGAAAGACCAGACCTTTATTTGACAATATACCACACTGAAATGCCTAGAACTCTCTGAAATGGATGTAAAAGATTTGCTGTGAACAGCTCGCTGTGCTTTTGAGAAGAGGAAAAGAGTATTCCCAAAAAAATCACCATGTGTTTCACAGCCTGATCATCTTTCAGTCCAGTTTGTACCTCACTCATGACACAAGGGTGGTAGGAGCATTCTGACAGAAGGAAAAAAAAGCTATAGAAGGACTATCTAAGTGAAAATGTTTGAAAGTCAAAGGGAGGGCACGTATGACTTCACAAAAGAAAATGCCGGATTCTGTTGCAATGTTGGTTACACAATCACATAAGGTTTTATTTTTAAAAGCAAGTAAAAAAATTATAGTGCAGCAGCTCCTTGACTGGTGTAAATCAAGATGGTTTTATTGACTTTGATGGAGCTATGTCGATTTATACCAGATGAGGATTTGGCCTACTGTATGGAGATATTTTTATTTCTCTTCTCACTCTATCAGTTAAGGAAAGGGTAATAATCAGCAAGCTGGAAGCAATTATGTGTGTGTGAGGAGGGGGTAGTTTCATAATAGCTAACTTGATATTATTTCCTGTAAAATGCATCAGGAGAATAAAGCCTGGAGCCTGCTGACCAGTTTGTTTTGTGAAGAAATATTTGTTCAAATCTGTTTATAATAATTTGTCAAATTATGGGCAGACTCAGCTCAAGCACTTGCCTTCCCCTGACACCAGAGGCAGCAATTCTGGAGCTGATCAGGGCACCAAGTGGCACCCACGAGGAAAGACCCAGGCAAAATTTGGCTTTCACTTGCATCTGCGTAAATCTGGAATAATTCTACCAAAATCAGTGGAAATATTTTCTATTTACAAGTGTGCCTAAAAGCAAAATTTGGCACAGTCTTCAACTGAGCATTTATAAGCTGTTTCTGGCAACAAATAAGGATGGGGGAGGGGAAGATTATTCATTGCAGATGCTTTGTAAGATTACCAGAGGCTTTCTGGTGACAATAAAGCCTACTAACATAGTCACTTTTGGAAAATGCTTTTGAAAATGTGATTTGAGGGGGTTTTCTGTCATCCTTTAATTCTTAGATTGTTTCATGGTGGTAAAAAATACTAACTGAGACCTCAAGTGAAATTACTTAAATTTTTCTCCTTACCCTGGTGAGGCAGATGAGTCCCAACCCGCGATACCAAGTGGACTAAAGCAATCCATGGGAAGCTGTCTTCTTCATGGGAAGAAACCATCTTGGATAAATGCATGTCATAGGGTGCAGCTTAATTATTTTTAAGCAGCCACACATTGACAAGGGAGCTGAAGACAAAATAATCACAACTAAAATAAATTGAAAGATTTATGAATTTATTTTTAAGTTACAATGCAGATTATTCTAATGTACCAACATTAGCACTATAAACACTAAAGTATTGCAACCAGCTTTTGCAATATAGCTCATTCATCTGTTATCTTTGCTCTCAGGAATGATTTAAACACATTTTTATAATGTTTTAACTTAAAAGTATAATTAAAATTACTTCCTGCCCTGCTAGGGTGAACACAGTTATACTAGGCTAATGGTGCTTTTAGCACTATAGCTTATACCCATACAACCACCTCTTTCTGAACTGACCTACATGTAAATGAATCTCAAAACCAGCATGTAGGTGAACCCTTAAGAAATAGCAGACAACTCATAAAAGACTGGAAAATACGCAGTTCAGAAATGATTGTGCATAAATGCAGTTCTTGCCCCAGCTAGGGAGAGCCCCAAGGAGCTGCGCAGCCCTTCTTCCCTGCACCGGCCCTCGCCAGCCCTCCCTGCTGTGTCTCCCTGGGAAAGGTCAGGTAGCCTATTAATCAAGCTCTGGACTTTGATTTGAAGTATGTATATGTCCACCATTTCCTGGATCCTTTTGAAGCAAGGAAGAAGCAGCAAATTTCCAGGGAAAGTGGGTTTACTCATTTTGGGATTATTTTTTTAATAGCTTAAATGCAACTGCCTTAAAACCCAAATAAGGCATCGTTTCAGCTAGGGCAGGTGATGGCATTCTGACATTGAATTTAAATCCACCTCCCTGTAGTGAATATGTAACTTTACGTATAAAGTGCTGCCTGGTTTATTCTGTATGTTGCTGGTTTTCTTACTCAGCTTTTCAGCTACGCATGGAAATTCATGAGGTGTTTTTTCCCAGTAAGTTTCAAATGCATATGCTGTTCTACACTGAAAAAGACAACTGCAAGGCCATAATCATCTTTTCTAGTGAGAAAAAGAAATGCACTAATGTAACCAGCAGCTACATTGACTGACTGAATTTCTATGATCATGTGTGTATATGTAGGGGCATGTGTTATATGTATAAAAGAATTATTCTATTTCTTATAAATACATGCACAGAATTGTTTTTACTATTTAATATATTGCACAAAACATAACTGCTTACAGACAGTATTCCTAAGATCAATACCACAAAATCAATTCACACTAAGAATAATTTAAAAGGATGAGAAAACTTTGATTATTTTTCTGCCTATGTTTCAGATTTTTACNATCTCTTTCAAATCTGGTGTATGCTGCAAAGATGATGCCCCAGCTAATTTTGACATGGACAGAGGTTATGACTGAAGTCAGGAATACACAGAAGATTAAATTCTAAACCATGACCCTGTTTTCATAGAAATGTATTAAAGAAACAAAATAGAATGACATACCTAAACCAAAGCATTTCTAAGTAAGGCATCTGTCAGATTTTTCCGTGAGGTATAGGCAGTTTAAGATGTACTGTGACTGTAAGATTGTTGCACTTTAGTATTGCTTTGCTTTCAGGGTAAGAGTGGTCCAAAGCCTGAAGATGAATTTCAGGGGTAAGCTGAACAGTAGCCACAAAAAAGGTTAGTATCACAGTAATAACAGGTTAATATGTGTCAGCTAATCTCTAGCTTGAAAAAACACTAGAAGAGATCATCATTAAATCAAGTGAAGCTTGAAGGTTTGAATGAATTTGAGTTTGGTGTTAAACTACAGAGAGTATCAGGTACTATACCAGTATCTAATGCTGGGCATCCTACTGGAGTTGGTGCTTAGTGCAGCAGAACCTCAGGCTGTAAGCACAAATTCTCATGGGGAATATCTGTGGGATGCACTGCATGCCTGTTTTGTCCCGATCAGGAACCAAAATAATCCTGTCACCAGGATCTGTCACCTGCTGAGAGATCTCTGAAAGCCACCTCTTGGGGTCCTGCAGGAACCACTGCTAATCAGTTGAGGCTTTGTTCACTTGCTGTTACCCAGATGCAGGAAAGAAGTGACCCAAGTACCAACTGAACTCCCTACCCAGGCAGGACTAGGGTAAAAACTGACAAAAGTATCAGATTTCCCTTCCAAGTGCTCTAGCCTGATCTGAGAAGAAATATTAATTATACCTTTACTGTCTAAAATACAGAAGTAGAGTTCAGCTATTCTGAGGTACATATTTGAAGTTCTGGAGGCCTCCTCAAGTTTTTTGGGGTTGTATTTTGGTTGGTTGGTTGGGTTTGGTTAATTTTTTTTTTTGGCTACACATGTAGTTAACTTGTTTACCAGTTAGAAATAAATCTTTGCAAGCAAGAGGCACCCACCACTTTTCAGTCATCATGTTCCCATAGATAATATGAAGAGTGGAAAAAATAGGGCTGGAAAGGATCTCTGAAGGTCATCTATTCAAACACAGGTTGAAATAGCAAACATAGAATTGCTGGAATATTTTCACTCATATTATCTATTCCTAGTGTGCAGCCTGGATCTGACTTTGCTACAAGGTTTTACAAAAAGAATTAGTGTGGGACTTAAGCGTTTCTTGGGAAGAAATGCAAACAGACGTGGAAGTAATAGTATGGCTTCGAAAATGCTGTTGCCTAGCTTGGCCTCCAATTGAGTATCAGTTTAGGAGAACTTTTAATTAAAAAATTTAATTTGATTAGTCTGGTTAGTCCTGAAATTTAAGAAGCTAGTGTCAAGGCACATAGAGCCTGAGACCAACTACAGTCTAATTAGCAGGCTGGAATTTTTTAATTACTACAGATAAGAGTATTGGAGGAAAACTGTCATGATTCAGAATTCAGAAACCACATCCTCCCTATTTTCTGGCCATCCCACTCAGCCTCTGAGAGCAAGTGTTCAGAGTGTAGTAAGGGAAGGCAGATAACCACATCCCCAATCGGCTGTCATGCTCACAGCAGAATTTCCGATGATGTGCCTTCTGTTTACCAAAGACAAGTGATGAAATCAAAGAGGGTTTAAGTAACCTCATTTGTCAACAGGTGCCTTCACTATAATTACTCATAGTTGGCCTTTTGCCAACAGGCAAAATTTCAATTAGCTTTTTAGCAAATTTGTGCCATGTCTCCACTTAGAAAACTCAAGATGAATCAGCTAAAATGCATACAATTTAAGGCATCTTAAACTCTACACAGATCCTCTCATTCAAGAGCAAAGGGTCTGCAAAACTCTAACAGATCTCTCCTTCTTGAGATATCATAGTCACAAAATGTTAGTCTCTTTTGCCAGGTGGCACAGCAGGATTTGCGCCTTTGTGAGGGATATTCTCATTTACAGCTTGGTGTTTTTGCACAACCCCACCATTATTATTGGCTTAAGACAAAACCCTGGGCTGTGAACAGGAAGGGATGAGGTGTGTTACCCGTCTTGTTCCGCTCTGCAGGGAAGAGTAGCAAGTTGGTTATGCTAATGCATTGAACTGCTTAGCTAGATTTGCCAGAGGTGCCTGTCCAAATTTTTGGTTCATTATGAGCAGATCCTACTAAATAGCCTCAAAGTAAAGCTGCTTGATTTGTACTGGAAACCTCCATCTTGGGACTTGAATGCATTTTAAAGGCCCTGGCAGCTGGTCTCTGCCGAACTGAACAGCAACAATCTGTAACGCTTTACCTCCCCCATGTCTGCTGTGCCCTCTCCCAGTGCCGTCTGTCCCAGCAGCAGGGGAAACAAGAGCAGATGCTGATAAGGGCAATTTCTCCAAGTCTGGCCAGCGGACTGTGCGGGCTGAGGCAGCAAGCCCTGCTTTGGCCACTGCTAGTGCAAGGACCCCTGGCAGTGAGGTGGGGGAGACGGGAAGTTGACAATGTGTAACCATCTCTGCTAAACCTGACAGGGTTCCACCAGGATGTCTCACGTGTAGCTGATTTGCCAAAACCTGCTGCAGCTGCCTCGTGGGGCACCTTCTTCACATGCATAATAATTTGACCACAGTCAAAGTTTTTGCTTAAAGCAAAGCATAAGAGAGTGCTAGTGCAGTGCAGGAGGGGAGCAGAATGTGTTTTAAAGCCGTTTCACAGCTTTGATCTTAAACTTTTTGGGTTCTAGTTAAACCCATCTGGCCCTGCCAGCAGCAATCCCCACAGGAAAACAAACAAGGGCCCTGTCACCTCCCTCTTGCAACACTCACACCCCTTGTGTCTGGGCTTACCTGCCAAATTTTGTGCATCTCTGTGTCTGGCACCTATGCAAATTAAGTAATCTGTATCTAATGTATACATTGTCATAAATATGGCTTCTGAAAAAACCATTGGTAGGGGTGGTTAAAAGTGTTAGGCTGAGCCTAGGCTTCGCAGAGAAAGCTCCTTCAAATACCAGGGTCTGAGTGCAGCGGAGATGCGAAAGAGCGTTCTTGACGGCCAGCCTGGAAAGCCTTTGTGTGGCAAACAAAAGTAACAGGTGCACTCAATGGTTCTTACGGGTCCCTTCCAGCTCAGGATCTTCTGTGGCCAATGAGCATAGCAGTGGAAGACGAGAACTTGACAGAGGGCTGTTCCCCATGGAAGCAGGAGTGCTAACGGCTATCCCATGCTGCACACTCATTAGGTGCTGCCAGTCCTCCACTGGCTCCTCGCTCCCTCTTCCCCCTAATCCACCTCTTCCTCTTTGTTGGATGCCCAGTGCCCTAAAACTGTCCTGGGAATGGGGAGCACACAGAGGAGAAAGGGAAGGCTGTCCATCAACTGTCCATCACCCCAGCTCCGAGGGACAGATACACAGACTCCTTGCCTGGAGCAATTTTCCCCTAATTCTTTCAGAACAAGCCTTGCTGCTCCTGATTTCTCCTACTTTTCCTTCTTGCCTTGCCCCTTTCCCACCTCACAGGAAGGCTGGTTGGGAACCAGCATCCAGGTGAACCAGTTTGGGCAGAAAGAGATCCCAGTCTATTGACTTCTGTACTCCAACTTCCCTCACTGAGGGGTGAGATAATTGGATAGCTCGTGTACATTTCTCAAAACATTGTAGGAAGAGTAAAGGAGGAAACATTAATTGGAGAGGTGGGACGGTTCTGCAAGGCAGGGCAGAGAAAAGGGCCTGGGTCATGCCAGAAGCAAAGTGGGAATCTATGGGGAGAAATCCTGACTGACTAAGCAAACCCAGTGGCTGCAGCAACAGACAGATGGCTGCTCAGGGCTGCGAGTGGTGGAAAGGGCTCAGCTGTGGTGCAGTGCTAAACAGGGCTTGTCACCAGGCTCAGGTCATCATTGGGTCTGTAGGCTTTACCTCCTCTCTGGGGCACCGAGCAGTGTATGTATGACTGCTTTGCCCACCAGCCAGCCACCAGGCTGCTCTGGTGATGCCAAGAAGTTTGCACTTTATTTCTCCTGTGCTGTGATCACAGCAATAAGGTAAGCCCATTCCCATGCACTGGAAATACTTGTTTTGGAGCCTAGATATCTGACAGTTAATTTAGGCTGTGAGCAGGGACGTCATCCACAGGTACAGGATGTTTGTCTGTTCTCCTCTCTGCCAAGGTCCTTCATTACTATTAAGGCCTGCATGGGGAGAGGACAGAATTAGTTTCTGACCAGCTGTGTCTTCTCCACTCCCTCCATGCCCTTTGGAGCCACTTGCAGAAAGGACAAAGGAATAATCCCAAGTCTGGATACCATAACACTGTTGCTACAAGGCAGCAAAATAAAATAAATCCTTATTACTGAAAGGCCATTAGCTCTGGGTTGAATGGTCTGCTTCAAAGTCTCAGTGAAATACCTCTTTCTAGCAACTAAATACTCATCCCTATTATCTGTGAGAGCTAAACCATATGCACAGTTATGATTAAATGTGGGTGCTGCAACTAACTTCTGTTAATTCAGAGCATGACTATCAACTCAAAGCAATAAGTGGTAAGAACATCCTTCTGTTACGAGAGTTTCAGGGTGGCATCAACTGTTCTGCGTGCAATGTTTGGGTGAAACAGTTGACCAGGAAAGAAAACCCCACTGAACAAAACCAAACACAGAAACATGAGACAAAACCAAGAAGAGCAGAAAAATTAATGCAGTGTTGGATTTTATATCATATGTATACTGTAAAAGAGGATCAGTTTGAAAGGCATTGGGAAATTTCACAGAAACCATCTTGTTATCTATGCAAGTAAAACCAAACCTAATTATCAGGCTGTGCTCAGTCATGCTGTTCCTGTTAGCAAAGCCCTCTCAGAAAGTGAACAAAAACCAAGCAATTTTAGGGTTTCTCTTACCTGCAGAAAAATCTGAGAATGGAAAGAAAGAAAATAGCAGCCTTAAGAGGTACTTTCAGCCTTCTAGACATTAGCTGGCAGTAGAGACCCTGGGACTGCTAACCAGCTCAAGTTTGGCTATTCTGCAAGTTAAAGTATTATTTATTTTAATTAAAGCAAGCAAAATAATACAGATAAGGCAGAAATTCAAAGGTACCTAAATCCATTTTTGTACTTTCTCTCTCAGCCATATCTTTGGCTGTAGCTCAGGATCTGACCATCTGTGCATAAATAGGTTTAAAAATCCATCTTCAGAAGTCTCAGTGCTCAGGGTTGAAGGTGGAGAGCCAAATACTCAGATGATGACAACTGGAGGAAATTCAGTGAAGTCCTGCACATATGGAGTTACACCAGCAGGCAGCCAAACCAGCTCCATACCCCTTTAATTTTATCTAACAATTCCCATACTCAGGACCATCTAATGGGTCATGGTGGCTCTTGTAAAGGGAAGATGCTTAAATTGTGTAAACTTTGTACTGCAAAGACACTTCAATTCACTCTGTTACCTGATGGGAACGGATGAGAGGCCTGCAGCAACCTCATTTGCTGGTGCCAGCCTTCTGGCACCTAAGCTAGCAGGTCTCCCTTTCCCACGCATGCCTGAGGCACTGGTTCCAGGGCAGCAGTGCAGCAAGCCTCATTGCGGAGACACAGCAGCATCTGAGTCGAGGCATGGACCAGAACACAAGCTAAAAGCCTCTGGGCACAAGCTGAGGCTCCTCTCCAAAGCTGTCACTCATCAGGAAACAGTAGGCAAGAGCCTGGGGAGTCGGAGTTAAAAATGACCCTGTAGAGAATCAGAACATAGAAAAACTGGCAGCAGCCAGGGACAGGCCAAGAAGCAGGATCACACCAGTGGATAGGAAGAGCTAAAAAGAGCCAGGACCATGCAGCAGCAGCATGAAGTGGCCTGAAAGCTGGATCTGGGAGGAGCTGTACTCAGAGCCTGCATGAAAAAAAAAAGCTGAAAGGTAGCTCCCCAGCTTTATTCCCCAGCTGAGCGTGTGCAAGTAAAATGGCAGAGGTAGCACTAGAGGCTGGTATTAACACCATCACAGCTAAATGTCAGAAGTAGCCTAGAGAGGGAACTTCACTCTGCAAAATGCATAGCTGTGAAATCCATCGACAAAACTGATGTCTGCTTCTATTAGTACCACAACAGCAGTTTGACCTAAATAGTAATTTCTGTTTGGCATTGAAAGACAAACAGGAATAAGGTCCAAAATATGAGTCATTCAAAATAAAAAAAGGCCAATGACATGTACTATACTCCACAATCAACCCCTTCGCGAAAGAGGCCCAAAAGCTGTACACATTTTGGATTCTTCCATAGCTAATCTTACTGCCACTTCAAAATTTTTGGCTGACACCTTGATGACACTGAAGTAGAGTCAGTCTATGACACAGAGACTTTGACTAAACAGTGGTGGTCCTTACTAATTCCAGTGAGTGCATTAGAAACACAGACTCACGGTTTTGCAATACTACATGTGGTACTCACACACGTGGTAGTTTTAACTATAAAATCCTTGAATGCTTGGTGACCCCCTCATTGCCTGGCTCTGGTTTGGATTTTTTTGCTGATGACCTTTTGGGTTATTGCCCTGGCAGGAACGGAGCGCTGCCAATGACCTACCAGTCACTGGTCCAGTCTTTCTAATATACACAAGTGGGAAAGGATCAGTGGGAATGCCCGAGATGCTCCTGTGTAGACTTCTGAGAGTGACACCCCTATAGTGCATATATGTAGCACAGTAGTTCAAGATTACTTGAGCTTACTAGCTCAAATAATCATTTTCCCTAATTGCCACAGCTCCTAACTGAAATGTACTTACTATTCAAAATGCTTTCAAAATTACAAAGCAAATGTACTTGTTTACTTACATCCCCAGCATGGACACCTTACACAGGACTGAAAGAAAACATGTCAGCATCTGTGATCTCTAGTAGAGAATACTGCTCCTAAGCATCCAACCCTAGTTAGTTGGCAAGCGCTTCTGCAACATCATGCTTAGTCTCATTTTAAGATGCTAAGCCTGATGTTTTGTTAGCTTTCTGTTTACCTTACTTTTAAAATTAGTAATTTTTCCTTTGTTAGTTTCTTTGTTCAAGCAGTTGGAAGCAGGCAGCTCCACCCAAATTCTTCATTACACCAGTGCCCTTACAATGTTTATCTGTGTGTCAGCTTGGTGCTTATATTCTAGTGTCTTAAATTGTTTTGCCAGGAAGCGTGGTTCCCCTCCCTTACTCCCCCCATTAAATTGTGTACTATTTATCTTTTTAATGTCATTTTTTAAATAGAGATTATTTAACAGCTATGTACTTTCATGCTCCCAGTTTTAAGTCCCTAAAAATACTGACCACAAAAAGTGCACTCAGCAATCCTACAGCAGACCATATGCATGCAATTACCTCATTTACACAATCACAATAACCACACAAAATTCAATGCCCCATCTGGAAGATAGGAAATATTATTTCCTTTCTTCTACCTTTGTCCGTGTGCATAGCCAACTCTCGAGGATAAGCAGAGTCTCATTATGTGGGTGGATATATATACACACATACACAATACATATGCTCACACAATGCTGCAGACAATCGAGGCCTGATCTCTGTTGGGGCTACTACCAACTCTGGTAAATTATTGTGCTTCAAATTTTGGCATGAAATTGCTTGCCATCTTTCCCCATCCTTGCTATTTCCAGCTCAGGCTGACAGCTTTGGCTTGAGGGCTTGGGCCAGGTGATGAAAAGTAAGCCCTCACAGCCATTTTCACAGGGAGAAGGGCAGATCAGGAAGAACCTGGGACTCTGATGCACCCTGTGATGAAGAATGAAAACTGTTTTCCTCTCCTTCCGTCCCACCAACTGGAAGGAGAGGAGTCTCCAGAGAAGCATGAATGCAAAAATCCCCAAGATAGGGTCTCCAGGTAAAGTAGTACCACAACTGCAGGAGGAGCTGGGACATTACACAGGTCATGCAGCAGCAAAAAAGGGGGGAAGCAAATGCTCAGCACAAAAGACTTACAAGGAATAGCGAACTTCTGGGTTTGGGGTTTTAAGGTCTCTTTGTTGGATGGGGAATGACTCCAGCATGTGTTCACGCAGAGAACTCCTACATTACAAGCTACCAGGGACTCTGGAGGTGATCAGTTCTAAGCCTTCAAGCATACTGCTACCTTGCTCCTATTGGAAAAGACTCACCACTAGGGCAACACAAACATGTCAGCTTTTTAAGAGATACAAGCTGCACTGAGTTTCAGGAATTCAAAAAACATATGTACTTAAGCATGATGTTCCATCTCTCTTCCTTCCCCAAAACACTGTGCCATAGTAATCTGTTCTCAAATAATGAATGAGTAGAGTATAGACATTTCCAGGAGGAGCATTTAATACTTATTTGTATGAAAAGCAGCACTGCCTTCTTCTCCCACTTATTTCTACAAATACAACCCCCTCTACTGCAGAGGGCTTGTGACAGCCCAAGGGCATATGAGAGGCCATTTGTTAAAATGCTGGCAAAGAGTACTGGCATTGTGCATGTCAACTCCTGCTTTACCGAGGGTGGGCAGGGGGCAGCTGGAGCCTGAGTCTGTTGTGAGGCCTCAGAGATGAGATTGAGGAGCTTTTCACTGGAGTCCCCACCAGGAATTCCTGGAGAGTACAAAGCAGTCCCTTAAAAATGTTTCCGTCACTATTCCAGGCTGCAGTGAACCCTAGAAGTAGCTCAGCTGAAGTTACCAGTCACATTTTCTATTATTGTCTTCCAGTAACAGAGGAAACATGCAGGCTGCAGCCATACTCAGGCACAGCTCCTGCTGCACCACAGGCTGGTCCTGGCACTGGCAGCAGGGAGAGAAAATACAGCTGAGAAGAGACAAGAGACAGGAGAAACCTAGGAAAGAGAGGAGGATACAGACAGTGAGGAATGAAGGAGCTGGATTTGGGTTTTTTCAAGCTTGCTCCACTGTCAGGTTTTCCCAAGCATGGGTCATCAGCCCCTTCCAGTATTGCTTACTGTAATTAAAGGCACATGGAAAATGACACACCTTTGAGAGCCGGGCTGCCCTCACTAGGCATTTGGTGACTTTTTGAAAACAAAGTCTTAAGTAAAAGTATTTGCAATGTTTCCTGTCTGCAAAGTCAATCTATCATTCTTATAGCTTGACAGTTTTGGGCTATTACAGCAGATCCATAAAGTCTTTTTTTTTCTTCTTCTTTTACTACTACAGAAGTAGTTCTTGATGGGTTTAAATTTCAGATAGCTTTTTCTGCAGAAACCAGGGTACTGTGTGGGAAGTTATGCTACTGGGGAACAGCAGAGCTGCTTTCCATGTGTGACAGGAACTCCTGGTGATTACAAGCACTGCAGATGTGCATCTCCCTCATTATTTTTTTCTAATTCAGGCCTAGAGAAGTGAAATTTTGTGATTTACAAGTTGTTCATGACCACAGTGTACTGCTGTTGTAGCTGGGGTTCGGACCTCTGTCAGGCCACAGAGAGCTGTGTTTCCCAGGCCGTCGCAGCACACACCAGCCGTGCAGCCCCAAAGCTGTGTGGGGCAGCGAGCAGCAAGGGCTGGCAGCTTGTGGCAGCCACCGTGACATCTGCAGCAGCTGTCACAGAGCTGCTCTGAGTGCAGACCCAAAAACCTGGGTGCCAGTGGGAGTTTGTTTCTCCCCTCTCCCTTCCTCCCAACACCAGTGGCCATCTAACAGCAAGGGCAGTGTAAAAACTGAGAGCACTAGGAAACAATTATTTATGCATTTTCAACACTGTACTGTGGTTAATCTGTGCTTCCTTTTCAATGCTGTCAGGTGAAGGAAAGAGCCAGAAATTATCTCAGAGAGGTACTGGTATTTTCTTTGCCTTTCAGGTCTTTTAAATTAGGTCACTTTACAAAGAAGAGCTCCGCTGCTTAACGTTTTTTATAGACAATCTCAAAGCAATTGATATTCAATTAATTCACAACCTTGCTCTGTCTTTGAATTTGTTGTTCTCATTTTCACTTGGTAGACACCAAGGAAAAGTTCAATCATTGGCCAAATACCATGCAATTCAGCAGTAGCAGAACCAAGAACAAGGACTCAACAGGCTGAATATACTCTGGCAGCTTCCTCGAGCTGAACAAGCAAACCCTGAGTTGAGGCAATACTCACACTCTCAGAAGGATTTCAGCTGATGTCCGAGGTCTTCTGAGCATGCATCAGGAGGACTGATCTGCCTTTCACACGAGGTTTTGCAAACCACATCACACTTTACCTTTGCTACTCTTGTGTGTGGGAATGTGTAACAGGACTAGAAGGGGCCAGCTGGAAAAGAGACAATTACTACCTTGTTTCATACACTCATCGTTTCTGGCTCTTCAGTAGGTGAGTTAAGCAGCTCATGACATCCTTAACAATGGCCCTATGAGCTCCAGCCCTATGAAGTCAAGTTAGGAAGAGGCTTCTAAAAGGACAGAGAAGTTGTATTTCTTAGTATCAGTTTAATAAAACCAAACTGAATCACCACCACCTCTTCTCGGTGAATGTGTCAATGTGAGGGTTTTCACTGAGGACCCACTAAAGGCAGGAGAGGAAAACACAGATTTCAGCAGCTTGAACTCACCTCTTGAGTTTCTCCTGATGTCTAAAAAAAGACAGGGGGAGCTTCCCTTTTGCACCCTCTGTTGCATATGAGCTCCAGATGCGTGCATGCTATTTTCAGAGTCAGAGGATACAGATGTCATTAAATATGCTGGTGATCTGCTCCAGTCTATTGAAATTTTTTTTATCTGAGATCAACACGCAAAAAAAGTATTTGAAGACTCAGCATGAAGAGTGGAAACAACTGCAATGAAAGTTGTACTTCCCATATTACCAAAACAAGGTGCAGGGCACAGATCAGATACCCAGTATCATGAGCCCTGACAATTGATTCTGGAGATCTTGCAGGACCTCTGGAAAAAGTAAAAAACATTCCGACATGGTGTTTTCTTCTCACATGGTAGTAGGGTTATGAAGTAGCTTTTTATGACCCATTCAGTTTTCCTTTTATAGCAGTCTATTTATACACTCCAATTCAGTCACAGCTTCCACTGTACTGATTACTACAGTGCTCATTTCCTCATTCTGAACTGCGCATGCATTTCTTTTCTCAATTTTTATTCTCTCCTTATTAGATCTATTAGCCCTGCATTACCCCTCCACCCTGTTGCTTAGCCTCTCCTAGGCTTCCTTTCTATGGGCACTTGTCTCTGACAACTAAGTAACTAACAGTTCAGTTATTGTACTTTAATAAAATAAATGTTTTAAGAAAAGCTGTCCATCTCTGTTCATTTTTAAATGCATGAAGAATAGATTCAACACTGTATCTGAGCAGCGGTTCGGTATCACTCAAGTTAAAACATCCTCTTCCACTCTGAACAGGCCATGAAAGTAAGACTTCTTAAATCTCACTATCCTTTCTAGAGTCCCATTTATTTACTATGTTGGTGAGTGCCTAAAGGTCACTGATCCATTTTGCTTACGGCATGTATTATCAAAGTCACTGACCTGTACATCATTTGAAGACTGAAATCCAATTTAATGTTTTCCCATTTACAGTGGACACAAGTTGTGCAGCAAACTTCTTAACAACACTTCTAAATTCACAACACACTTAGTCCAAAACTCCTGAAGTTAATATTTTTGCACTTGGGATTGTTAATGTTTGCTAAAACCCGAAACATTCTTCAGCTGACTAAAAGCTTTACATCCTTAGAACGTAAAATCTAAATATAAATGTGGTGGGCGTATGTGGATCTTTTCTCTCTGAGGAGGCTCTGTTACGAATTTCCAATGTTTTACGCCACCACCAAGCCTCTGCTAAGCCGTGACACCTGTTCAGAATTTTCAGCTTCTTAACCCCTTATTACACTTCCTACCATCCGCAGCAGAAGTGCAGGAGGTGGAAAAGAGTTCCATCATCCCAGACTTGCTGTATTAATTCTCAATGGTTCCTTGATGTCCTTCAGTATTTTATATTAATACCCACCTTAAGGACAACTAACTAAATGGATGAACTTGCCTCTCTCATAACAGATGCCAGTAGATAATCTGGTTATGAAGCAAACCCTGGAAAGAAAACCTACAAATTCCATAGGAGGAACACCAAAGATAATACTGTTAGTAATAAATATTATTACTGATAATAATAAATGGTTTATACCAAAATGAAACAGCACTACAGCTTTTAAGTAACATTAGGCTAAATGCATTCTTATCACTCACATTAATAAGGACTCACTATTCTTAGGTTTTATATATTTAGCAAACATTGGCAGTACACAATGCTACTGACTGAAAATTCTTTTAGCATTACTATGTTGACACTCTTTTCAACATTTCTGCAAAAAATAAACCATGAGGATATCTCCTAGTTAAAAGTCAAAATACCCTGTTGAGACAAAACACCTCCGTAAGAAAACCTGTTTCAAAAGACTCTTTTTAATGAAAAACCATATACATGACTCAAATTAATCACAATATGAATTTTGACCTGACTTATTCACACAAATCAATCCAAATTCATTTTAGATACAAAATATGTATCGTAAGGATACTAGTAAATTTTTCCAGGTACTAGAGAATCTTGTATAAATGTATCTGTTCGAGTGCTTCTCTGTCAACATCCTTTTCCATATACACATCATAGTTTAGCTGCACCTCTTCGACCCATTGACTGAGCTGTACATCTGTCTGAAACAATGAAAGCAGATCCTTAAATCAACACCATGTTAAGAAACAGCAGGAGTTTCAAGGTCAATACAACATTAAGAAGGCAAGACATAATATGAGAGATTAGTCATTCCAAATTATATGGCAATGATAAATTAATTTCTGGAAAAGCCATTTTAACTCAAATAGGAGATAATAAAGGTAACTTTAAAAATTATCTCAGTCAATGGTCTAGATATTTTATTAGCATATTCCAACTCCCTTTCTGTATGCATTTGTGCAAGCCTCAAGCACCCTCATCAGAGGGTGACATTCTGACAGATGTGCTGAGGGAGCAGCTAACAGTACCATGGAAGAATCACAGGTATTTTCTTTTTTACACCCAGGGAGAATTGTATTAAGGCTACAAAGGGCTTCTCAGCTGCTGTGTGACTACAGCCGGCTCCAAGAAAAGTTCAAATGACACCACTGCTGCTCTTGGGGCTGAGGATCTACTTCACCCTCAGCATACAGGCAACAAGTGATTCAATTTCTCTAGAACTAACTACTGTGGCGAGCAAGTCACTTTATACAGAACCTTGTCATGTCTGATCAGTCTTCTGTTTCCTAACTAAAGCTAGGCCCCATACTTTGACTAGGTATCACATACATGATCTACTGATGGCAGAACAGACAGAGAGCAGAGTGCGGCCTATTGGAAGCACTGACTACTCAGGGAGCAGCACAGAGCATTCAACATCTTTGAAAGATGTACTGTTGTGTTTGTTTCCAACTGCAATTTAAAGCTCTGTAACTGATTCAAGATGCCTGATGGTAGTCACTTGGCTAGTCGGGACACCACATCTCTCACTAATCTGTACATCCAAAAGCTCATACTGGCATATTAATTGATACACATGATAATACAATGATAATACAATGATTCATGCAGCCTACTGATACAGGCTGGGACTTCCATTTTCATTTGAGGACAATCAAAGTACAGGAAGATGTGTTGGTGGTCAACCTCAAAACAGAATCCAGAGTCTTACACCTTTTAAGCTCTGCACAAAATTATATATCCTTCCTTACAGCAATACTGGCAAGCAGCTAACTTCAACTACAGAAATGCCACTTTGATAGAAAATAACGAAGTGTGTCAGCTAAAACTGGCTGAGGGAACTTACCTGGAGCTTTGAAAGTGATTCTTCAAGACTTGGAACTGTCACTAATAAGGACCCTCTTTTCCTTACATTACAAGCAATAAATTCCCAAGCTCTGAAACATATTTAAAGGTAGGTGACCAGTTTTTTTGGGAAAAAACACCCATCTTTGATATACAATGAATCTAACACTTGCAGTTTAAGAGGTAGACTAAACTTAAAGCTTTGCAATACATGCTTATCAGTCATTATTAATATCTAAGCAAATGTATTTGCAGGAATAAAACCAAGCTTTGTATTAAAAACACAGGGAATATATGGTCTTACAATGTTAGATTTTGTAACTTTTTAATTCTCATACATACATATCATTTGGTTTTGTCGAGACTTTCACTTTGAACAAGGGTTAAACATTGACATTTGGTCCCTTTAAACTTTTGGGTTTGAAGAAAATCCAGTCCTGAAGTGCAGTCTTTTATTAAGCTTCACAACAAGCTGCTCTTTACATACATACTTCGTGTACAGTCGTGACAAAGTACTTCTTTTAAGACATTAGTAATCAGAGTATTTAAATATAGCCCCCAGCATTCCTTTTTTTTTTTGATTTTGCAAGTAAGATCATTTCTCACAGCATGGCAATTCAGACTAAAAAGAATTTAATTTCCAGCATTCTTCAAATGTCATTTGTCTTCATGCTACTAACACAACACTAAACCACTATCCCCAAGTTATGACAGAATCAAATGAATTCTCAGTCATGTGCCTGGAAACTATCTCCTGGCATTTTGAAACACCCACTATCCTTCACCCATCCACTCTGTGCCTCTCTGGTTGGCATTACCACCCGGTATCCCGAGCAGCAGGGCAAGCCTTAGCTGAAACTGGTAAAGAATGTCAGACATGGCTGGGACCAAGTGGAGACACAGGTACTCCTTCTTTTTGACTACCCATTCTAAAATTCAGATGATCAAGTTATTTACATTTTAAACAGATGCTGCTGGATTAGCAAAAGATCATCGGTGAGTGTCTTGTACCTGAAAGAGGACCTTAGCCACATGTTTGTTTGCTACCACATCCTCAGGAGTATCTATTAGAACGATCATTAATAACCATGCTTTGTAGTCTGTGTATATTAAAGCTCTGACATCTACAAGTCAGTGACTCGTCTTACTTCTGAAGATTAAGCTTTATGCTGATACAGTAATTTCAGACTCTTTAGCAGCAAGATATAACATATCAGTGCAAGGATTCAAGCCAAGGTTTGGCTAAACAAAGCAGCAGTGTTTAGTGAGTTTAACAATAAGCAACTGCCAGAACACCTTAGCAGTTAAGCATAACAATTAAAAGTAGGCAGTCTGAAACAATTTCCTTATATAAATTATGTATGTGCCTTCAAAAAGCACAACCTTAAGGTTTTTCATAATTCACACGGTTACACACAAATTGCCAAAGAAATAGGTAACTTGTTTGGACACAGAGCTTACCTGGCCTGTTCCTGTCTGTCAAGAAAATATTCAAAGACATTATTCATTACAACAACATCAGCCTTCTGCAGAAGTGAGGGCTGAGTACAGATGTCTGCATGAACCACCTGAAGGAGAAAAATTTCCCAAGGCATAAATTTACAGACAAATACAGCCTTCAAGTAGTTATGAAGCCTGTCAGCCTAATACAGCACCTGCTACCACCCTTTTGAACCAGTCACAAAACCAGGTATTTCACTGGCTCCACAGGACATAAAACTGACATACACAACCCATACATAACCATAATAACCTTTCAAAAATGAAAAAATAAAAAAAATCAGATTTAACTCTTCTAAATAAAATACTCGATCCATTATGTTAAGTAAAATAAAGTACATCTGAATTTTGGTTTAAAACTGTGTGCCATAAAAGAGGAGATGATGTATGTGATGGCTGTTACATTTCACTTACCTATATTTTATCACAAATGTCCAGTGATTTCAGGAAAGAAGTTAAGCTAGTTGAAGCTATTTTGAGGATATTAAAAGGCATCTCACAGGGTCAGTGGGTTACTGAGGGATTATAGCTAGAAAAGACACTAAGGACCCAGATTTGACAGCTGAATTCTCACAATGCATATTGGGACCAGGAATGCTGGAAAGGCAGGATGCTCAGCAGCACTGGAGGATCTTACTAAACAACTACCTCTCCAGTCAGCACAGGAGGAGCTGTTTTGATTTCATCTACCTTCACCTACCAAAAAGGATATTAGCACATCATGTCATTTTTCAAAACAAGTGAGACAGGAGAATATGGATGCTCATTAACACTCTGATGTGTTTGATTTCCTCTTAAAGACAGAGAAATCTATCAATCTGACTCGATGATCCATGTGGGTCCTTTTCAACTCAGGATATTCTATTATTCTGCATCCCAAATCTGATGAGAAACATAAATTGGAATATCTTTTGAAGGAACAAGTAGTAATCAGCATAGATTCCCTAAAGGTAAATCATGCTTGACCAACCTGACTGACTTCTACGATGAACCAACTGCCTGCATGGATGAGGGCAGATCAGTGGATTTTGTCTACTTTTATTTCAGCAAGGCTCTCAACACTCTCACAACATCCTCACATGCAAACTCGGTGTGAGGACTGGACGAGTGCACAGTGAGGTGGATTGAGAATTGGCTGAATGGCAGATCCCAGAAGGTCATAAACAGTGGCACAGAGTCTAGCTGGAGGCCTGTCACTACTGGTGTCCCCTAAGGCTCAATACTGGGTCCAGTATTGTTTAACTTATCCATGAATGACTTGGATGAAGGCGAGATGCCTCCTCAGCAAGTTCACTGATGACAGGAAGCTGGGAGGTGTGGCTGATACCCCAGAGGGCTGTGCAGCCCTGCAGAAGGGCCTCAACAGGCTGGAGGGATGGGCAGAGAGGAACTTTCTTAAATTCAGCAAAGGCAAATGCAGGGTCCTGCACCTGGGGAAGAATACCCCATGCACAGGATAGGATACTAATGGCAGTCCTAATATTTTAAGCCACAATTCAGAAAGATGCTTAAACTACTGGGAAATTTTGAACATATGTTGATGATTCCTTGACTTGAATGATACTTAAGACTAGACCTAAAATTACTCTGCATTTACAGAGTAGGTAACCATACTGACCAAAGTGACCCAAGCACCTCATTGTCCCCAAACACATCCTCATTCCTGTCAGGGAATTTGGGACCACATAAGGTCCCAATTGTGTATGGCTGCACAATGAGCCAGACCCAGGTACTGCTCTAGTCATAACCCCAATATTGCTGGGTTCGGTTTCAGCTGAACCATTCTCTGATCTGCTTGGCTGTGTGCTGGCACAACAGAGGAGGCAGCAACTGATTTTAAAACTGCCCTGTTGTCCAATGGAATACACACCAAGCCTTTCATGATTACAGGCAATATCTGAATTGAGGTCTCAAGTTTCCTAAGATCTGTTGAACTGCTCCGTTTCCTCCCAATATCTGTTTCCTCAAATGGCAAAAGATGCTGAGCCACCTTCTGTGTACTTTAACAAACCAAGTGTTGACCAAAGAAACACAAGGTTCACTCAGAGATTTAGCCACTAAAAATAGCTTTTCACTCTGCTATCCCTTAGGAACATATTCTAATAAAAATTCAGACTATCTTGAAAAAAAAATCTCTATTTAAGAAGAGTCTCTTTAAAGTTTTTCAGACTTGTGTCATGAATTATGACCAGCAACTGGATTCTCACTATTTTTCAAGCTGATATGTACCTCTAGAGAGGATTCATTTGGGGGTGAAATAAAAATCTAAGATTGAAATGTTCAAAGCAGTGTGATAACAGGAGTCACGTGACTAAATTAGCATTTAATGAGACTCAAATAGCTAAGTCCTCGGGCACTGCTTTGAAAACCTATTATCTTATCTTTATACTCCAAAATGAATACTTCAGCAGAATTACAAGGTGTGAAGAAAAACCATAAAAGCTTATAATAAAAAAATATACAAGGCTGAAAAGCATGCTTATAGATCTCCAGCTCCACTGAATTAACTTGACAGAGTTCCTAACTGTACTTTCAGTTTCATCACAATAAAGTGTTATGAACACAAAACATACGCAAAACCCAAAGGTTATGGATAAACTGTCAGCAACTGCGATTGAATTGAGCGACCCAATGATACTGCTTACCCTGTGTTAAATATTTTATGTTTATTATTTCTTTCTAGTTTAAAATTGGGTTACCTTAATTCCCAAGAAGTTACTATACTCAGCAGTTTGTGTGACTTCGTTCAAGAGCACATGCATACAACACAGGATTAAAGCCAGTATTCTACCCAGCATATTCTACTTACCAACTTCTGCTGTTACCAAAATAATGGGTATTGTCCAGAAAGGAATTTTTTTTCCCTCTTTAAAATATTAGTAGCTATTCCCATAATGAAACTAGGGAAATGGTTCCCATAATAGCACTTTGTTTGAAACCCATTTTGTTTGTGGAAAGTACTTATATGCTGACATTCTATGAAAGGAAATACTGATAATTTGAAGTTCTTTAGGTGTCCTTAGATGCAAATTTGCAAATCCTACAAATATCTTTCTGCTAACAAAAGTGAATCACAGGCATTTACTTTTGTATTCGTGACAGATATTCTTTATATGCTCAGTTTCACAGAAGTGAGTGGCAATGATGTCATTGATTTCACTGGGAGAATCAGCTAAGATATATCTGTTTTGTGTGAGCCAACGAGTAAGTCCAGTCAGGAAAAAGGCTAAGTGATTAATATTTTGATAATTTCCCTCTTCCTCTCTGCTATAAGATCTTTCTTTCCTACTGCAAAGCCTTTGTTTAGGATCAAAACAAGCAAATACAGAAACTTCTCAGAATGCTGATTTACCAGCCACTCACTTAAACCAGACACCTTGTACACAGTGGTTAAAAATACATAAATGAAAACATGTATTTAGTTACCTTTATTCTGTCAATGAACTCATACTTTGTAATCATAATTTCTTGCAACTGGCAGAAGTCTGCATTCATTTCTACTCCATACAGCTGAGAAGCTGAGCTATAAAGATAACCCTACATTAGGAAAAAGAAATTTAGTAACTGTGATACCTTTAAAACAAGTTCAAAATTTTCATTTAAAATGAAGAGAATAAAACACAAGATTAAAAAAACATTTTAAAATAGTGAGTTGAGAAATGTCTTTCAGTGGATGTGACATTTTTCAGAGCTAAGCCCCTGATTTGGCAATTCCCACGTACGTCTCATGAATTTTAGTAAGAGATCCAAAATGACACGTCAAAATAAGAAGAAAAGGAAAGCTCCAAGTTCACTTCAATTGCAAAAGAGATGGAAAATAGTCTAAGAAAGAAAAAAGGTGTACGAAACAAGTTACGAAAATAGTGTGAAGGGAAAAGACTCTACATGTAATTTTTGTTTCTTGGGAGAATTGAAGAAGAAAATATCAAGAGAAAAGAACAAAAACATGAGACATAACATAGTCAAAGTGAGTGAAAATGGAGGACAATGTACCAATAACATCATGGGATATTTTGATACCAAGTCTTTGTCAGCAACTCTACGTTATTGTATTACTGACATTTTCAGATGCTTCATACAGGTACATGTGCAAAAAAAAAGCTAAATTATGCCTTAATATTAAGCCCAAAAAATAGTTCAGTTTTGGACTAAGATTTTGGGAAGCTGTTAGAAACATCAGAGGAAAAAAAGTACAAATACTTGACCGTACAGGGTCCTAACAAAGATAGTGCTTTAAGTGCCACCGTCTCCATTGAGCACAATTACACTTTGCCAACAATGGCAAAGGCAAACAATGCTGAAGATAAAGAATATCTGAGAAACACATGTATTACGACTTCATTATTAAGGTTTTCTGAAACCATTCAGAGAGTAGAAAAGCAACCTGTGAAGGTGAAGTCACCCCTCCTCCAAGGCAAGAATATGTTACAAAGCAGAACTCTTTTTTGAAAGAGTGCTTTGAGAGTATCTTCTACTATAAAAATACAAGCATTTAAATACTTCAAAACAAATTCAGCCTAGCAAAAGTGTTACCATTTAAGGACCCAATGCTGCAAATATTTACAAATGGGAGTAACTTTCCTTATTTGAGTAATCCCAAAATTAGACTATTCAAATGAGTAAAATCACATGCTCAAGTGTTTCCAAGATTGAGCCCTAAACAGCCATTGACTTTTTAAAGAAAATAGTAATGTGTGTTTTGCATTGCTGTTGGCCATATGTTGCACCAGCCATGCCAAAAGCAATCAAAATTGCACTCAAGTTTCTCGATGAAGTATTTTATGTGCATTTTAAAACGCAGAGCAGGACAATATGTTTTTGGAGACAAATTCATATCAAAGTCTTCCTTTGTATAATTTAACAGTTTGTCAGCTTCATAAAGGAATTTAACATAACTAATCTATATATAGGCATGGTCAAGACATAAGAGGACAAACTTACTTATGAAAGAGACAGCAGGAACGAGTAAAAGAGCAGCATGTGTGACAGCAATATGCTACTCTGTTGGACAACAGAGTTTTCCTCTCCATAAGCAAGATCATTTGTATCCCCTCTTGTGAGGAACAGAGGAAGAACTGAAATTGCTAGTAAACAGCACCTTACACTATTCAGAGAGTCAGATCAGAGGTGCCTCTCAGAATGACCCATCCAAGATTGCGCAATGAGAGTAGGCAGTCAGAAAAGAGGGAAAATGTTTGTCACAGTAATAAAATATGAATTCCTGTGCTGGAAGTTACCGCAAATAGCACTGCACCAAGCCTGGAGCCAACGTCAACCACTACCTTTCCTGTCAGGTCAGGCAGTACATGTTGATAAAGAAACTTCAGTTCCATGAGGGAAAAGGAATGCGAAATAAACTCTGGGAAACAAGAACAGAACAAAGTTGTTGGGTGGGCAGTACTAACTACTGTGTAATTAACCATTGAAATAGTAACCTGAAGAATTATCTTCACTGAAAACTTGTATGGTTTCCTGCCTGCACTAGTGCTGGGCACCCTGGAACACCAGGGTTTGCAGATCAGAGGTAATCCGACAAGCAGTCTGTCACAAGTCTGGGGATTCTTTGCCTTACATGGAGAATTTTGAAATCCTTCATGAAACTGAATTACCTTTTTCTGCACAGTAACATATACTAAAGAATACAAAACAAAGTAACTTGGAACTGTTTAACTGAAAAATGAAACATGGTACCCAAGGCTCAACACAATTTGTGCAAAACTTTTTATGGGCAGACACATTAATAGCTTTAATTTCAACTCCAAGGTTTTAATGAATTGAATGTTCTCCATACACACCATTCCTTCAATGGCTGTGCTATACTGGCAACAGCACTGATCCGTACCACACCACACGCAAGCTTTAAGACAGACGGTGTTTTCTACTGTTTTTCAGCATGTGAGAGGAGACCGAGGCTACTGCATGGACTTCTACAGTACTGTCTTCCTCTTGCATCTTCCTCTCCAGTGGTACATAGCCTGCCTCTTACCTGCCCAGTTTTTGTGGGCAACAACTGTCACTCATACACTGCAAATTAATTCAACTTACACGTGTAGGAGGCTCCTTCCACTGGTTATGGGAAATAATTCTGGCCTGTGTATTGCACCAGTCTGGACAAAGTCCTCCATCAGCTGGATGTTGTCTTGTCCAGCTGAGTCACTGCACAAACCAGTTTAGTTAAACTCAATTTGTTTTTCTTGTTCCCAAAAGGACACTTACCTAAAGATGCAGTTTTGTATGAGCCACACTCTGTGCAATAGCTCCTACTCATTTTCCCCTCCTCACACAATGAATCAACAACATCATCATCATAAAGGAATGCATCAACATGAATCATGGGCAATGGATGCTGGTGTATCTGAGAAGAGGAAAAAAACCTTAGAAAGGCATAACCAAGTCTCTTAATTTCACTTACACTGTCACACGTTAACTGTCCCACCATCCTACCTTTCCCAAAATCTCCGAGATCCATGTTTTTCCCTATGCAACAATTACAAAAAAAAAAAAAAAAAAAAAAATTAAATAACAGAAATCCTACATGTAAACTGGGTCATCAAATTCCACTGAAATAACCAGGAAGTGGCAGTCGACAAACAAAACCAAGCTAGTTTTCATACCTGAGCAGGGGCCCAATGTGAATTTTGCCCCCTTAGTGCTTGTTTGGCTATAGAGAAGATACAGGGTAAAGGAAGTTTTTCCTCTTCCTTTAGTGAGGTGAATGTAACTTAAATTTAGGAGAAAGGTCAATTTTGCTTCTCAGCCTCAACTATTTTCATCATCATGCCTTACGCCTCTATCTAGAAGCACCCCTGATCAACATGGGTGTCACTTTCCATCAAAAGTATACCAGTTGGGATGCCTGCCTTCTCATCACTTCAAGGGGTATAATCTTCATCCTCCTACTCATCTTTCCTCCCTTTTCCAGGCTTGCTGCATGTGGCCAATCCACTTTTCCCATTGAAGAGCCACACACCACTTTTCTGGGAAATACATTAACTTTCCTTGTATACTGACAGCTCAAGTAGAAAAGGTGTACTCCCCTCCCACAGGACTCACAGCCCACCTCTTTCTGAGCCATCAGAATCTGAGAAGAGCTGGATATCATCTCTGGGCTGCCCACATTATGGCAACAGTAAAACACTGGCCCTGTGTTCCTGTTGCCTTTAAGGGGGCTGTTGGAGTCTATTATGGAGCTAGCACTAAAGAATTACTGTGACAGGTGCCATACCACGCAGAATAAAAGCTATGCCAAATAACTTATGATCAAAGTATTAAAAACTATGAAGCAACTTTCTTGGAGTCATGCAAACACAGAGCAACAGACCTGAGAACCAAACTGAAACCTCCTATACTTCCATCCATGCTCATTCTCTATTATGAACTACTGCTAAAAATGAAATCAGAATAAATGATGTGGTTCAGCAAAAGCAGACCATAACAATTAGCTTACTTTCTGAACAGCCTGATGTTCTGAAGTAAACATTGCCTCGATGGGTAAACGATTCCGCAAATCTTCAGCGATATTTCTGAGCACAACATCATTGTTACTCACCACAAGCTCATCAAAGTCATCTGTAAATCAAGACAAACAAAAACCCCTGAACAATCATATGCAGATCATGTGGACTAAGTGATGACCAGTACAATACAGTTGCAAGACATAAACAACACCAGATGGGTAAAGTTTTTTATTTAAATGCATTTTTCAGCCTTTGTTAGCTTTTCCAGCCAATGACAGATGTGGACTGTAATACTTTGCCACATAAAATAAATGCACTGCTTTCCTGAAATCTCAAATTATTTTCATATTTATAAATTTATAACTCACATATGATGGTCTGGGCTGCCACCAAAGTGATACTGTTTCAGCTTAAGATATAAAAAACATCAAAGATGTTTTTGAACTATTGGAGAAATTACAAAACTCAATAGTAGCCTGAATGCAGGCTCTTTTTTTTTTTTTTAATACAAGTTTCTTTTTATACATATGATCTTTCTAATAAACTTTAAAAAATCGGGGATAATGCACAGTTCAACAGTTCAACTCACAATATATTTTACATTACCTACACTATCAAAATACTTCAAATGGGAAGGAAAATAGGAATGGATGTAAACCAATACATTTTTGCAAATGTATTGGTTGAAAAGCCACACTAAATTTTTGCTATTTTTCCAGGATATTCCTGCATTACTTTAGCACATTTTTTTAAAAGACCTCTAGAAAAAAGATTGAGATGGAAACCACATCAAGTCACTAATCCTTTTTTCTTCCAAGACTCAATCAATAGTGTCATTACTTCTCCAAAGTTATTCTAAAAAAAGATTGTTAATGCTGGAGACTCTACAACCACCCTTAGCCATCTATTCCAGTGTTTGACGACCCTTAATATTAGAAAGGAATACTCTTCTTAATTACTGATTTAGATTCCCTCTGCCACTATTTATTCCTCTCCATTATATAGTAACTATTGACTTCCCTGAAGACTTACCATGTGTCACATCAGTCTTCTTTCCAAGAAAAAACAAGATTTGCCTATCCAGACCTTTCCTGATTTTTTTTTTTTTTTTCCTAGACTGTGATCATTCTCAACACTTCCCTTTGGATCTTCTGGACTCTCTCATCCTTTATGACCTGCAGTATTGAGAACCAGACACTCCAGCTAAAGGTTTACTTACCAGACTTTTCACATCTTGCAGTCAATATCCTGCTTACACCCCCCCAATTTCACCTTGAGAGTATGATGTTCCTAACTGGCATTCAGCACAAGATCTGTCTGCTGTATGCCTGTACTCTGCTCTTTTCCTGCTATGGTTTCCTCAAAAGAAGGACTAGATGAAATTCCTTTTTGTCTGGACATCTCACTGCTTTGAGGATGTTGAACTGGATCTAAACAAAGGCGCATCTCAGGTCAAAGCTACGTACCTGTAAAAGACAACCACCACCAAAAAAAAGCAACCACTAATCTAATACTGAAAAAATATACCAAACCCATCTATTAAATCACATCTAAAAACAGACATGTATGTCCTCTCTTCCCCACCCCTTCTGGTTTGTTTCTTGTTTTATTTAGACTGCCAACATGTTGGGCAGCAACTGTGCTTTTTACAGGTATATGCATCACTCACAAAAAGAAAATCTGACAGCTTTTACAAGTGTTTTTAAAAAAAGCAATGTTTGCTAGCGTTGCTGTTCCAGGTGGCAACATTAGTACAGAAAAGCTTGATGGCAAACAGGTTCAAAATAAATCTACAGAATACACTACAAGTTTCTCTATGCTAATATATTTAATCTTTCCTGTGGATCACAGGAAATGCTAGAGTGAGAAATTTTAAGGCTAGTATAGGAAACAGAAACCTGCTAACCTTTTAACTATTAAATGCTTCTGAAAATGCTTTTTGCTTAAGCACTGTAGTGAGAACAGTAAGATTAAAGAAACCATCATTTATCGGTGCAAAATGCTCTCTTCTTAACAGTGCAAATGTAAATGGTTCTTTCAACACATCCCAAAATGAACTTGAACAGATAATCCTGAATCCCCCTTACTATGGGTGCGTAGTAAGCAGCACAAACTTTAAATTATCTGTATTCCCTTATATTTGGTTTATAATTTATTAAATGTATAGCAGTAATGCTCCAAGGCCCTGATGGGCCATTGCCATTGGTAGCTATTATACTTCAGGAAGACAATTCACTGCTCCAAAGTGCTCACAGTTACGTTCTCCAGAACCTCAGCTCCTAAAGAAATGCAGACTTTGCAGTGAGGAACACAGGAGGGATAGAGGCGGCAGCTGCAACAGCAGCAACACCAACACAACAGGTGCAATGCAGCAGCTCCAGCTTGTCAGCATTTTAATTTGAAACCTCTAATGAGCACCCATCCTGTTAAACTCACAGTCCATCCAACAATTTGCAGACTTGTTATGAACATCCCAGAAGCAGTAAGTGATTTTTCCAATCAGCTCAGGGAAGATTTCTGTGGACAGCACAGAAGTAAACCCAGATATTATGGGAAGGAAAGGTGGACAAATCTAACTGTAGCTTAACTGGGACTATCAGCACCATGACATGCCCTCAAGAGTGCCAAGGCGCCAGTTTGCTGAGGTGGTAACATCTGAGGAAGCAAGGGGAAAAATCGTGCTACAGACAGAACAAGAGAGTAGAAAGCTGATATTAGCAGCTGAACAGATCAGTGCCTGTGGGCAATAAGCCTCTACATCTGGCATTTGCTTTAAAACAATACTATTACTATGCAAGAGAGCTCATCCAGCTGTTATGGTGCCTGTTAAGAGTATCGAATTCATATACAGCATTTAATGAAACACAGGAAGTGTTCCTAGACCACCAGGCCAGCCACATCACACTGCAAATACAGAACTTCAGCTCTCTTCCTCCCAGATCTAGTGCGTCAATAGGAGCTGCTCCCTCATGGCCTGGGTGACCTTTCCTGGCCAACATTAGTGACTGACAGCTCTCTAGACTACTCAGTGTTCCAGCTCCACGGTAGAGAAACACAGACCTTCAGTGGGAGAGAGGTAGCACATCCATCTTCCTCTAATCCAGAATATCCCTTCCCTTGAGTTCTACCTGTACGGTACCTGTCACAACACTGACCATCTTGCATGGGGCCCTCCGATCTCTTCTTGCAAAATAAAGTATGACACACACAGGTTCTTGTATGCTCTGTACAAAACAGGTCCTAAGGACAACACATATGCAGCTCAAGGAAAAAGCTGTTGAAACACTGACACTGAAAAATAAATGACAAACGGAAATGCTCCTTTCCAACTATCAGGAAATGCTCTAAAACATAATAAGCAGGAACAAAAAAGGAGAAGGACGTCTGAACAGACTCCATCTGAGACGACAAAATGGCAGCTGCAGCAGAAGCTGTGCATGCAACACTCCACACCTGTGTGTATAGTCTGTGACTGAACTCTGACACAGAGAGTCGACTCATTCCTGTCAAAGCAAGAAACAGCAACAGCTACCACAATAACTCATTTACTTTTGCAGTATGTAAATATTTGTAGATTGCCATCAAGTAGGAAACACCAGTGCCAAATATGAAAATATGCATCTCTGCTGGTATAGTTTTATCAACTCCACCCTTGTGTTTAACAAATTGTTCGCTCATGAGAATCTCAGTATCACCTTAAAAGGGATCTTCAAAGAAGAAACAAAAATAGAAGACTATTTTATATATAATTTTCGTACTTAACATACATGAAATATATATAACACGAAATGGAGAGTGTACAAGCCAACCTGTGTTCATTGAACAGACAACTAACCAGGAAAGAAACGTACAGTTCATGAAACACTGCAGGATGAATCACAATCATTTGTTTATGGAGGAAGTCTGAGTGCGTAGTGTTTGTATTTTACTTCAAAAACCGGTTCCACTGGATTTACTCAACATGCATTTATAAAATTTAATTAACACATTGCAAAAAGCCTCATTATCACCCTGGTGCTAGTCAGCCTTTCTACACAAGCTAAGAAAACATCACAAAGCCTCACACCAGATAGAGAGCACCGCTATACCAACATCTGAACACCCGGGCACTGCAAAATACAGGACTGAAGACAAGCAATGTGTGATTTCCAAATGACAGCAGATTATATGTCACGTGGAAAGAAGAGGATTTAGCAAAGGCAACCATAACAGCAAGCACCTTATGGTCTTCTAGATATATTCTCCAACTCACAGAAATGCATGTAACAGCCATGTTACTTAATTCGAGGTTAATTTAGTAATTCAGCATGTTTTCATAATACTGGACAACCCAGTCAAGGAGGAAGCACCACATCCCTAAAACTTTAGTATCGCCCTTTTTGGCTAAACCATTTGAGAGGCAATATGTGACCTCAGTATATCAGGTACCTCAGGAACTCTACATATGATTTCTATCCCAAAGCATACATAGCTACTACTAGCAAGTAACTGGCTTTTTCCAACAGAAATATAACCAGAGCTTATTTTATTAGTTTATGTCTTTTACACTGATTAATTGAAAGAAGCTTTAAATTTTAAACAAGGTAAGTCACATACCTATTTTACACGCACTAGTTTCCCCCCCCACTATTAAGTTTCAATGACTAACAACTTAGAAGTACTTGGTACTCTTGAGACCTCTCTCTCACCAGTATCACTTGTCACAACAAAGGAAATTAATGCCAATTCCCAAAGTTGATGATTCATCAAATTATAGGTAACATCCCATTTTAGTTTATCAAACAGAATAGTGGAAAAGATTTTTGGTATGGTATAATTTTAACAAATAAATCCATTCCAATTAATGTGGAAAAATTCGATGTTATTTTTATCTCTTCTGAAAGGATATTTTACTTGAATAAATCACTTCTACAAGTTTGGATATGAAGCCTTGTACTAAATTGCTTTTTCACATGCACACACACACAAACACATACTATACTTGCCCCATTGCAGAAACCCACATTTTCATCCTTTTTAAAAATATTCATTCCACTTTAGTTCCATTCCATTAAAAGAATCAAACTTTTTCTTATCCTGTTTCTTCGTCTTGTGAAAATTATCATCTGGTAACTTTACCTAGTAGGTCTGAGAACATGATAATGCCTAGATAATAAAGTACATGATAGAAATTCTGGACACACTTGGCCTGCTCCTAAGAGTCTGACGAGAAGTTTCTTCTCTGTATACAGAACACTGTACTAAAGCAGCACATCCTCCATAATCAGTTAGGTTGATTTTATCAGATACTCCTCCCTCACTACCTGTTAAAAGCCCAAATTTACAGCACTGACTGCCCTCAACTTTGAAGTCACAAGACAAAATTGTGCACCAACCTCTTAAAAAACTGGTTTGCTTCCAGTACAAGTGAATCCACAAGAAAAAAAAATTCATTTGTATTTAATTATATGTTGATGATCCTTAAATTAGAAGATTTGTAATGAGATTTGCAATGATTATTACTCAATTATTATTTTGAGCAATTTTCTTAATATTGGATATTTTGAGTACTTGTAGGAACCATCATCAATTCAGACCAGTATATCAATTTGGAATCTTAGCTTCATATTTAAAAGTTTCTAAGGCAATGCATAGATTAGAAAAGGTTTGTAGGAGTGTTTTATTACAGTGTTACATGAACTGGAAAAAATTTAGAAGTTAGTATCAGAACAGTAAATTTTAGCCCTGATGGGAAAATATTTCAGTCTTAGACCCGATGACAGAACACCAGAAGCATAAAGGGTCTTATCACTTTATCTGTGCTTCACTGACATTAACTGAGAGACAGGCTTTGTAATCTGTATTTAAGTACCGCAGAAGTGTTCAGTAGTTGCCAGCAGGTAGAGTGGTTTGGTGACTTCAATCTCAAACTCAAGATTCAGATTCCTGTACTTACTTCGCGATTCCTGTTTTCCTGTTCGGGGAAACACATAGCTTGGTCAATTCTTTCACTGGTTATCTCCTCCAGCATTCATTCTTACCAAACGCAACCTTTTCTCCTACTGAAAATCTTAGAAGTCTCAGCAGTGGAGGTTCAAGTGGGAGTATCACCCAGCTATACATCAAATGCTGGACCCAGCTGAGGGGAATCATCAGGGGGGTTTCCCCAAGTGGTTTGAATTAGCTCTTGGGCTTCACCCAGGTTTTCTTAGCTGGAACTTCTGGAACATGGTTATTGCAAAAGGATATTAAAGCATTAATCATCCTATTATAAAAAAGTTAAGACACCAAAGGTTCCTGTTCTTTTTTCCAACTCTTATTATTTCATTTTCTTTAAGATCTAAGACTAACTCAGAAGAAAAGCTGGAATACAAGTCACCGTGAAATGACGTACATTTCACTGCAGTGTGTGGGAAGAGCTGGCTGATTGTGAAACAGCCAAGCAGTGTTGCTAAGCAGCTGCTTTAAAACAGTAATGTCTTCTTCCATCACACATAAAGATTTGGAATTTCTAAAATTCTCAATACAAAAAACCCCCACATTCATACAAAGAAAAAACTAATAGAATCTTGCATTCACTTACATTCCTGAAATTACTAAGGAAGGTTAGTCAGAAATCACTGGAGTGAGAACATGTTCAATGTTCTCTCAGTTCAAAATATGTAAGGCTTTAAGTAAGATAACTTGCTTTACTATAAATCAATTTGTCTCTTCCATGGAAGTTTCTCAATAACATTTCATGCATTCAGTGTGTGTCAGAAAACACCAACTAAGTTAAAGTAATAAATAAGGCTGTCTTTGCAACAACGCTAGTCCTAAAGGTCAATCACTTTGCAGGACTTTAAGGATGCATGTACACTTTAATTTAGAGAGAGGCATGAAGAAGGAAAAAAGCCTGACTACAGCTAACACTGGAATCATGCCGAGTTCTCCTCAGCTGGGCAGGTAAAACTATAAGCTCAACATCTTGACAGAAACAGGAATGGGGCACAGGAGGAGAAGGTGGGGAACTGACACATCAGAGAAAAACCATTTGTCTGTGGGGATATCATTTTTGTTTCCATTTATCCTACCCTAGTTTTCATTCAGAATATTATCTCCCGATCCCTATCACTTTTTTTTTTTTCTTTTTTTCATCAGAGGTTTGTTTCTTTCATACATCTGTATCACCAAAGACTAGGTTTTATTTCTGCATGGCACAGAGATCTGGTAACTTTTTACATCTCCCATAAAACAGTCTTCTCTCTGCACAGAGAACACCATATTCCCTAGCTGTATTCAGGATACAGTAGCAGAAACCTCTACCAGCTCCTCACTATCCTCAGTCCACCTAGTATTAATTACCACAGGACTATCTAGGTATCAAAATGGGCAGTATAATCATTCAAATGCAACAATTCTGAGGGGGAAAAAAAAAGCCACAGTAAAAGTTACTGCCAGTATGCAGCCACAGAAGCAGCTCAGAGAAACAACACAAAGAGAAGCATCATCAAGAGTGCTGTGCTGGGGACATCACACAAAATATTTGCACCTCTGAGGAAACTGCAAAAAGGCTAAAGGAATGTGACCCGCAGGACAAATGCCTCTCTTCCCTCACTGTTCAACGCTGCAAGAAAATAAAACCAGTAAGGGAGAGATACTGATCTTGTACTCCAGTCCTGTACTCATCAGAGTGAAAGCCAGAAATAAAGCAGGACACAGCCATTCAGACAAAGGAGATTAGAAAAACAGGAACAGGTTAATGACCCAAAGAGGCAATGAAACATATCTTGATTGTTTAACAATGAAAAGTTTTTACACAGAGGCATAAAGCTTTCTAATTCCCACTCCTTTACCATGTAAACATATATGTATGTCAGAGAGGGAGACTGCAGCACCTCGAGAGAGCACAAGAATTGGGCAAACATTAATACTTTTCCTTAAAACACCATAAGCAACAGATTCAGAATCTGGTAATTTCTACAAGCATTAGCATGAGACCAAATTCTGTAGGCTCTAAATTCCTCCACAAACACGGCAACCAGGGAAAGAAGATTAAACTAAGTCACACATTCTAAATTACACACCTGGGAACAAATATGGTTGCCTATAGTTCTATACTGCATCAGCACTTGACAAAATACAATCACAAAGTGTAAGCAAATGCCAAAGATGCAGATGCCTAAAGTGCAATTTGATTTCTCAGAAGAGTAATTAATAGCCTCCAGCCAGGATATTAACAATGAGTATTTTTTTGAAAGAGAAAATTAGCATAAAATATTATCAGAGCACAAGCCTGTAAAAAAAGAATCCTAAACCAAAAAGATGGCCTGACAAGGAGACTACAGAGATGAAATTATATTCATTACTTCAGCTGCTTGATCCTGATTGCCCTGTCCACGCTGTTCTCTGATCTGCAGCATATGAGCTGAAAAGCCATTGAATGGCAACTGTAAAGCTAATTATGTTTAAAGATGATGCACATAGTGAAGCAGCAGCAATCACTATTGATGCAAACAGTATAAAAATAGAAGAACACAGATTGCTCAGATGTACCACACACAAAGTAGTTCAAAATTTGGAACCTAATCTACACTTTAGGTTGTATTTTAATGACGAACAGCAAATACAAGGCAAGAATATATGTGTCCTTTCACTGAAAGAACGAGGCAAAGAGCTGGATCATTAAAATTCAGAAAATATATTTGAGAGATCATAATCTAACAAAGGCTAGGAACCATAGCATATTATCTTTCACAGAAACCATGTATGGTAAGTTTTGGAAGCTGTAACATAAAAAAAATATTAAAATGTATTCATTGACAAAGGATTTTGGAGTCTACATAAACTATGCCATTGGCTAAAAATTCCTATGGCAGAAGTAAAACACGATAGAATCAGAACGGAGAAAACAGTAAGTATTAGTTTCCTAACTGAAACAGTTCAGCATTTTCAAGTTTCACTAGTAAGTTCCCATGTGCTTTACTATATTTGTAAAGGAGTCAGGAAGCTGAGAAAGCCATATATGCACACCAGACGAACTAATATAGTGTATAGGAGCTGTGATGATTTATGTTAAGTAAATAAGCAATATGAACGATTGCATATGAAATTCAATGAGATTTTTACATTAGAGCATACTGGATAGAAGAGAACCACTTCTAACAAGATTATTTACAGTAACCCAAGCACTGTTTAGTAAGCAGAGCATGCTACTGCACCCAGACAAGACCTCAAAAACGGAAGGATGAAGTGCTCACAGCAGATTGCTCTAGCATTATGTCTATACACACATGCAGACATATGCATGTGCAGATATATATACACACACATACGTACATACACACACACATAAAGTAAGAATGTTTAACTGCAATTAACACTAACTACTTCCATCAAAATTCAGCCTTCAAGTTCTAGGGAGGCCTGTCTCTGCTCTAGTCATAAGAGCTGACTCCCACATCCTCCACAACATTTGGCAATGTCTCCGTAAGAAAGCACCCGTTTGGGTGGGAGGGCTGCATGCCTATCACGGACAGTAAATGCTCTTCCCAGCTGATCCCCTTCCCATAAATCCAGCAGAGGGCCTACTCCACCTGAGAAGGATCTGTCCTGCCTCAGCATCTAAGTGACTGTGGGAGCCGCAAACCACAGGGCAAATGAGTTTGAAGTTTCAAGTACCTGGACAGTTGGGCAACTTTCTGGTGTCAGAGCTGGACTTTGTGCCACGGTCCCTGTGTGTTGGCTTATGAAGTTGTTTTCACCTTAAAGTGGAAGTGCTGGAACAAAGACCCGAACAGGAAGCATAACCCGAGCACAGCAGGGCGTGATTTGGGGAAGTATTGTATCATATAAGTAACTTCTCCTAACACATGATCATCAGGGTAGGTTCACCATCCCAGGAGACAATCATTAATAAACATGACACACACATACTGGATGCTGGGACCGGATCACAAGATTGGAGGGGTCTTCCAGATTCCTATCTGCAATGGTAAACTGCACATATATCCAGAGACTAAGCAGCGTTTAGACTTTATTCAGCATGGCATTTTGTGCGTACAGCTTTAATGCACTGCCTATATTGAGGTTTCCCGTGTCATCCTTTGCGTTCAGTTGCAAATTAACAGCTTCTGCACCGATCCATATTTCCCTTCTTCATCTGCCACAAAATGCTTGATTGCAACACACTGTTGAAATTATATCCAGGCATAAACAAAGGAGTACACAGAAAGCTATGTTAACTTAAGGTGACACCAAGTGGAGAAAGTAGCCTTTGTAAATTAGCTCAAACCGCTATTTCCAAACTTCTGAAAGGCTGCTGTGAACATGGGTGAAGCTGAACAAGACAAGCCTAATACCCAAAGACCTCTCGGTGCGGCAGGAGCAGGGTAGCTCCGCACGACCTGTGCCGCCGCGGGGTGCGAGGGTCACCCCTCAGCCCGTCCTGCGCCGCTGCCGGGGGCGCCCGCGCCGCGACACCGCCGGCCCCTGACAGGGCACCGGCACCCCAGGCCGCGCCGGAGCGTGCCAGCGCGGCACGGCCACCCCCGATCGGAGCCGGGCAGGGCGGGCGCCACCGGCCGCACTCTGCTCCAGCCTCCCCGAGCGCCGCAGTCCGGCTGAGCCCCCCGGCC
>VWZT01006512.1:1449375-1468521 GCA_013397055.1 Pachycephala philippinensis
GGGGCCGCGGGGGAGAAGCTCCGCCCCCGGCCCCTGCCCCCGCCCGCGGCCGCGCCTCTCCCCCGGCCTTAAGGCGGCCAGGCCCGATTCCCGCCTGTGCCGCGCCGGGTGCGGGCGGGGCATATTCAGGAGCCACCTTAACGGCGCAGCGGGCCCGCGCGCGTCCCGGAAACGGAAGCTAACGGGGGCCTGTGGGGCGACGGTCAGTGCTGACGTTTCCCTGGTCGGCGGCGGCCGCGACTCCTCGCGCTTCCAGCGGCGTCTCGCTGGGCGGCCTCGCCCCGGCGGGCTGGGCTGGGCACGGCTCCGCCCGCGGGCCCCGCGCCCCGCTCCCGGTGAGTGCTTGCGCTGCCGCCGCAGCTGCTCCCTAAGCGGGACCGCGACCCGCGGCGGTTTCTCCTGACGCGGAGGGGCCCCCGGCCCAGTCCTGGCGGGGAAGGAGGAGGCACCGGGGCTTGCCGACCCCGGGGATGGGCAGCAGTCTGTCCTGCGGGAGCCCGGGCGGGGCAGGGCCCTCAGTCCCGCGGAGCTCCGTGGGAGCAGTTCTGGGCCTCCCGGACCCAGCCCCCGCTGTCCACAGCACCGGGACGGGACGCGCCCAGCCGGTCTCCGGCCGCTGTCCGTGGCCAGCCCTGGGTGCCTGGGGGAAAGGCAGCGACCGGGCACGTATTCCAGATTTTGCCTTCGTCTCTTTTCCCGTGAAAACCAGGGCATTGGGCCATAAGCGAGACAGCCGTTCCCTGCTGCTGCCTTGGGGGCGCCTTCCCGTCGTCAGCCGGGTAATTTTAGAAGGTGAAAACTCCTAAGTTGAGGTTGAGCGTAGCTGCAGTAGCTCAAGGCATTCCCACCTGTGAAACAGCCGCTTCTCTGTTACAGTGTTAGACTTGCAGTTGGTCTTAATCCATGTATGTGTACATGTAGTATAACTTTCTTGTACAGTTTTTAAGTGCTCCTTTTGCTTGTTATCTTTTTAAACAGCTGTTATCTTTTAAAGCAGCTGTTTAAACTGCTGTTACCTGTTAAACCTGTATTTTTTTATTTTTTTTTTAATCCTGTACATTAGAGTATTGCTAGTTTAGCTAGACGGATTTGGTTGGTGTATGCTGGATGGGTGGGCAGGGGTGGGCAGTCTGTATCTTCAGAGCTGCTTCCCTGCTGGTTTGCTATGCCATAGTAAGACACCCACTATTTTCTGCTGCCCCTTTATTCCTGAAATGCCCATTTATGGCTGAAGCACAGAGGTCGTGGGACTGCAGCAGCACGATGACGTGGGAGCTCAGCGTGGAGGTGCCCAGGCTGCTGCTGAGAGAGGGGACTCGGACCGCGCAGAGCCCGTGGCCTTGCTCAGCACGAGGCCTGCTCCAGGCAGCCTGGCTGTGTCCCGCGGGGCCCCGCCGGCTTCGGCCCTGCTCAGTGTGTTCGTGGGGTGCTGCATGCAAGCTAAACTCTCCAGAACTACGGCTGCTCAGCACATACACATTCTGCAGTGCAGTTACGGCTAATGCTCTTCTGGCTATCTGCCAACCCAAGCTGGCTACCTGCTAAAACATCTTACGTGTCTTTTTGTCTGGAGTGTGGCTCTCGACTTGGATGGACTGTGTCACAAGTTCTATTAATTTCTGTACTTGGCAGCCCTTAGAAATTCTGATGGCTTATGATTTCTTAATGTGCTAGTGAGAGCAGTTTATATGAAAATGCTTAAACTTGTATCCTTAGCAAAGGATTTGAATTATTCCTATTGTAGGGCTGTCGGAAGAAGCTTTTGTAATTCTGCAGAGGAAACATTAATTTATTAGAAAGTAATTAACCTTCTGTATTTGGAGATCTGTAGAACTCTGGAAACTAATTTTAAATATTGAGTATTCACATGATTTCTATATGTTGGTCATCCTATCAATTTTTTTAGCTGATATATCTGAGGATTATAGTTAAGTTTTGTCATTGGTTGCCGTTTTAGCAGCTCAAAGCTTACTGAGTTGCAATGTTGTTTTTAAAGCTTTGGGGATTTGTTTTTTCTTACACATGGCGATTATGCAAAATGACCTGGAAAATGTTTTGAACATCTGTTTTGCTGAGACCCTTTGGTAGAGCCTATTGATGACTATGCTTTTTTAGAATTATCCTGCAATAATGTGACTTGTGTACCTTGTAAGGGAACCTTGGAGTTTTACCACTTTAGGTAACATGTAGAAATACCTTTCCAGCAATGTAAGAAGATGGACATCCATTTCTATTGGTGTACCGGTTTGCAAATATTCTACTGGCAGAGTTCATTAGGAAGCATAGACTTTCTTAAATTAATATTGAGGTGGCCTGGTAATGGATATCATTGCTTGTACATTCAACGTACATTAAATTTAAAATGTGTAAATATATTTGTTTGTGTCATTTGCCATACCCAACTCCTGTACTTACACTGGGTTTATTTATCCTATGTCTTCTGAAGCTCCTGGACACTTTGTTCTACCTTGTGACCTCAGTATCAGGAAAGGGTGAATTAGACTGGCAGTTGTTTTGGGGGCTTTGTTGTTGGTTTGACCTGCCAAGTTGGTAACAATAGTAACTCTCAATTAGACAAAGCAATCTGGAGGTTGGCTTACATGGATGCCTTGTTTTAGCTCTTTTGGGATATATCTTTTATTATTTATAAGGACACTTGAAGTGCTTTTTGGGGTTTGTGCAGCTGGTAAATCTTGATGTGTGTATACAGCGAACTGCTTTCTTAGCCACGTTGGAGCCCTCTCTCTTAAATAAAATCAGAGTGTAGCTAGTGGTGCATTCTGCCTTTCAATAAAGGGACCGGCCTTTCTTCTCTGTTTTCTTCTCATTTGAGGTGGGGAAAGTCCCAAAAATCTTTGAAATTCTCATCTGTTTTGATTACAGAGGCTCCCGTTATTGGGAACTTGGTTTTCAGTTCTGAAAGGAGGAGCTCAAATGTGAGATTCTGATTTTGGCTATCAGCAAGGGAGTAGTTTCAGTTGAGTACAAGAAAGCAACAGTGTAAGCGGAAGATAAACAAGAAGTATTTGAAGTACTCCATTTCAGCAGTAGCTGTGGTGTTGCAAATTTTTGCTCTTCAGACAAGTTTTGGTTTGCCCTTATTCAGAATTCTAGATTGCTGATTCTACCATGTGTTCTCCTGAACATCTTGCCACCTTATGTAGGGGGTGGAGTGGTTTAGCATGTTGACTAGAATGTGTACCTTTCAGAAATTAACTTTTTATGGTTTCCTAACTGTAAGTTATGGTATGCTTTAGGCTTATATATGAAATTTGTGTTTCTAGTGGAAAAAAAATATTCTGTTTTTCCAATACAGACATTGAAAACTACTATATGAATTTTGCTTATTAAAATGCAAGTATGTTTGTAGGGTTACTGAAATGGGAAATTCAGTTTGATTTAGTGGAAGCTGGATAAAATGCAACTGATAAATAATGTTGAATTTCGCTAGCAAAATATTTTGCTTGTGGTCATACTGTCTTTGCAGGATGCAGAGTTTCTAGGTTATTCTGCTTGATTTTATTCGGTCATGTAGCGTATTACTGATGAGAGGATAAAAAGCATTTAGCATTCTTTCTGGAAGTCTATCTGGACTGTTTTTTTTTTCATGGTGAATTCAATGCACATTTATTCTACACAGTGAAATCCTTCCTAATTGAAGTGTGGTATCTCTCTTTTTAAGTAGGCCATCAGGATTGCCTAAAATTAACTTCAGGCCAATATTTCCTAAAAATAACTTTAAAACTTGTGCACTTTCTAGAATGCAAAACAGGATTCTTACCCAAAAGTTACTTGAATAATTAATTTGTGATGCCATAGCTTCAACTAGATTAAAATTTGATTTTTAAATCTTTTTCCAGATCCTTCTGAGTTGTACCTGAAGCTGCCAAAATGGTTCTGGCAGATCTTGGAAGAAAAATAACTTCAGCATTGCGCTCACTGAGCAATGCTACGATTATCAATGAAGAGGTATGTAGTGTACAAATGTGGTGGCACTAACACTTGAAAATTTCTGAGAAAAAATTCTCAAAGGCTGATGAGAAGCTTGAAGTAGGCTTATGTTCTCTCTAGACTTTTTTTTCCTTCAAGTAAAATTTCTACTAGAGGTTTTCATCCCTTAAGAGTACTGCCAGAACTTAAAACTAGATTTATACGTGGGTCATCACCTCAGACATAGTGGGACATGGCCAAAGAGTCCTTGAGCCTGGTGGCTGTACTTAGGGAGATCAGTGTTCTGTGGAGGTAATGTGTACCTAAGTTTGGATGGAAGTTAGGTACCTGCTCTGATTTATGTGTGTGCGCACAGGCAGACTATGGAGATGTGTGACAGGCTGCTAGAAGCTGAAATGTGGAGGAACAAGTATGTTTCAATGTATATTTTATTCAAGCCAGTGCGTGGTTCTGGAAGTTTGTTCAGCTTGGTATGGTCTGTATTTTTTCTAGTTAAGAGTTTGAAATTATAACGAGGTGTATTCTGTCATAGGAGTGCAGTACAAGATGGAAAACTAACTAGTGTGATGGTTTCAAAGTGTCCCTGAGTACATAGATTGCTAAAAACTCTTTTCAGGTGGAAAGACGCGTGGCTTAAAGTAACTAAAAAGTAGGCTCATTGAGAGCTGTAGGGTTAGAACTTATGCATAGAGAAAAACTTAAAATGTATCTTCTGCTGGGAGACAAAAAATCCTTAACTGAAGCAAATACAGCCTAATTAAATTGTTTCAGCAATGGAAACTTTTATCCTGCTAGAGCTCAAGATGTGAAAATGAGGTCATTTATGCAGGTGTTACTTTCAGAAAAATCTTTCTGTTCAAGACTTTGAAGACTCAGAATAAACAGGTTTTCTAGCTGAGGCACCTGCTTGCCTAAAAGGCATACAATCAGAGCAGCAGTCCAGTTTCTGAAAATGCAGGTAGCAGGGTATCCATCTTGCAGCTAAGGAATGCTGTTATTTACAGAGATGGTGTTGCGATCTGAGATTTTTTTGGTGTACTCTCTAAGGAGTACACAGAGGGAAGTTTAGGAAGCCTTGCTGCCATATGAGCTGTTGGCCATAACGCAATAGGAAGTGTTTTGTGTTGGTGTTATATAGTGTGCAATTGTTACAATTGAGAATCCTTCTCCTTCACTAGTACCCTTTCAGATTTAAATTGTATTTACATAGGAACAAATGCACAGACTTTTTTTGTGACAGTCTATTTAATGACAGGACTACAGGCGTTTAATTTGTGAAAGCCATAGTTATATCATAGACTTTCACATTCTTATTTTGACCTAATAGTGGCCTAGTTAATCTCTGTGTATTGTAAAACAATTTTTCTAATTTTTCTTTTGTACTCCAAAGGTTTTAAATGCTATGTTAAAAGAAGTATGTACAGCATTACTGGAAGCTGATGTTAATATCAAACTTGTGAAGCAACTCAGAGAAAATGTCAAGTAAGTGAAATAAGGAAAATGCATTTAACTTTTGATATTTGCAAAAGTTGTAATTTGAGTTTACAAAAGAACAACTAATTTGTAATTTTATATGTTGGGGGTTTTCTAGACACACCCAGTTTACTTTTAACAGGAAAGTAACTGTTTGAACTAAATGTTTAGCCAGTTCCATCAAAAGAATCTTTGGTCAAATTTAGCCATTTATTGCTGTTACAGGCTTGTTTTAAAAATCTGTTGCTGTTATCAGTTGAGTTGTCTGATAAACAAGTTCTTCATTACTTCCTAAGACACATCATCTTCACATGTTCTGTGCTGGCTATAAATAGATCTGTGTATGTGACTAGTACTGTTACCTTGCCTATTTTCAGATATGTAATTTAAGTAAATGCAAGTCTGAAAGATGCATTTTAGAAACCTGTTTTGGTCCTCCGCATAAGAATGTCTCCAGTGCATGTCACTTTTTAAGTACATCCTATCTGAAAACTCAGAACAAATCAGGGTGCTGATGCAGTTGCAAAAACTTTGTTTATTATTAGGTTCAAGTGATGCTTTCAGTTATGCTAGTGTTTCATGGTTTTCTTAAACTCAGGTCTGCAATTGATCTTGAAGAAATGGCATCTGGCCTTAACAAAAGAAAAATGATCCAACATGCAGTCTTTAAAGAGCTTGTTAAGGTAGGACTTCAAAATTCTGCATTGCATCACTTTCCTTGTACAGTCTGGGCATGGAAGTAGGGCAGTAGCAAGCCAAGCTTTTAGGTGGTTATGTGGTACCTGCAGTTATGCTTTCTGATGTGAGGCTTCTCAGTATCGCAAACAGTAGTATTCTAATTTAAAGTACATCCTGGGCATTTCTCAAACTAACTTCAGTTTAAGCTTTAAGTTCAATTGTTCTTATTCTTCAATTGAAATGTGAAGACAAGAGTAAAGTACTGCCAGGATCTATACTGTCTTTGGTTGTCCCAGAACACACCTTTGCTACCCTAATATTCAGACTACTTACAAGCCTTTGGAAAAGTGTTAAGTAACAACCCAGCAGCTCAATGCAACATTTCTCATTAATCTGCCTGCTTGGTCAAATCAGGACTTGGGTATCTGTATTCTGCCCTCTGTCCAGTTAATAGTGTAGTCATTTGTTCTTCTGTAGTCTGTGCCCAGACATATGATGGCTCTCAGGAATGTGTGTACCTTCTACTCATTTCACAAGTGAGGCAGCAACCCTAAAAAGCCTTCTGTGCTGTAGGATTCTTACTGGAAGAAGCCCATCCTGAGCAGTGACAGAGGGGCGGAGGTCACCTTTCTGTGTTGTTATCCTTGTGCCATATATACAGGCCACCCTGACTGTGCTTGGTGTTAGAAAGAAATTAACACTGTTATTGGTGCAGAATTATTATGCAGAACATTATACACTATAGATATCTTGCATAGGCTGTTGCTGTTCACTGTAAATCAGCAAGAATCTAAGCCAAATTAAGATGACAATGTGCAAAAACTGTTTTGCTCCTTTGAATATGAAACCAGGCACCTAGCATGACTGTGACACCAACTGTTCTGTGCTTTTGAAATTTGGTTCTACTGCCTATGTTACTCTTTGTTCTCTAGCTTGTAGATCCTGGAGTCAAGGCATGGACACCTACCAAAGGAAAACAGAATATTATAATGTTTGTTGGTCTGCAAGGAAGTGGTAAAACAACAACTTGTTCAAAGGTAACATGCAGTGAATCTCTGTGCATGGTTTTTGGTTTGTTTGTTGTTTTGGTTTTTTTTTCCCCCTTGGGGAAGCTGGTGGTCATTGGACTCCTTAGGTAGGATTGGCTTGTGATCTGCTGTTTCTGTTAGTAGGAAAGCTCTAACTCACTACCGTGTAGAGATACGTTTGCAGAGGGGCTTCTGAGATGAGATGAAGTTCAAAGTAATACTCTTTTGGGGCAATTTATGGCTTGTAGAACTTCCTTCATAAATTTTTAAACTAAACTGTTGATGAAACAATACCCTATATGGATTAGAGAGTCTTTCTATTTGTCCTTGTACTTAGTGGAGTTAAACCACAACACTGTAATTCACTTTATAGATTTAAGACTAGTACTAAGAATGGATGCTCATTCCATTACTTATTTAGGAAAACCAGTGGAATTTGGCCTGTGTATTAGATAGCTCAGTTAAGTATAAATGGATGATATGAAACCTCTTCCAGCCCCAGATTCATTGAGAAAATTTGCATTTGTAATTTTTTAAGGCTAAAAAAGAAATGCTCTGAATCAACATATCTTCACATCTCCAACAAGGCCTTCCATATTTCTTAGTATAAGATCAATCAGCACACCATTCCTTGTGGGATCATCCCCCACCTGTGATAGAAAGTTGTCATCTGTTCTTTCCAGGAACCTCCTGGATGATTTGTGCTTCACTGTGCTGTTTCTCCAGCAGATGTCAGGGTGGTTAAAGTCCCTCACAAGAACCAGGGCCTGTGACTTTGAGGCTCCTTCAAGCTGCCTGTAGAAGGCCTCATCCACTTGCTCCTTCTGATCAGGTGGCCTGTAACAAACACCCACAACATCACCCTCACTAATCTGCCCTTTTATCTTAAACCATAAGCTCTTGACTTGCTCATCATTCACCCCAAGACAGAGCTGGATACATTCCAAGCTCTGAGAAGAAATTATCCTGTGGGAAAAGGTGCATCTTTGTTGTTTTTTGTCATCTGCTTTTGAGATTTACACATAGTGATAAATTCAGTATAGCCTGCTCTGATTTCAGAGTGCTTCTGTAGTGCTTCTGTAGGTGAACTTTATTTTGAACATTTGTCTTTGGTCAGTCAAGTGTTTTGTGAATGTACATAGCACTGATAAAGCTGAGTGTTGTAAGAAGGTTAAGGATTCTATTCACTGCTTTAAAACATGTCCTTTCAAGGGAAATACCTTTGTTAGTCTAGAAGTAGAGAAACATAGAGCTGCACAAGTTGTAGCCATTATGGTACTTGATATTGAAGTATTGCTTTGGGTAGTTTCTACATCCTAGTCCAATCTGCAGTATTAACAGTAAGAAGAATTCAGGAGTTAGTGAAATGGGAACTTAAGTTACTTGTAGTCATTCCTAGAAACTGTCATTTCAAGAAATGAAATCAGAAGCAGAGTCAAGCAGGTGTTTTCATCTTGCCATTAATAATTATTTATAACATGCTTTCCTAAATAATGGCCATGCTAACAGTGAACAGTCTTCCTCTGTGGCATCAGTTATAGAAAGGCTGGCTTTGAGTTTGTGTCCTCTGTGACTTACAAGATGTTAGAAGTGTCTTGTCAGTGGGACTTTGGTGTAACTACTTGTTTTGGATTTCATTTCACAGTTAGCATACTTCTATCAGAGGAAAGGCTGGAAGACTTGTTTAATATGTGCAGACACATACAGAGCAGGTAACACAGACTTTAATGATATAGTTCTCTATAATATTTGCAGATTTTCTTAAGTAGTGCCTTGACTATACCTGTCTTACAGGTGCTTTTGACCAGTTAAAGCAGAATGCCACAAAAGCAAGAATTCCCTTTTATGGGAGGTAAGCATCTTTCAGAATCACTTTGGAGAACAATTCAACTCCAAATATGTATCATTCCTTATTGAACATTTTGCACTAAACCCCATCTAGTGTTGCCTAATTTCTTTCATTTTAGCAGTATATTCTGAGTAATACTTGCTCTGATCAGATGAAAATTCTGCCCCGTTCAGTATACTGCCAGGAGTAGCAGGTAGGATAGTGTACGAAGAGATCGGTATCCAGGAATAATTCCCTGTAGTGATTACTCAGTGTATAGCAGTTCAGACTTTTACCAGACATGGCCATATTTGCAGGAAGTATCTCACAAATGAAAGGATATTATTTTTTGGATGCTTAATTTTTGTTATCAAATAGAGGCAGAGGTGGACCTAAAATGGCTTTTATAAAGCAGTAAATAACTTTCCCCTACGCTTCACTGGATGTGAACTGTCTAGATGCTCAGCTAAATCTTATTTTGAGGGAAGGTGGAGTAGAACTTACTGCAGCTTCCAGCAGGTGAGACAGACTTCAGTCTTTGTGCTTTGGTTCACTGAACAGTAAGGGTAAATGGCTTAGGAAGGCATATTTTTAACCAATTTTTGCTTGACATAAGAGGAATTCCCCCTTGAAATCTAGATAGATTTATAGTTAACGAGTTTATAGTCAAGTGATGAAATTCTGAGTCTCTTTGTTTCTCTTTTTATCAGTTATACAGAAATGGATCCTGTAATAATTGCCTCAGAAGGTGTTGAGAAATTTAAGAATGAAAACTTTGAAATAATCATTGTTGATACAAGTGGACGTCACAAACAAGAAGACTCTTTGTTTGAAGAGATGTTACAAGTTGCTAATGCCATAGTGAGTAGTTTTGAGAAATACAGTAACTTGGCATAGTCATTTGATGACAATTGATTCATCTTTATCCTAATGTTCTGTGTGCATTTTGCTTTAACTCCTAGATTATATTAGAAATTCCAAACAGATATGAATAAGCAAGGGCTGAATAACCAGTGTTTGTTAGTTTTGTGTCAGTTTTAATTCTTCTGTTCAAGGATGCTTGCATATAACCAGACTGCCATTCCTGCTTTTAACTTTTCCTTTTCGGGATCTTTGCATTGAAAAACTAGATAAAAGAACTAGTCTGATCTGGTTTCATTGAACTATGAATACTAAACTTTCTGTGATTGTCACAAATAATTGCACTGAAACAGAGAAGATGATTGGATAACTTTCAACAGTTTTAATATGTAAATGAGGCTGGTGTTTCTATGGGTTTAAAAAGTCTGGCTATTTGTTTGATTCTGTGGTCTTGCATGACAATATGACACTTCCCACACAATTCCTCCTAATGGCTAACTTATTTTTAGAGGAATGGATGTCTTAAATATCTGAATATAAAACCAAATGGAAGATGTTAGCTATTAATTGCTTGTAGATACTAATTAGCTTATTGGCTCAAGATACTGGCTAAAATCACTTGAAACACAACTAATAAGCACAAACCTATTAAATTGTAATGTTTCATGTTGTATATAAAACACGTAGTCATACAGCATCAGAATTTTTTAAATGGTCCTTAGATAATATTGTTCATAAAACAGTGGTCCTGTTTTAAACTCTAGCATACAGCTCTTATATACTGTTATTGCAGTAAGTTCAACATACATAATAATAATAATGCATGAACATTGTTTTGTAAAGCGGGAAATGATTATTTTGTGTATCTCATGTCTCCTAGCAACCAGATAACATTGTTTATGTGATGGATGCTTCCATTGGCCAAGCTTGTGAAGCTCAAGCTAAAGCTTTCAAAGACAAAGTAGATGTAGCTTCTGTTATTGTTACCAAGCTTGATGGACATGCCAAAGGAGGTGGAGCTCTTAGTGCGTAAGTACTGTGGTATAGTAGTGCCCAACATCTGGCCACGCACAGCCAGCCATGAAATGCATTTCTGCCTCGCAGAAACCTGTTCTGTGAAAGTGTCACTGTCACACTGCACAGAATCTAAGTCAGTCACAGTCTCGCTTAGATTCTTACCTTTCTTCTGGTGGGTAGGATCACCTGTTGCTACTTAACGTCAGAATCAGATGATGTATTTTCAATACAGTAGTGTGTATTGTCACAGGTCAGACTTTTCTCTTCTGAAATCAGCATTAAGTAAGCAATATTCATTGCATATTGTGTATCGGGCGTTTTTCAAAAAAGATAAATCTTGGCTCAATAGATATGACTGACATGAAGAGTTTTGCATCCCAAGATTTTTTTTCCAAAAGAGGAAAAGCTACCTCGTCATATCTAGCAACCTTAAAACTCTGATGCAAATCAGACTTCTGGATTGGCAGTGTCCATAAACTTCGGGTACTTTCGTCTTGCTCTTGTTCTAGTTGTCATGTGCTTGTGTGCCTTAAGTCTGTTGTGTTTGCTCTGAACTGTCTGTTGACTGGAAGCTGAGTTTTATCTAAAGGCTAGCGCCAATGTGGTGGAAAGGTTCTGAGTTTTCTTATGTTTGAGCTTTTTCCTGTGTTGAAAATGAGATTGTCTTTTGTATGAGCTACCTCGAAGAAATTGTAATCAATGCCTGTCATCTGACAGTATTATCATTAGTATCAGTAATATCTCAGTATTATGATAAACTGGAAATTATTTGTTTTTCTTTCTTTCCTCTCAAGTTTCTTAAACTCAGCAATGAAAATAAGCAACTTCTATTTCTGTTGATGATTTTTTTCCAAACAAGTTTGTATTTTATAAAGTACTAATTAGAGAAAAATCTTTTTAACTACTCTGAGCTAAACATCCGAGTGCTGCATGTTTTTTCATTAATAGTTTGAAGAGTAAGGCAGATACTTCAGACAGAATGCATAGTGTTGATGATGCCTTGCTGATTATTGAAAAGATAGGTGTTATAATAGATTATACAAAAGATAGATGGTATTTGAGAGGCCATTTCATAAAATATATTTTGTTGCAGAGTTGCTGCCACAAAGAGTCCTATTATTTTTATTGGAACTGGGGAGCACATAGATGACTTTGAACCCTTTAAAACACAGCCTTTCATCAGCAAGCTGCTTGGTATGTCCTATGTACAACTGTACTTAAAAGACACTTTCAATTGGATAATGGAAAGTCAAAGTGTAATCTTTTTAATGCTAATTTCAGAGCTGTTTCCTTTTTCCAGGTATGGGCGATATTGAAGGATTGATAGATAAAGTAAATGAGTTAAAGTTGGATGATAACGAAGCACTCATAGAAAAGCTAAAACATGGTAAGTTATTCCCTGAATAGCAGATGCATTGCAGTGACCTGACCGTGGCAGGTTCTCTGCAACAGAGACCACTGAGTTAATTTGTGTTGTGTGCAGACACAAACAACTTGTTCATGTGCAGAGTGAAGAATGGTTATTCTTTCTCTAGTAAATGTGGCAGCCAAGTAAACTGAGTTGTGTTTTTCAAATGATAAGTCTGTCGGACTGTAACTGCGGAATAACTAGCTTAATGGTTCAGCATGTGCCATCTGAAACTGTTTAGCCGTATTAGTAGTGAAGAGGTTTATTTATCCACTTATCTATGTAATATAGTATTTACCTTATAAATACGAAGAGTAATTGAAAAAGGAGAATAAAACCAAAATGCTAGTGTGACTTCTGCTAACTTTTCTTTTGTTGTTGTGCTTCAGGTCAATTTACATTAAGAGATATGTATGAACAATTCCAAAACATCATGAAAATGGGACCATTCAGTCAGATCTTGGTTAGTTATCCCAAAAATAATTTTATTTTATCAGATTTTCATTGATATTTGACCAATTTCTGTAAACTTAAAACTCTTCATTGAAATTCATGTTATAATCTGTGTTCCATGTTTTTGAAAAAGGTGAAATGATTTGCCTACTGCAATGTGTAACTGCTGAACTAACAGTTGCTATCTATATTTCTTTCTGCTTAACTAAAGTTATAGCTTTGCCTATTCTGATACAGCTGTTATTTTCCATTCTTTAAACAAGGGCATGATCCCTGGTTTTGGAACTGACTTCATGAGTAAAGGCAATGAACAGGAATCAATGGCAAGGCTAAAGAAACTCATGACTATAATGGACAGTATGAATGATCAAGGTAAAACAAATTTCACCCACTATTTTTTTTCTTGATTGTTGAACAAGCTTATTTAGAGAGATCTTTCTGGAAACATAAAAGGCATATTGTAGCATGTACAATGACAGAAAATGACAAGAATTTAACATTCTTGGAAATGGCAAGGAGTACATGTGTCTCCAAATTTCTTAATAAATCTAAATATTTAGACATACTTTGCCTGTTGCTGCTCTGTCTTGTGTAGAGTAGGTGGGATTTTGAATAATTTCCATGCTATTGGAAATTAATATATAGTTTTTTTGTATTGTAACTGTTCATAAATTATTAATGCTATACTTGCAAATTAAAAAAGCTATGTTAATCTTTAATCTGGCATTGCTGTCTTTTTTCCTACCCACTCTCAAATTTATTTGGTGACATAGCCTGGTCTCTGGAATTCAAAGTGTTGTTTCTAATCCACCCGTAACTCCTGCAGTAGTATGCTCTTACCCTTGTGCTAAACCCAGTTAATATGGTTTAAGACCAAGTATCCCGAGAGCATAATTTATTCACACAGCTTTTTTTCTATCATGGTAATTAACATATGAATATAAAAACTTTATAGTATTACTTCCTAGAATAATATGTCTCAATGATTTATGTAAAGTTTTGTATTGTCACTTCTAAGTGACTTCTAAGTTTTTATTCTCTGGCTCAAAATTAAATTCTCAACAATGAGAACGGGTTTGCTACCAACTGTAACAGTTTTTAATGTCAGTAACTCAATGGATTTTTCTTTTCCACACTGTAATTGCAGAACTTGACAGTACAGATGGTGCCAAAGTTTTCAGTAAGCAGCCAGGAAGAATCCAAAGAGTAGCAAGAGGCTCAGGTGTTTCTACCAGAGATGTTCAGGAGCTTTTGACCCAATACACTAAGTTTGCACAGATGGTGAAAAAGATGGGAGGCATCAAAGGGCTTTTCAAAGGTAAAAAACCCCAAACCAACACCAAAAACCCCACCCTAAAATGTATTAACTCAGTGGGGAGGTCACTTGATGTGTGAACACAGAGGAAATGGGAAAATACAGATTAGGGAGAGGAGCATTTTCATGATGTTTGAAAGTTCTTTTATGTGACTGGTAAAAGCTGCACTGTTCTTCATGACACCGATGTGTAACTTAACAAGGAAAGCTGCTGTATTTCTATCAATGCAGACTTGATTACTGCTACAGTACTAACACTTCAGTCTGTTATGTGGACTGCAGGTACTTTTGGTCCTAAATGGACTTTCAAGTGGCTGATGTAGTAACTTCTAATAGTGGACTCATTGATTTGAATCTAGAATTAGGAGGTAACATTTGGATGTATTTTATTTCTAGCCCCACATGTTAATCCACTTTATGATTGCTCTTTTCTTTTTATTTAGGTGGTGATATGTCCAAGAACGTAAACCCATCTCAGTTGGCCAAACTGAACCAGCAGATGGCAAAGATGATGGATCCAAGAGTTCTTCATCATATGGGTATGTACTGACTTTTTATAGCTTGAAGAGAGGACTGCCAATTATAGTGGAGTATTTGAAATACAGAAGTGAGGAGGGGAATGAGAGACTATCTGCATTATATATCAATATTAAGTACTTCTAGGGTTTTCTAACAAGAATCAGAAAATTTAGTGCCGGTGCTTTGCACTTAGCAGTGCTTAATCTGGTCTTTTCATTTGGATTCAGCTCTCAAAATGAGCAATTGGAATGGTGTCTGGGAATAGTGATGACTTGAAGGATGTCTGTGGTAAAACAAATCTTCCTAGACTTCCCTCCTCTTCTAAGATTGCCTCAAGTAATTAAATTTCACAAGAGCAGCTTTAAATAAGGACCCCCATACCTGAACCTTACTAATTGATAATAGTCATTCCATCAAGGTTTTTTCTTTTGTCTAGTTCTTAATACACAAGTCATCTTAAAACCTACTTAAAGCCTGGTGTTTTGCAGTCCTGTAATTACTCACTCAGTTCTTTATTTTCAATAGCTGTTTAAACCTAGTTTGACAGTTTGGGGCTTCTGCCTTTGTATATTACTGGAACAGTGTGTGTACAGTAATGATGCCTCAAGCAAGAGAGCTGTGCTTCAGAGTTAATTAACACACTCATGTTCTCACTTACTTTTTCCAGGTGGCATGGCCGGTTTGCAGTCAATGATGAGACAATTTCAACAAGGTGCTGCTGGAAATATGAAAGGCATGATGGGATTCAATAATATGTAAAGAAGCCTTAATACAAATGGACTTGGTTGACTCTTCATTGCAACTTCAGTAAATGAATTTGCTTTCTTCCTTTTTACAGTGATGAGAGAGTGGTCTTTTGAAATCTTATCCAGGCTTCTCAGTTTCTACATCTAATTTCTGAAAACTATTTTTGCTTAAATTAGTTCCTCTCCACTAATAACTGATGGCACAAAGAGTAATTCAATTTAATAAAACAAGATCATGATGTAAAATTTTAATATTTAGAGACACTTTTTAATCGTTTACATCAAATGGCAGCCATTATATTTGTAAACAACCCTGATCTTTGGTTATAGTAACATAAAATGTCACAAATATACTGTAAAATAAAATTTAAGTGGTTATAAACAAGGGAATGGCCTGTTTCTTCAGTTCCTTTTAACTGTCCTTTATCAGTATGTAATGAGATTATTTCCTTAGTTTGATTTGTTTCTAAAGACTGTTGTAACTCATGTTTGGCATAATACTGTAAGAATATTTCAGTACCTGAAAATGTGCTGTTGGTGCTCAGCCGTGGAGCGTTTTTAGAATGTGGATGTGTTGTGCTCAGGTTTGTACAAGACTTTCTTGTAAAGAATTTTATCATTCTTCCCCTATACACAAAGAATCAAGTGACTGAAAAAATACAGGTATGCAGATATCAAACTGTCACATATGCTGAAGATAATCTTCATACCAGGCTGCCAATTAAGCAGTTCTTTTGTTCTGGAGATAATTTCTAATGCATATTAGGTGGAATTTCGTGCTGGTACTGAACTTTAAAACAGCTGTATCTAACCGACCATACTGCCCCAACTCAGCTAGTCTGATCTTCATTTCCTATAGCATTTGTTTAGTATTTCAGTTTACTGTGTTGATCTTAAAAGGGTAGAATCTACAGGCATGCTTCAGAAACCAGGTGTAGACCAAGATGAACCTTGAAATCCAACATAGATCTTGGCAAATATGGTAAGATCTTTACCCTTATCTTAGGGTAGGAGGGTGTATTATAAATTTTAATATACTGCAGAGTGCTTGGTTTGTAAATGGACACCTATTGCTGCTGTCTAGATAAAAGTTGAATGCAGTAATTAAAACAAGTGGGTTCCTCTGTCAGCCAGTTCTCTGAAACAGTGACAACTAACAAGGAATATCTTATACAAGAAATTATGCTCTTGCACTAAAAATGTGAGGTATGCTGTAATGTAGTTAATAATGTGAAACTATCTCCTGCTTGGTTAATGGTATGTGCTCAATATATGGAGGATGCTGAAAAATCTTCTAGTATGCCATCTCCCTAAATGCACTGCATTTTATGCATAGCATTAATCTGTAAACTGATCAGTTAAGTTGAATCTTTGTATTTTAAATATAACAAAAGAATGAGTCCTTGCATATCACCAGCTTGTAGGAAAGCTGTCCTCAGCTGCTGAAGTGCTTACTAAAATCTGATTATTCTTTTTTACAGTATTTTTAGTTCTTGAGCAGTATAAACCAATGCAATATGCAAAACCATGCAGAAGAGTATGAAATCTTGGTTTGAAATGCAGTCCGTAGGGGAGAGTGGATGGTTAATGCTTTTGATGGAAATCAAACATGAATAGGGATATTGAGGATGAACAGTGAAGCACTGTGCTCCAGGAGAGGCTCAGTCAGACTGTCAAGTTACGAACAATTAACTCTGTTTTCAGCTTGTGGCCTACATTTACTTTTAACTTTTAGTTCACCATTTCCCAAGTACTAAAACTGCAACCAGATAGGGAGAGAGCTGTGACTAGTTGAGTGTTGGCAGAGACAAGGGCAAGTTGAGAATGCACTTCCTTTACAGTACGTGTCAATTGTTATTTCTAAGATATATGCTGGAATGAACAATGTGTATATTGCTCTTACCTTAGCAAGTCAGGTAGAAAATACTTCGGAGTCTGCTTAGAAAAATTACCTGAGGATCTCAAGTCTGGGAAAAAAAATACATCCATGATGGGGACACTAAGAACAAGAGTTCAACAGTATAGGAAGGAGCACGTTGAAATGGACTGGTGACTGATGTGGCCTCTCATACCTTGATGCAAATAAAACTCTCCTGGCAAGTGTGTAACAACACTCCAAGCACAATTTTCTTGCATTAGGGGTTTCTGTACTCGTGCTCTAAAGGATCTCAGGAAAGTCTGCAGGAAAGTTTTTTCTGGCATACAAGAACCTTGAAGAGCTAGAATGAAGCCAAATTCACTGGAAATGCTTAGAAGACCGAGGTCTGTCTTCCTGTGTATATCTTGCTGAAAGCTGTTGCTGCTGTCAGACAAGCTTTTGTCTGAGCTGCTTGAGCTCAGTCTGCTGCTGAGCAGCCTACTAAGAGGAAATGGTTATGATGGTCAATAGCTGTGTGATAGAAGCTGGACAATTAACTATTAGCACAAATAGCTATGGCTTTATTTGTTAACTCTCTACCTTTTAATAGGACTTTTAGTATTAATGTGCTAAATGTATTAAACTTGTCTAAGTTGCAAGTGCCAATTGTTCTGGGAGGTGAAATTAAGTTCAATATGACTGTACAGCTGCTAAAATCACAGTAGAGACAAAGGAAAGCAAGTTGATTGGTTGAGAATTTAATGCTGTTCTTGAGGAGCTGTTACTCTATTCCAACCAGTCCTTTACTAAACACAATGTATACTATGGGGGGTAAAAAATATTTATGTATCCGAACATTAGTTTCTTTGCAACTTTAAGTAATGTGTGTTTGTTGTAATCCCTTAAGCAGATACTCAGCCCAGTACTGTTTAAAATAATACTCTAACCTTTCATTCACATGTTTCTATAATCATACATTGTATGCTAGCCCTTTTCACACAGGAATATTTTCTGCCTTACGCTAGTATAATCGTAAGTCTGATGCCTCTGTACTTTCCCTGGGCTTTTGTCATGGGCTCTGGATAATGCTTTGATAGTGTGACTAAGAAAGCATCTAAGAGCCTGTATGTGCTATAGAGTGTAATGTTTTGGAAACTATTCTTATTGATGCAGGATTGAAAGATGGCTCTTGCTGTCATGTTAGTGCATGTTACAGCCATGGGTTAGATCCTCCCAAAAATTAAAACTACTCCCTTCTCAATCCCATAAAAAGAATGTTTCAAATGCTTCCCCCTCCCGCTGTTTTCACTGGTAGTTGGCATTTACTAATGTACATTTTGCCGGGGTCAGCCCTCTTCCTCTGTTCAGGCTCGGCCATCCCCTACACCATGGAGGCCTCAGCATACACTGGAGGCAGAAGGGCTGCCACCTCTCCCCAGGAGCAGCTTGACCAAACCTCTTACCTGGCAAACACTTCTCCCACCCTCCTGGGCCTGCATGTTATTTTCTCACCCAACATCAACCCAGGGGCCAGGGAGCCCTTGGTGTGCATTTCTTTCTTGTTCGAGGGTTCGTCCTTTACAAAGGGTTGAGTTGCCTGAACCAACACCCAGTCCTGGAAGGTTGGTCTTGAACGAGCCAGATCCCTAACTACTGTTAAGGAACTCCATCTGCTTCTTAAAATATTATTCTATTATTTTGCAGGGTTCCACACTATTTTGGGAAGATGATGTGTGTTTTCCCTCCGCGCAGTGGGGGTATGTTTCCGCCTCTGTGGAGGTACGGCTGGCCCTGGCAGCCCGGCTGCCTCTGGCCTCTCCCTTACCTCCTCCCGGCTCCGGTTAATGCCGGGCTGCGGAGAGAAGCGAAATGACCGAGGCCAGCGTGAAGGGTACCCCACTCTCTGCCGGGTGCGTCCCAGACCCTGTGCGCGGCCAGCCCCGGCGGGCCGCAAGCACCGCCCCGGCGGGCGGTGCGACGGACGGTGCCGCCCGGCCGCTCTCGCCTCCCC
>VWZT01006512.1:1468640-1478798 GCA_013397055.1 Pachycephala philippinensis
GGTGGCCGCGGCCTGACTTCCCGGGGCTGTGCGGGGGTGGTGGGAGCCCCCGGTTCCCCGCTGTGGCAGTGGGATGCAGTGGCCCGGCCGCGGGAGAGCAGGTCTGTCTGACAGCCGGTCTGTCCTTCCAGCCAGCGCGCTGTAATTACAGTCAGCGCGGCGGGCACGCGTGTCTCCGGTGTCTCCTGCTCGTCGGCGGACAATGCCTCGGATAAACGAGCCTGATGAATATTAAAGTGAGACAGGTTTCCACTTCCCTCCGTGCTGTCAAGTTGGCGAAGGCGTGGAGGCGGTCAGGGACAGCAGCTCTTAATTACAGTGCAGCCCGGGCAGCTCGCCTGTCCCTGCCGCGGCCGCTCCTCGCCCGGCCTCGGCTGCGCCCTGGGTGTTGTGGGCGCTGCCGCTGCCCCTTCGCTGGTTGTGGTGCCTGCCCAAGGCTTGTTGGGAGGGTGTCTTTTCTAATAGCCGTCCTCCGGGTCTGTCGTCTCGTTGTCTTTTGTTTCAGAAAGACCCAGTGCTGTTTAATTTCAGTTGAAACACAAGGGTGGAAAGTCAGACAAGCAATATGAAAAGAACTCAAACCACCCAAGCCTAAACATGCCCCCCCGCCCACGAGCCCTCGTCCAAAAAAAAAAAAAAATCAGTAAGACAGGCAAGATAGCATGGTAGAAATATTTTTCATTAGCTATTACCAGCCTTCTAATGACTAGCAGTATCATGTCAGTAGATCTGAGCAAATTGAATTATTCATCTTTCTCAGGGAGAGTGGACGTCACACACTTTGGAGCTTTGGGTCATAAGCTCTCACAAAGTTAAAAGATGCCAAAGTGAATAGCCTGATATCCCTATTTTTGCTTTTCTTCTTCGTCTTCCTGCATGAAACTTTATGTTATTGCATCACCTAATATTATTTGTGTCAGCTCTCCCAGCTTGCCTGCAGGTGTCCAGGCACACCTTATCCTTAATTGTAGTTTATTTATTTTGGCATTTTATATGTGGTCTAAAATTCTGTTGTGCTGGGTATTGTATCAACACTGTCAAAAGATGCCCCACTCTCTCTCTTTTTCTGGACAAAGGGTGGGATAGAGTGGGTGTAAAGAGGGTAAACAAAGAACATGAGTTTCAGATCCTGACTGCCTGACAGGCAAGGTTTGTATGTGTGCCATAAAGCCAAGAAAAATTCCAAGAGGGCATTTAAAAGAAAGGGGAAGTCGCTTTACAGCATTTACTGAGTACCTTAAGAGTGTTAGCTGGTGTGGCAAAAGCACAAGAGTGACCGGCACTGGTGTTTAATAGTTGCCAGAATAGAAGCCAAAGTAAATACTTCTGTGACATGGGGACAAATGCTGAGTCTTTCAAGACCATATAATATGTTAGAGAAGGAGGAGCCTGTGGAAAAAAAATGAGGTCAGGAACTTGACTAAAGCCATGCACTAGAAGAAAGATCTTTAAAAACTTCCTAAATTGGAAAAGAAGATCAAATTTCTAAAGGAACATCGAAAGTGTAAATTCTCAAACAATAAATGCTGCAACATTTGAGCTATAAAGTGAATCTAGCTGATAACTCTGGAATAGATCTGCATTACCACAGTTTTGGAAAGATAAAACTTACTGGTGCTGAACTTCCTGCTTATACCTGGGAGAGTTGGCTTTTACTGATGCTGTGCAGGTAAAACTTAAAAGGCCAGTGATGACTAAAACCCACACTCAGGTTTGTTGACTAGGTAATAACCAAAACAACAGCTGATATTTTATTTCATTTGTTAATGTAGGACTTTGAGCCAGATTACTAAAGGAACCAGATTCACTGTTCCTTGGTGAATCCTTACTGTCTTGAACTGCTGCATTTGTCTGAAATGTTGTACCAGTACCAGCTACGTGGAGCTGCTTACTGTAGGTAGTGTGAGTGTGGGACAGGTGTACAGGGGACTAAAGCTTGCTTTTTAAACTTGAAATATTAAACAACTTTTTTTTAAAAGTTAAAGTATTTTAAGCATTTGCACTAAATGAGCCAAAATCAGGTGAAGAGACTGTGCTTTTAAAGGAATGCTAAGGAGGCGTTCACATTGCCTGCTGTTATTAATCACAGTGATATTTATGATGTGTTTGCAAGAAACAGTGCTCTTCAGTACTGCGACTAAATATAAAAACAGTGTCATTGTATGATGCCAGTAAAGGAGTGGAATATTCATAAAAAGCTGTGGTGCTTTTTGCATGAAAAGACACAGAACCGAGTCACAGGAAGTGGCACCTGCTTTTATAATGGCAGCAAGGAGTTCTCCCTGTGCTCAGGTTGCTTCACTGTTTTCAGCATTTGTGTTTTGTGTCTTGCTCTGCTCCCAAGACTGATAGCAGAGACATTACACTGGGCCCCACATAGTCAGTTTTGTCTTTCTACATGAAAATGTGATTCTGCATGAAAATACAATCCTGTTTCAGCTGAATTACCCCGTTGAAAACTTGCTGCTGGATTGTGCTCTGCTCCTCCAGGAAAATGCCTGAAATGTGCCACCGTGGCTAAAGGAATGCTGGGGGAAGCTGAGATGACTTGCAGTTTTGAGAAGCGGTGGTACAGGGCTCGGAGAGATGATGAATGGGTGCGCTCCCTCTCCACACTGTAGAGCTCAGCACGTGATCTTTACCTTCCCTCCCTCTTCTCTCTGGGCATGAGAAGAATCTGTGGCTGGAATGAAGGAAGCTGTTCTGCTCCCCGCGATCCCCTGCTGCCCCTGTCTCCCATGCCCGCTGTCTTTCCCAGCTAACCAAGCCTGCTTGCCTTGCAGAGCTGTGTTGTGTAATCTAGCACGAGAGATGGGGATGGTGAGGCTGCATTTGCAGTGATTAAGGGATGTCTTACAACTGCGTGATAAAGCGTGTGTTTTTATTTATAAATTTGAATTGTGCTCTGTGGAGATCATTAGGTTTGTATAGGGAAGAAGTTGGAAATTGGAATGTGCCCGTTTTATGCAACCTGGATTCTGCACACACTACGCATGTCATTCCTTATACAGTTTCAAATTACATGAGCTCATGCATTTTTAAAAACCTTCATGGTACATTAAAAACATGTGGTTGACATTTCCCAACGTCTGTGGACTTCTCTACCTGACAGAAGTGTTTCCAGCACAGTTTTGTGCATTTGATGCAGTAGCACCTAAAAGCTCTACCAAGATGAAGGCTATTGATAGCTGCAATACGAAACCTTACTAAAATTCTCTGCCTGCAGGAGTGACTAGCCTAAAGATTTATTGACTGGCCTTTGAACTAGAAGTATATATTCTTAATGCTTGTGACCCAAAGACTGCATTGTAGCATTCAGCAGCTGGAAGAACACAGCCAGACATTGTACTTCTCACTTCGTGTGTTCTTAGCCACAAAACTAAGTGTTGTCCTTTTACCCTGGTCCCTTGCACTAATCGTGGTTGCTGATGAAAGTCCACAGGGGCAGATTTTTTGGTGCATCTTTTTAAAGCTTGAGCCTGGCTGCTTAGTTATTCAGTTCTGTTTTGTGCTAGAGGTGTCTGTCTGCACTTGCAAAGAGGTGGCTACAACCTATGAACTACTTGATTAATTTCATTAGATATGAATTCCAAACCCAACAATACTTTTAAATATTAAAATTTATGTGCTTACCAAATTATTTAATGAAACATGCCCCCACAAGAAACCTTTTTGTTACTTTTAGAGAAGGGCCTTTATATTACATATCTGCAAACAAGAATGTTTCAGTCTTTTACCTCCAGGCAGATGTCTTTTAAATGTCCACTGTATATGCTAATCTGTCTAAAATATTTTAAATATCTCATGAAGTTTGTTAAGGAGGAACTTTCCAGTTGCAGAAGCATGTACTTGAGATAATGATTTTTTTTTTCCTTTATAGCAACTTTCAAAGGGAGATAGTGGCTTTGAGAATGTGGAGCTGGGTGTCATAGGAAAGAAAAAGAAAATTCCAAGGAGGGTTATTCATTTTGCAAGTGGAGAAACAATGGAAGAATACAGCACAGATGAAGAGGAAGATGAACAAGAGAAAAAAGACCTGTTGCCACCTGTAGATCCTGTAGGTATTTTACTTGATAAATTGCTACTTCTGGTTTACTGGATAACTATCAACATTTTATACTTTATTTTTTGTGTCCTAAATCTGATACAGTCTTTAGTGTTATAAATTCTAATAACTTGATTGGCTTAAGGGACTCAGAAATCTGTGAAAAGTATTGGGAAGTTTTGTCCTGGAGTTCTCCTCCACTAAAGTAGCCTTATTAATTTGAAATGGGTTTAATTTCTTTACAGTTCTAGTTTGTCTTGTCCAGCACTTCCCTTTCTAATAATATTTGCCTGGTATCGCCTTGATTTGTACTGTTGTTTTAAAAAAAAATTGCAGGGGAGACATTTTGTTCCTTATGTTTGTTGACAGTGGAGAGTTAAACCTGTAGTTTAGGGTTACCATACCAACAATTTGATGTAATTAAAAGAGAATAGGAGGGAAAGAAACAGATGACTTGCAGAAATAAAGGAAAACTGGTGTAATTCATGATACATAAAAACCAGATTTTAAAGGACCTGCCTAGTCCCTACTGTACGTAATGTTCATCTATCTTGTAAGCTATTGAGATGTTGCTCAGCCTGTGAATGGAGTTTCCTTTTATTGGTCCAAATTCAAGTGAAGTCTCAACAGTTAAAACCAGTAGTGTGCACTGTAGCTGCTAAAATGCATTTTCCTTTTTGTCAGTGATTCTGGATCTATACTTAGAGGTAAAATGAAATATATAATCTGTTTTATTCTGTTGGCCTGTCTGATAAACTGTTTTGTGATTGCAAAGCTTACAGCCGTGTGTGCCAACACTGGCGGCAGCAGCTCCCCACCCGCTGGCCGTCAGTCCCAGAGGAGATCCACATCCTGCTCTTCATCTCTCCACATGCCCAGTCCCATGTTTCTTGTTTGACAGCCCCAGAAACTGGTGTCCCAACCACGTCTTTTCTTACCCTTGTACAACAATCCTTGCCCCAAGAAATTGAGTCTGCAGTCCTGTTCCGTGCCTGCTGGTGGAGCTCTCTTCTTGGCCCTCTCTGCGCTTGGGTGCCTCTACTGAGGTGGAGACTCCCAAACTGGCTGGGTCCTTCCTGATGTGCTGGAGTGTGGTCAGGCAGCCAGGAGCTTCGTGCAGCAGCTGCTCCTGCCTGGTGGCACACTGGAGGGAGGCACTGGTGTAGAGCTGCTGGTTCCCACACTTCAGAGAAGAGTCCTTGCATGCACAGAAAACAGTGCCCTGCTTTCTACTTTGCTGTTGAAATGACTCCTGCACCACTGTTTGGGAATCCATAATTAAGAAATGTTGTGGTTGAAGCTTTCTCTTTACTCCACAGTAGTAGTCCCTATGTTTATTAATATGTGTATCCATCCTGGGAGAGCTTGGCTTTCTTGAAGGGTCTGAAGGGTTTGACTTTCTGCTTATGCTCTTCTGAAGAAGTGGTGAACCATAATATGAGGTTTGCTTTGACTGTCAAGCAATGCCTCTCTTCCCCTCTGTAAAATGACTTTATCTTGAAGAAGAGAAAAGGTAGGTTGAGAACTAAGCTCCAGTGAGACTATGGGAATTTAGCTGGGATTGGAGTTCCTAATGACTCACAGGTTAAGCTGTTGCATTGCGTTTTGCATGGATTGATGGCAGTGCTCTCTTTCTTGGTAGGCAGTTCATGTATACAACAATAAATAACATTAGCCTGATAGCAGGTAGGATATTATCAGTATAAAATACACGTGAAGTTTATAGTTGGAAAATAAATGTATTGTAGTCACAAACAATGAGTAAGATGTTAAGCTGCCTTGCTGGGTACTAGGGTGTTTTTTTCCTCCATAAGGGTCTTCTCAAAGAAATGCAAGAAGTGTGAAGCTTACTATTATGGTAATGTTCAGGTATCTTCAGAGTGAGGTCTGTTCCCCACTAGGCAGTCATATCAGATATCTGTGAATGTCTGAGAGATTTTTTTTCCCAATTATGATGAGCAGGGAATAAGTTGTGTATAATTTTTTGTGCCATTTTTTGGCAGTAGAAGAGTTCCATGGTGGTGCAGTGATGGAAGGCTCACAAGCCTTGGTGTAGGTGTTGTGAGGGCAGAGATGTGCACGCTGCTGTGCAAACGGACACTTAACTAAAGAGCCCTCAAGTGTGCACAACAGCCAGGAATAGTGCGTGATTGTTCCCCTTCTTTCCTAATACCAATTTCTTTTCTGAATACCAAAAACTATATTGTATGGTGGAGTTAAGATTGCGTTATTCTCCTTTCGTAGTTTATTAAATCCTTAATTTTGAATACACTTTTAAATAAAAGGACCCCTCAAACCAGAGTAGTTTACTGTGGAGCACACTATGCCTTATTATGTATTGCTTTTTACCATGGACAGAATGAACTTGATTAGAGCAGGGGTTGCCATTAAGTGAGGTTTACTTTATCTCCTGCATGCTTCGTGTATCCCAGCTGAGCCAGACAATTGAAGAAATGTTAGTCCAAGCTGAGCTTTGATGTTTTAGCCAACAGCTGCTTTTAAAATGTTTTTATTGTAGGATTTCTATAAAGGCAATTAAATAGTCTGTTTGCTGAGACCAGCATGTCTAAAACTTGTTATCTCAGTTGGGATATGAAAAAGTATGTTGCAAGTAATAGCTGTTTCTGGACCAGTTTATTTTTAGAAAAAGCACGTTTAATATTTTTAATAGAAACTTTCCATCATGAAATTTCAAAGCTGTGCTGGTATTAGCATCCTGGCAGCTTTTGAATGAGTTTAAGGGAAACAAATATTTTGCTGTGTTGTAAAGAAATGTCTTCAGTAAGTACCTTGGTTTAATTTTAGAGCTTTAGAGCTAAGCAGGCAATGACAATGTGTTTCTTACTAAGCAAAGTAGTATGTATATATCCTGGTAATACCATAATCAGAGCACTTGGTGTGGTGGATTCCTATTGCTCGTAACAAAACAAATTCTCAAAAAGAACTGGGTTTTAAATTTTCTTTGAAACAACTGCTGATGCTTCTATAGGTCAGCACTCAGTTCATTAACATTGTTGGACTGGGGTGTCCATTCTATTATGTCTTGTATATCCAGAACACAGGATATTTATTTTTAGATAATAGCATTTGGTACTATCTGAATGTTCTCACACTGAAATTCAAATGCTTTAATAGCATAAATGTATTTTTGATTCTTCTGTCCTAAAATGTAGATGTTTGCACTCTATATGTAAATTTTCTTCTGCTTTTGTCCACCAAAACTTTATTTTGTATTAATTAAGAAGATAATCCTTCTGTTTATCCCTGGAGGGACACTTGGTGGTGCAGCACTTTGCTGCATTCACCTGTTAGATGAGTAGGCAGAAGGTGAGTGTAAGTCTTCACAGAGGAACTGTAAGCAACATGACTGTTGGTGTGATAACGTTAAAATTCATCCCGAGAAGACATCTGCAACAAAGCTCCAGGAGAGATTTAATTTTATTAACCTTCAGTGCTCAGAAAGACTGAAACACATCCTTGCAGAAAGGTTATCTTGATATCCTGTAGTTAAAAGGGCCTTAACTTCAAGTAGCAAAAAGTCCTCTCTTGAGGACCATCAAACTCTGATTTTCTTTAAGAATTTGGGGATGAAGGAGAAAAATAGTCACTGACCAAGTAATAACTACTCATAATATGGTAGAAGCTCTTGATGGAGGATGGTGTGTGTTCCTCATCTTATTTTCACTGGCTTGTCTTAGATGCCACAGTTTTACATGATGCATACACTAAAGAACCCATTATAGCAATGAACAGTCAAGGATTAAACTCATTAAAAATGTATCTTGGCACGGTAAACAATGAAAAAGTGTCTATTTGGTGGTGTAAATGAAGTATTGAATACAGGATTTTGTTTTTCCTAAATCAGGAAATTATTATTTTTCTTATTTTGCCATTTTCTCTGACAAAAAGAAACCCTATGTACCTTGGAAAATATAAGTGTTGCTAGGGCTGAAATCTGCCAAAAATAAATATATATGTGGATTGTTTAGGAACATGGTGCACTCAGAAATTCAAGGAAACGTGTGTGCTCCCTTTGGCAGCCCCATAGAAGGACACAAAATCCTGTTCTGTTATTGAACCAGAGGCCACTTGGTTTTATCAGTGATTGAATCCATTATGTTCATTCTTATTTAAATAAAAATTGTACATTAAGATTTTTTGTAATTTAAAAATCAGTTGGCAAAACCATTGTGTTTTCCATTTTAACAACAAAGTCAGGATAGCTGAATAATACAATTAAACATTGTAGAAACGTATACTAAAGAGATGGATTGCAGGAGAAATACAGTAAACCAGTGTACTGTGTTTCATACTGTCCCTTGTTCCCAGTCAAGAAATACAGTGTTACTGTGTCCTTGAGCTGATTAAAGACTGAACATTAAGGCTTCTCTGGCTGGCCAGAGGAAGCTGAAATACAGTATCTGGGTATGTAGTCCTGCAGGTTTGTAGGACCTGACTTGGGTATGGTTTCCCAATTTCTAGCTCAGTGCATTAAAGCTACTTCACAGGCAAGGATTAATTTGATTAATTTGTGCTGAGCCATTGCTTAACAGCGCTGTTCGTGTCACTCGAACGGTTCGGGTTTCCCCAGTACCAGTTCTTGCCTCACATCTGCCATTTCTGCTCCCACCTCCGAGGTGCTCTGGGAAGGCACCCAAATTTCCCTGAGGAGGTAAAGGGGGAATGTGTGGAAAAAGAAGGAGATTCCTTGGACACGTTCACTTGTTCCTGGTTGTTCCTGGTGGTTTACCCTCCAAGCCATCTCCTTTCTCATGTTGAATTTCTGTGAAGTAGCTTCTCCCATGATTTTATATTGCCTTTTGAGACACTGGGAAGAAAGTTACCTTTTGAATTGAGGGCTCTAGCAAAGCCTTGCTTGTCAGGGATGAGGAAGTGTCTGGTTGGGCTTTGTCAGAAAGCAGAGGTTCCAATGAAGCTGAACTTAAGACATGTTTCTAATGTACCAAACTGATTTTTAACTGTGGTGGGGGAAGAGTAGAAATAGAACCTCTGTGTCTGCGGAGCCTCAGCTGTTACCCACGTTTGCATTACCACAAACTTGTTAGAATGTTCTGGGTCTGAGTTACTTCTGTCACATTGAAGTTCAGCTTTGTCTTTTCACTCTGAGATGTTATGGGGGCTCTTGTAGCTTCTTTCTTGCAGCACACAGCAGGCCCTTGTTTGTCCTGTGCCCTGCGTGAATGCTTTTTAACCCTGTCACCTCATCATGAAGGATTGTACAGAGCTCTGTCAGTGCCATTATTTGCACCTGTGGCAACAAGCTTTTCCAGCACTTCTTTTGACTTCTTCAACTGAACAAACTCCTCGTTACCCTGTCTGCCAACTGAGCACATAATCAATGAGCTGGAGGTGCTTTTGTGTGAGCAGGATAGCAGCTGGTTTTGCTTATACTTTTACCTTGGCAGGACATTTTCCATATCCGCTGCCAAAAATATATAGCATCTGGCTTTTTGTCAGCCTGCCCAACTTGAGTTTCTGGCTTGACAGACAATTTCTTGCTGCACTGATTTGTAGAGACTATGCTTGGAAAGCACTGAAGTCTGGTAGCTTGTGTACATGCATACTGAGGCCATACCAGCTAGTTTCTGTAGCTGTATTATTTACAATCATATTGGTTGTTCCTGTACATATACCTATTAAATAAGATCATAGAAAAAGGTTACTACCAAGCAGTTCTTAGTAGCAAGTTACAAATACTTATGTAACTGAGTAGAGCTAATGTGTTTTACATAATAAAAGCTGACACTTTTAATTGCTACTTTCCAGAAGAAAAGTGCTTCTACAGAGATTTTTTGGGGGGGAAATACGCAACAAAGAGCTCACCTGAATACAACAGCCTGTTAACTACAAACATGTTTTAGTTCACTATGAAAGTTGAATTTGCCTTTTCACAAAAACGAAAGCCTACAATTTTTTTCCCCATTAGCTTGGAATCTGCTTTTCCCCCTTTCCTTTTTATTACATGGTTTTGTTTGGTTTTTTTTTTAAACAGATACAGTCTCTTCCCTTGATGAAAAGCATGACCTGTGCATGCCCATTATTTTATAATTAATTTAATTCTAAATCTTTAATTTACAATGTGTATATAAATA
>VWZT01006512.1:1478823-1499333 GCA_013397055.1 Pachycephala philippinensis
GCACACAGATCTCCAGTTCCTCATGTTTATGTCCCATGTTGTGTGCCCTGGTGTGCAGGCTCCTCGGAGAGACTTCCTCACTCACACACAAATGTTTGAGGTGACCCCAGTTGGTCCCTGTTTTATCCATGTTGTGTTCCTCGTGGTTCACATCACCCCCGGTGCTTTGCTTGGCAGCCTCTCCATTGCTCCCTCAGAGCTGTGGTAACTCTCCCCCTCCCTCGGGGCTCCTGGTTTTGTTTTTCAGGTGCAGTTTCAAGGGGTAATTCCTATCTGGTTGTAAATGTTTGAAAGCAGCCTCTTCTTCAGAGCTTTGAAGGTTTGGTTTGATTTTAAACAGTCATTTGCAGTTCACTTGTTGTAATGAGGAACTACACTGTTACCTCACTTCTTCTCTTGGCCTGATGGAATTCAGAACGCTGTGGAGAGCTTTTTCCAGTCAGGGATTGAGTTGGCTGCTTGTCATTTCCCAAGTCTGGGAGTGGGAAACAAAAAGCAGTGAAAGAAATTTTCCCAGAGGTAAACCATGGCTATATTTATATCTTATGGTGATACTTTTCTTCATTTGTCTGGTCTACACTTATTTTAAAGCAAAAATACTGTAGTAGCTGGAAAACAGAAAACATTGCAGGTCATTCTTCTCCATCCGTTTGAGGTTTTGCATGTGTTATTTTGTGCCCTGAACATACAGCTGTACGTATTCATACTACTCTTGTTCCTGCAGACAACACTCACTTGGGGACCCTACTTGTGGTTTCACATGCTGCGAGTTGCCACATCAACCTTATCAGGTATTGCTTTATTTAATTCTTGGGTAAACCAGAAAGAGAATATTGAAAGTCATGAAGTCATGTTGATAGACTGTAAGTCATCTTTGGGTTCATCTGCTTGCTGTTTTTTCAAAAGTATGGATCAAACTGTATTTAATCTGTGGAGATGTACTCTCTTGCCTTAGGCACTTCAAAAAAATTTTTTTACTTTCAATCAACAACTCTTGCATGGAAGAATGACCAGAAAATACCCTTTTGGTGATCACTTTTCCCCCTTTTTCTTCATATGGAGATAGGTTGGTGTTGGCAAGGGAATATATCAGCTTTCTGTTAGGTTTTGTATGGAACCATTTTGTGTGATGTTACCTGAAAAGAATGCTGGCTGCTGTAACTAAACTGACAGTTTTTCTGAAGACAACTAGAAGTTATCCCAAGAACACATCTAGTTGTGTGCCGTACAATGAACTTCTGAGGTTACAAAATAATCAGGACTGTTGTCAAGGGTCTTAAACTCACTGCACAGAAATTTATTTGACTCATGGACCTCTTAGAATTTTGCCAAGTTTTAAAAATGTTTGTCATAGTCTGTGTTATTTCCAAGCTGTAAAGTATCTTTATTGGGTTTTTTCCCACAAATATTACAGAGTTTCTGTCACTGTACACATAATTTTGAATATTATAAAATTTTTTGGCAGTCTGTTGTATTAGTTAACCTATCCTTATTTTTAGAAACACTTTTTCTCTTATGTACAGTGTAATTATATTCCTTGACGCATCTGTTCTTCATACACAAGGGTAGATATTGCTTTCCTTTTTTCCAAAGTCCTTTACGAATTTGAAGATCAGTCCTTTCTTCTTCTCACTTCAATTTTGGCTCTTATATTTGTAATTTGAACTGGTCTTTTGCACAATGCTTGGGATGCGAGGGTATCTATAAAGTTAGTTATTGTGAATGTTCATTGAAGCAGTTAGTTGCTAACTTCTAACTTCTTTTCCCTGAAGATGACTAACTCATTTGCATCCTTGGGGCAGATTTACAATTTGAAGTGCAGTATATTTGACTTCTTGCTTGCCTGTACTCAACCAGTGCTGTAGCCATCACCATGGCAAAGAAACTGACTGACACGAGCTTCCCCCTGTTCCATACTTTTGACTGTGCCCTACCTGTTTTAGCAAAGTAGCCCTGAATGTAGCCTACAGCTTGAAAACTGAGACAGCTGAAACATAAATATTTTATTAATCCATTAGTATGCAACACAGAACATTGTTAAAACTGACTTGAGATGTGCTTGTATCAATAAATACTGTCTAGTTTGCTAGTACCACTGGACTGAACTGCCAGTACAGTTGGTACCCATGTATTTTTGTCTAACCTTAATTTTCAGCTAAAGTTCAGCTCAAGGCTTACCCTTTAATTGATTCGTAGAAAAGCAAACTTACATCCAAAGCTAAAACTAGCAGAATTCAAACAGTACCACCACATATATTTTCACTGAATTTCATATTCTTCTCCTTTTGTTCATTCTTTATCCTAAAGAACAATTACTAGGATATTCAGCTAATAATTACCTATAAGGAGATTAACCTCACAGATTTTTGTTTTATTTTGTGAGTGAAGTAGGACTACAGAAGACTGTTCAGGAAAGATGGTGATAATTTTTGTAATAACACTGTGTTTGAGAATTTTCTTCTAGATACTAATAATATGTAAACCTCTCTTTATTTTTTAGTGTGTGATTTCCTGGGAGAAAAGATTGCATCTGTTCTGGGGATAAGCACACCAAAATACCAGTATGCCATTGATGAGTATTACAGAATGAAGAGAGAGGTATGTGTGTGAGATAGGGTTCTTGCACTCCTTTTCTCCCAACTTGTCTTCCCTGGTATTCTAAAAAACAAAATTTGTATTTTAGCATTAAAATTAAGCTTTAGACCCTCAATTTCAGCTTGTCTCCAGTTTTCATTTGATGCATGATTAACACTCTTTTATCCATCAGCCTTTTCTCTCCAGCTCATCAGTCTTAGAACGGGTGGGTCCTGACCTCTGCTCTGTTTCTCTTGTACAATGCATTTTCAAGTCAACACTGTGACAAAGTTGGATGGGCAGGTGCTGAACACTGCTAGCAATACGCTTTCCAACTCTAAAACTTGCTCAACACAGTGTCAAGGGTAAATTGAATACAAGTGTTCAATTTAGAACCATTTGTTCTAAAGCATAACTGGACAATACTGATCAGTAGCCAGTGCTTTAGGCAAAAAAACCTAACCCTTAAAAATCTTCATTTAGAAGAGATGGAAAATGTATTTAAAGCTTTATTACTTACTTTTCTTATTGAGAGCTGAAAAAGCTTTAGAGGAGGTAGACCTATCATTATTGCTATTAACTAAAGCTGCTTATCTAGATTTGTGTCTATGTTTGTTTAACACTGTTTAATCCTTCACTTTTGGTGATTTTTTTTCCATAATGGGATTTCTGGAATGTACCTCATCTTATCATCAACTACAACTGTTTTCTAGTGGAGCAAATGTCCTTGCCTTGTAATAGCATCTGGTATGCTCTTATGGAAAGACTTCAAGTTAATCTAACTGGTAAATAGTAAATAGTAGCATATGAATCTGGTTCTCTCTTTTTAGGAGGAAGAGGAGGAACAGGAAAACAAGATGTCAGAAGAAGCAGAAAGACAGCATCAGGAACAGCAGAACAAGCCACAAGCTGAAGCTCCTGTCCAGACAGACCAGCCTGGAGCAACAGCAGGCTCTTCATTCGTGAATGTAAACTTTGAAAGCGAGGGAGATTGCCCGCCCACTGTGGAAAATAAACAGGATGTAGTTCCTGTCCCTCCTTAAGTGTAAAGCTCCATATAATGTAGGAAATAAGAACTGTCAGGTGTCACAATCTGCCTACAAAGCAGGAAAAACACGATTATACTTGTTCAGTGAAATACAACTCCTACCATTCTTATTGATCAGGAGAGAGCTAGGCGATGTCTCTTCAGTCTGTCTGCCTAATAAAGGCTGAGGCATTCTGCCAAACTGGCACTTCAGTTAAAATGAAAATTGCACTACAAACATTTGGTCTAAAATTGAATGTGTGAGCTAATTTCTGTGTAAAGCAAGTAGAAATGTCTTTTCTTTGAATTGCTGTGTCTCTTAACACCTGTGGATTGCAGAAACAGTGCTGTTTCCTACTTCTAAAAACCTGATTTGCACATTGTTTGCAACTCGGCTCTCTATGAATAGATTAATAGGAATTAATAACCTGTAACTCAAAAAGTAATTATAATAGAGTCTTATTTCCCCTATTTATTGTCACTGTTGTATGCATGTATTTTATTTCTGTTGTTAACACAAGAGAAAAATGTTAGATTTAATGTTAATTAGATTTAAGGGTCCACTGACTTTTTTTTTTAAAGTAAAAAAAACTCCAGCTTTTTGGGAGGCTATAAGCACCCTTAAGAACTTGGTAATAAGTACCAGCACTCTTGGAGGCTAATAGTGCTCAGCTGCTCCATTCAATGGTGTAGGGAAGTTCAGAACTAACGTCAGTGTAGGATGTTCTCACTCCAAGCCCAAGAATTAAGAGACCCATGTGCTTAAATGCATGCTCTCAATGGTCCTGGGAAAGAAACTAAAACCTTGCTAAATTATATGAAGTGCACTGGACACTCTATGTAGTACCAGTCTAGAACTATGAACTTTTTTGTACATCGATTGCCCAAGTCCTTGTACTTAAGTAACCTAAACAAACTCTGTGTTTAATGTTAAACTACCAGTAAGGGATGTGCCAGTGCAGGTGGTTTTCAGCCTGTTAGCACAGAATATGTAAATAACTAGAAACAACAAAACCAAACTTAAAACTCTTTCCTTCTCTTAATAAATATAATGTGTTGTGATACTGCACTTGCAGCAACAGAAATTTTTGTCTAAATGAAGTGCAGGTAGCTCCACAGCAAACAGCAATTAAGGCTATTTTACTGCAATGACTGTTGCACCTGTAGCTTGTAAAAGGTGAATGGTTTACTTTGCAACAATCAGATGTCATTGCCCCAGTCATTTTCTGTGGACAACTGTTGTAGGTAAAGGAGCAGAGAACTTGCACTAGTTACCATGTAAAACATTACTTCTGTCCTTGAGATTTCTAAAAAAAAAAATTAAAAACAGCCCTCAGCGAAACTGGGTTGTTGGGTATCATGATGTGTCCTTGGCCTTGCTCCCACTGCCAAGTGAGGAGCCTGATGTAACAGCACAGGCCACGTAACTTGGCTCTTAGTTTCTGGAACTGTTACATACTTCAGACAACCCTCTGCCTGAACCAGTGTCCTGTACAGCACAAACTCTTCCTCTCATCTATCTGTGGCACTCCAGCACTACAGAAAATCTGAGGAAGGTTCAGTCATCAGCTCTAGTCCCATCTGTTGTGATACTCCATTCTTTGCCTTTTCTGAATTGTAAGGCAGGGGGTGCTGACCACAGTGTAAAATCACTCCTTACCCCAGAACATGTGCAAGGGAGAGCTTGGTTCAATACCTGGGGAATACACCGAAAACCAGCTTGTTTTCTTACAGAGTTCGCTTAAGAGTTCTTATAGCATCAAAGAAAGAAAACCTCACATAGCTTGAATAATACCTTGACAGCTGAAGGATACTTTGCTTTTCTTCCAATAAATAAATGTCAGTTGATTTTTTTACCTCCTTTCCCTACTATTTGTTGCATAACAAATGCTCTCACTGCCTTCTTTGTATAAAATACTGTATTACTCACTGTGCCTTACCTTAATCCTTCCTTTTTTGCAAACTGTATGAAAGTGGTTACTTTCATATTGGTTTAATTTTTCTGTAAATGCATTAATTGGTTATTTTATATTTAATATAATTTTTGAACTGGAAGTTGGCTATGGATTTTCCTTTAAAACTGTGTGGTCTTTGAAACTTTATGCCTGTACACAGGTGCGTGTGCCTGTTTACTATTTTCACCTTTACTAAGTCACACATCCTGAATATTCAGGCACCAGAATTCAAAATACCATTTTACCCCCACCCCTTCCTTAGACTCTCATGTAATACTCTGTGTTCAGCACTACCTCAAACTAATAAATAATGCAGGATTGCAAACATTTCTGGCCTGGAGCTATTGTAATTCTGTCTGAAAGTTGAAACATTTCTATGGCTTTCTTAAGGATTAAGGGACTTTCACAGCTCTAACTACTGCTGTAGCTCAGTTGTACAATTAAGACAGATTACATAAAATACTTGCACAGGAGGTTAACTTGTTGAAAGCCTCTGTACAGGTGTTTGGATTAGTTTTAACTAGATCTAAAGCTAGTGCAGTTTTATTTCTGTTAACCTCTTAAAAATTAGGTAATTATTCAGTTAGTTCGATAATTTACTTACCCTTCCTGTTACACACTCAAAGCTGGTCATGCAGAGAAGAAAAAGGCCTAAATTCTTTACTTACTGAAAACTTCTGCCTTCACAACAGAATGCTCAACAGTGCTGTCATTAGAGGAAGCCATACAGAATGGAGTGGGAGGCTTGGGATGGCCAAGTGCTGAAGATACCAACAACCACATTCTTACTTTCAGGGTAAATTCACACTCAGAATAAGGTATTCAAATAAGAATAGGGCTTGGTTCACATGAAAAAAGTCCAAAAATATTTATTAAAAAAAACAGGTAATCTTTGCCTCTTAAACAACACTTGCTTTTTTGGTTTCAGAAATTAGTTCTGTGATTCGTGTATGTATCACATTTTATACCATGTGTGGGGGCAAAGGAGGAAGGGAGAGAAGTAAAATGGAAGAGAAATTGATTCAGATAATGAACGTTTCCAGCTTCCAGCAGTTGGCCCATAAATGCAGATCTCTCTATGGATACAGTCTGCTCCCATTCGAAGTCACGTATCATCAACATCAGCAGTGCTGTCATTATCGCTTGCCACAAGGACCTCTCTGTTCTCATATGTCCAGAACCCATTCAGATCAATGAGAATGCTGGTAACAGTGTCTCCTTGACTGCTATTGATCAAGTCTTGAAGGGAGATTTTGTAAGGGTCCTTAGGCTTCACCATATCAAAGATTTCATCCTATGAAAGACAAGTCAAAATTGGGAGAAAAGCCCCCACACATTAATGAGCAGAATAATGGCTATTTCATACCATATACAGAATGATCTTTGGCTAACTAGTGCCACCCACACCAATTTACAAAAAGCAGCTGTTAAGCCCCAAAGCATTTAAGATACAAAGCACACTAACTGATTGGCTACAGTAAGGAGCAGTGTCCTCAGCTCCCACATCTCAAGTAAGAATTTGCTTTTCTGGGGAGGCTTCAGCCTCAAAGTGGCAAAATGAAACTCAGTTCACTTGTATGAGCTACGTTTTGTAGAAACTCTTGTACTTTTTTTTTTTAAGTACTAAAACAGCTAAATACAAAGCAGTCAGTTATCAGTTTTATAGGCTGTTTTTTTAAGTCACCAGTCTGCCCCCCGTCCCCCAAGGAATGATCCTCAGAACTGTAAAATGGACTTAAGCAAGTACGTTCAAGTGTAAGAAACAGCAACATGTATTTAACAGGTAATTTGTCTGTTATTAAGGAAACTACTAGAACATATCAGTTTTTTTACAGAGCAACTGGTGACCAGAAAGGCATTTTCAAACCTATGAGTAGGACAAGTCTGCTCATTTCTACTACTCTGCAAGTAAATATACAGCAACCTACAAATTATGACATAACATAGTTAAATTATGAAATGCTTATTCAAAGATTTTACATAGTATTCCATTTGGCAAAGCTAACCTTGACATCCTGAAAAGAAACTGGTTCTTGTCCATGAATTTTCATTTGCTCCTGAATAGCCTAGAAAAAAGAGAAGTTAGGAATGGCTAGTACAGTATTATACTGACACTGTATGAAAGTTTTTTTAAGCTTCTGCATCTTAAGCTGTATTGCCCTCTAACAAAGCATTCATGGTACAGCTTGCAAACACTTTTCTTCCGCAGGTGAGGCAGGGGTGAGTTACAGCATTATCAATGATATACATCTCTAGGTTCACAGTTCTTAATTAGTACGACATGAATCTCACTTTCATTATGACCAGCGTTTGAGCAAGTTGAATATTATTCCTCAACACTCAAAACTTAAGATATTAATACACTCAAACTGTAAGGTTACATCTTCTGACACAGTATGAAACATAGGCTAGGGAAAGAGAGAAGGAAATGACCAATCAGCAGAAAGACAAATCAATTCTTTTCATGTGGTACTATTTAAACACCTGCATCACCAAACCTACATCTGCAAGTAACAACTATGAACAAAACTGTTTCACTAGCATAAGCTGCACAGCCCTGTCAGCACAGCTCTGCCAGCACACCCTCTGTAGGTGCAGACCTATTCACATTTAATGCTAACAGAAAAGCAATCATTCACAGAGTCAGGAGGAACTGTTCTGATTTCAAGGAAAACTTAGAACATTCCATGTCCAAAAGGAGACTTGTTACAATACAGAAATAAGGTGGATATAAGATTATGCCTTGAACAGGCCTGAATGCTTTACTGACTAATGAAGTACATACCTTGTTCCTTATCCTTTAAGCATACACCTAAGTACTATGACATTATCTATTTTTACAGTTACAATACAAAGATCCACATAAAGAAACTTGGAGTGCTCATCCCTATGTCTGAATAGATATCACTGAGGGGATCCTGTACATCAATAAAGCATCAGGCTCATAACTCAGCTGAAACCATCCACAGCAAAACTGTGCTTTTACTGCACAGCACTTCCCTTCCCAAGATATCTCAGGTATCTGTTAGAAAAAAAGGACAAAACAACAAAACACCTGCCCCCCCTTCTCCAAACCAAAATCACCACCAGTCAGAAGGAAAAAAACCCAAAACAACAAAAACCCCATCACACACAAATCACAGTTTGGAGTAAGATTTTACAATCCTCAGCTAATTTTAACAGCAACTAAAAAAAAATTAAGCTTAGTTTAAATCTATTTTGGAAGCAACAGGTAAAAATGCAGACTATGAAAAATGCAACAAGCTTTTTGCAAGCAAAGCACTGAATGAAAAATCCCACAGCTGTACAGGCGTATCAATAAATTTCATTATCTCCATTTCTTTTACTGAATTTTAGGATTACAGTTGAAATTAAAACCATGAGCAGTAATCAATTAGAACCATCATAAAAATTTTAATAGGTAATCATCATGCAATTTTAGGACAATTTACATTTAAAAAAAACCAAACCCAAATCAATAGAAAATATTTTTCCTAACCAAAATCAAAACAGTTAATTTCAACTGCAGATAAACTACTGAAAATACCTTTTGAAATCTCTCCAATTTTTGTCTTTTTAAAAAAAAATATTTTAAATCTTCTTAGAAGTCGCTACTAGCCTGCCTGTGGCTATTGGTAATTTAAAGTGATTTCCTGCAGATCTGCATGCAGAAGCACATAGGCTATAACACTATAAACACAGAAAATGGCCTACTTGTATAAAGAGACTTACCCTAAAGAAATAATTAAGGGAAAAGACATTCAGGTGTCCTTTGTTCTCTATATCAAGCAGTTTGAAAATATATTGCAGCGCTGCAGGCTCCTTTCTGTTTTCTAATGCAAGCACAAAGTCCAGGTAGGTTTTATAGTCCTAGAAGGAGATACAATCATGTTTATTACAGTCTTCTTTCTAAATTGATTTTGCAAGCAGGAACTCTATAATTGGCAGCTATTTCATTGTAGGGGATCAGTCTATTTTCTGAAAAAGACAACATGAAACAGAAAATGGCTGCTACCACTAATGTGCACAGAAAAGTTACTTTTTAATGACTGCTGATAATGGAAAATCCTGCCACTTTAGAGGCAAAATAGCATTCCAAGCATAAATCCAAATTAAACGTGCCGTTTTTATGCTTTTAAACAATGTTTAATGTATCTTTAAACTGCTGAACATACCCAACTAGTGAAGAAAAAACATATAAAATGTTTTCATTACCACAAATTAAACGTCTAGTGGCAGTAAGCCTACTGTTAACAAACAGTGAACTCTATGGCCAATTAAGTATATAATCCTTAGACCAGAGTCAGTGGTTTGGCAAATTATGTGCTAGAAACATTAGTTAACATTACAAATAAGTAACACACTTTTCTTTTTCATTAGTATTGATTCTTGGTTTCCCAATCAAGATACAGTTGTGACAAGGACAGAAATCCTACAGCCCTGTATGTATAATAACCCTGTTTACCTGTCACACCTGAGAGCTGTGCTGTCATTCAGAGGGAGCTTGACAGCCTGGAAAAATGGGCTAACATGAGCCTCATCAAGCTGAACAGAGGGAATGCAAAATCCTGCATCTGGGGAGGAATAAGCCCATGTACCTGTAGAGTTGGGGGCTGACCAGTCAGAAAGCAGCTTTGCAACAGGCCCTTGCAGCACAGGCTGCTGAGAGCACCCTCAGCTGCATCAGGAAACGCTTTGCTGACAAGTTGAGGATGGTGAGTGATCCTTCTCTACCCAGCACTGCTTACACTACATCCAGGCACTGGGTCCTGCTCTGGTCTCCCCCACACAAGAGAGATGAACCTACTGTTGCAAGGCCAGAACAGGACAACTAAGAGGATGCCTCATGACCTCACTGATTATGTGATTCTAACAAAAAAACTGCTAAGGTGGCAAAGGCGCTGTATAGTGAATTTGTAACTTATCACTGTACACTCCAGTCATCTGAATGCAGACAAGAATAGTGGCTGAACATTAAGTAAACCTTAAAAAAAAAAAAAAGCTGTTACTTTAACTCTAAATTAGTTAGACTTCTCATTTTTCACAGCTGTGGAAAGTTGTCTTCATGAAGAAGTAGACAGCTTAGCTAACCTGCACTAATCTCAAGCGTGCCACTTGTCTTTAGTTCTCTTTAAAGCATTACATTTAACTAAAAAGTACTGCTGCATCTATACATTTTTTCCACATGCACTTTTGTAACTGAATCTACAAGTGGCCTTATCCTAGCCTGTCTGGATTCTGTATCACCTGCTTTTCCAAACAAGCAATTTATTTTTAAGCCACACTGCAATCACCTTGCTCTTGAAAAAATTAACTTTCTAATATGTTGCATGGTCATTTGTGTGCACAATGATAAACAAAAGTTACTTTACCTCAAGCTACTCTTTGTTTTAAAGATACTGATTATTAGACATTTCTCAACTCAGTAAGCCAAAGCTTTTATGCTGTGGACAAAGTGAAAATATGTGATTACCATTTCACCATCATAAGTTAAGCACTCCTGAAAGACACGATCCAAAAATATGTTGGTCAGAGTCCCTGTTCCATATCGGGACAGCTCTTCTTTGCTGAGCATGCCATTGTGATCTTTATCAAGGTTTAAGTACTGACCTACGGAGGAGATAAAAAAAGCAAACCATAATATACCTCTACCAGAAAACAACTGTTTCAACAGAGAAAAATAAACATTGAAATGCTAAATTTTCTAATTTCTGTAATAAAATTAACACAGCTAAGTGAGAATATGCTAGATCCACAATAAAATTCATAAAGCATCAGAAATAAGCACAGAACATGGAGTGAGAGGAAGTGGAATTCCCATAATGAGGTGCTAGTAGCTCTAATCTAAGTTAATAGCTATGGATACTGAGAGAGGAGCAGAAGGCTAAGAGCATATTATTTTACACAAATATGCTGTAAGCATGAAAAAAGAGATAAAGATGATGCAAAGGCATGAACAGAGCCAGAAGAGAAGGTTACAGAGGAATCTTGTACCTTGTGCAGCAAGGTGACAGATTATAAAACCATGATAAAGAACAACAGCGGAGAACCAAAACTATGAAGAAAGTCAGGAAGATACACTGAAAGGGTGGATACAGGATTTGAAAAGAGAAGTAAGCAGGAGGATTTAACAGGATTTGACAAAAGCAGAGGAAAAATAGCAGTAATAATGTGATTAAGTCATACAAAAAAGAAGAAAAATGTTGACACATAAAGGAACCTACCATAAACTCTTAATGCAGAAGGAGCAGAAAACCAATTCGTTTCCTGACTTTCTTTAGAAAGTTCTTCATCCCTTAACTAAGTGAAACATAAAGTTAGAATTCAGAAAGAGTAAAGTAAAATACAACAGTATATGTTAGAGACCTTTACCTCCAGTAAATCATCCAGGAAGCTGCAAGCTAAAATATCCTGTATCTTTATTTTCCCTGCAACAAGAAAAGAAAAATACATTTTAACAGTTGCTCAGCCAACATATCCATTTGACTATTCTCATTTAGGTGGTTCTACTTAAGGAAGAAGTATTTGGAGCAGAAAAACATACCTTTTTAAAAAATCAAAGCTGAACAAAACCCACTTCTAACATCAAGGACAAGGCTCTAATTTCAGAGATAAAATAAAACACCTTTTAAAATGACTGGACAACACTAGCCTGATATTAGCAGGAGTTATCCTGAAACCTTAAATGCCAGAAAACTAGCTTAAAATAAATGTGAGTGTTCAACATCAACTCAAAATGTAAAATAAAAAAATGCACAGAAAGCATACTTAAAATATTTGATGAAATATTAGTCTCCTAAGTGACATGATATTCTTACATCTTCAAAACTAGAGATGTGACACAAAGCTAAGGTAGCAGAATGCACTTCTGCTGGTGCAGCTCTGACTGGTGCACAGACACTGTGCTCACAGCTGTGCAAAATAATGGCGTTGTAACTGCCACACAGACTCTCCACGTGTTTGTAATTACCTCTGTCAGAGGCTGCTGCCCACACAATTCTGACCTTTACAAGGGGCACAGCTGGACCTTGAAAACACATGCCGTTTGTGATTTAAATCAAGGGCATACCAGGGAGCTACACCTGTAGCAAGGATTATCAGCCCTAACTGCAGACCTTTTCTAGTGCATCTACATGGTGCACACAAATTTAATCACAGGAAAAGCACATCACTGTAACCATTCCGGAGCATTTTCACAGCTCTACTGACGTTCTGACAAGCAGTTGTGTTGCTGGTTACAGTGTTTTCTGTTCACTCTAAACACTTACAAAACTAGCTACTGCTAATGGCTCATTATGATGAAACAGTATCTTATTTGCCAGTTTCTATGAGAAATCTATAGTACCTCAACTGATGGGTATTTCACAGAAATTCATTAGCTGTAAAATTAGATTATTAGACCCACAATAAAGAGTTGTGGTCTTCAGTGGAGATGAATCTTCAATGCTGAACAAAAGCCTACAAGGACAACTACACATTACTTTGAAAACACATGCAGCTTCAGTGGAAACATTTTAAGAGACCTGCCTGTTCTGAGAGGATCCAGAAAGAAGAAGAACTTTCTAACTGCTGTGCAGACATAGAAGGAGTAAAAAGATTTTTCTAAGCCATCCAGTTGTGGCAAAGTAGGGATGAGTTCCAAAATATAGTTTTCTAAATCCTGCAGAATTAAGAAAGAAAACAACCATTAAACACCACTATTGTTGCATCTTTGCTATATTCCTCCCTGGCTCTCAAGTGTATTTTATTAAAAATAAACAGTCCTGAAACAATGCAGAAAAGAGCATGAAAGCAGGTAAAAAAGCTTCTGTCTCTGTGCAGGAATCCCAGATCATATACATGCACATGCGATTCTAGGGCTCAACCAATCTATTAATAAAGCAGTATTTAACAAAGCACATGATATTTATATGTAAATATAAATGCATTCAACTGTACCTTTTTCAAATATCAACACATACCTCCTGATTGGATTATCCCACTGCTGAATATTCTTTAATAAATCTTTTTTCTTTAAGTTGAGCTGTAACTAGGACATTTTTATTTATCTTATAATATTACCTCCTGTTAGAACAGGAGAGTAATTCACTGAAGAATAATTTGTGATTTTTACCATATCCTACTAAATCTAGTAGAGTGCTAATGACATGAAATCTTTGTAGATACAACCCCTTTTTCAGAAAATTACCCATAAATTTGGAAGGCTAGCACCACTCTCACCACCAAATCTCTTGAATACATGAATTGCAATTTATCCAAACAAATGTGCCCATCCCAAATCTATGTTATGATATAAGCTTTTACAAGACAAGACTGGAAAAAAATTGGGATCTTTCTGATGCTCTGTCATTTGATTAAAGAGAGACATTAAGTTAATCAAGAATTTACTTACTGATTCTCTGAGGTAGCCTTGTCCTGCCACATCATATAAACTGAGACCTATTCTTGTCTGATGAAGCCATACTGTGAAACAGAAAACAGAATTACAATGCAAGAAATCTATGGGGGTTTTGAGTTCTTGCCAAAATTTGAAGTTATTCTAGAGGCCACAAGGCACAGTTGGATTTTAAGTGCCTCTTCCCATTTTTCTGAGCTTTAAGCAAAGCCATGTCACGTACTGCTCAGAAACACTATTTCAGTCTCTAAATTTGTAAGAGTCACTGGCAATATACTACAAATATACGCTTTATAAATATATACTATTTGTAATATAAATATGCACCGTTGCCAAGACTGCCTTATAATAACTAGATGTGAAAAGTGACCGAGCAGATATCACATTTTATTTGGTGTATCACAGGATCATAGAATGGCTAGGATCAGAAGCAACCTTAAAGATCACCTAGTTCCAACCTCCCCTTGCCATAGGCAGGGATGCCACCCACTAGATCAGACTGCTCAGAGCCCCATTCAACCTGGCCTTGAACACTTCCAGGGATGGTGCATCCCCAACCTCTCTGGACAACCTGTTCCAGTGCCTCACCACCCTCTGAGTAAAGTATTTCTTCCTAGCATCTACTCTGAATATCTCCTCTTTAATATAAAACTGTTTCCCCTTGTCCTATCACTATCTGCCTATGTAAGAAGTCGCTCTCCCTCCATTTATATGCTCCCTTTAATACTGAAAGCCCACAATGAGGGCTCCCCCAGAGCCTTCTCTTCTCCAGGCTGGACAATCCCAACTCTCTCTGCCTGTGGTCATAGGAGAGGCTCACATCTTTCCTGTGCTGACTCCAGGTGCGGTCTCAGAGCAGAGGGGGAGAATCATCTCCCTTGACCTGCTGGCCATGCTTCTTTTGATGCCGCCCAGGCTTTCCAGGCTGCAAGCACTCCCAGTTGGCTATATGGAATCATATGGATTTGTTCTCTCTCACTGACTTAGAAATGTGTAGCGGTGCATTTTCACTGCATTAAACAGCTGAACACTGTCATATACACACAGATTGCTACAACCCCTTGTATAGCACCAGACACTGCAGCTACAGCCAAAGGTCCTGCCCTCACTTCTGAGCTACAAGAGGGGAACTAGAATTGCACAAGCATCTATTTTTGAAATGAGAAGGCACATTAATTGGACAATCTACAGGACAATGTGCTTGAGGCCATTGTTAAAGCACTGTAACAGTGATGGAGTATAGATTAGGCATAAAAACTATTAGTCACATACTCAACATTAAATTTAACTCCCATTTTATGAAGAAACAGTTCAAAAGTTCCTCTTATGCAATATGAGCTGCCCTTCATAACATTCACTCTTCAAGGTTAAGTGTTTCTCATGGCAGACTAAGTGTCATTCAGATGGCAAAAGTTTTACAGTGAGGCTGTTTCTTTGTTGGCTTAAGTAAAGGTAAATGCATCACATGTGAAATGATTTGGTGGTGGCAGCTTTTTTTTTTATTATTATCTGTTTGCTTAGAAAAAAAGGCATGACCCTAAATACACAAGACTTAAAACTTCTGGAGGAAAAAAAGCTCTGAAAGAACCTCTGTTGTGTCCATCTGGTTGGGCCTTTTTGAAATGCATACAATTTTAACAGACTTTGCCACAAGTCTCCTATCCTGCAGCTTTTGGGTTTGTTGTTGGAAATGGGTCTATGACTCATTTCTTGCATATTGTGCACACCTTCATATCACGTTTCCTGCTCAACACATTTCTCATCCCTTGCACCACAAGATTTTAAGTTAAGCAGGCTGAGCTGCTCAGAGAAAGGTGCCGTTCTCCTCTCCTGAAGGCTCTAGCAGATCTAAGAACACAGTAGCCAGGGCAAAAGATAATAGGACAATCTTCTTTTCTGCTGGCCAGCCTAGTGTTTTAAACAACATCTAATACAGATTTTTAAAAAAAGGCATCTATTTAAAATAAAAAATAGCTGAAAATATGGTAAGGCTACAGTGACAAGCACAGAAAAGTAGTGACATATTTGACATAGAGTTAGAAAACATAGACAACATCACTCTGTAGGAAGGACAAACAGCAAACAAAGCTATCTGCCTGATCACAGTGGTTAAGATCACACCTGCAGGAGCTCAGGACTCCTGAACAACAAATCAATGTGATTTCGCAGAAGACCCCTTATTACCCTCCAGCACAACCTTTTGTATCTTCCTCATACCACTCACATGCCTCTTGTTGCAGAAATCAACACACACCTGCATTCCAAGTTGTTTTTCTTTCTTCCCAGGGATACAGCTGTAACTTATCAAAATCAAGGCTGCCTGAAACCCATTCCTGTATCCCCCACAATCCAGCAAATACATTACAACACTGAGGGCTCCAATAAGAAGAACTAAAGATGGTTTGGCTGGGGCACATTATCAGGGTTCAAATGCATTACAACATGCACCTGCCATGGAACTTTATTGTTTTGCACTTCACAACATTGCCTGAACAAAAGAAATCAAATTTACAATATATATAACAAACAGATCAAGGATATCTGTGGCCAGGGAGAGGTGGATTTTAGAGGTATGGTGGACTCACACTTTCTAGTAACCAGAAAAAAATCCCAAGCCTCAAAAAAACCAGCATTTGCAGTTAAGGGCAGATCTCACTGCTGTTGAAGGGAACATCAAGTAACTACTAAAGCTGAAAATAGCCTTAAAATGAAACAATTTCTCTCTAAGCAGAAGAAGCATCCACTAACCTTTTCGCATGACATAATTGAAAAACTGCATGATAGATATTCTCCCGTAAGGATCATTATGGAGTAATTTAGCAAAGATCTTCGCTGTAAAGAATTGTCTGTAAAACATAAACACAAAGCTGATTACATCTGATTACACTGCACTGACAGATCCAGTTATAGTATCTGAAACTTACAGATCCTGTAAAATAATGTTTTAACACATAACATGTTGATATGCTACATTACACTCATCAAGTGGGATCCTACCAAGTAGCAACAGTAAACTCAATAAAAAGCAGCTACTTTTTCTGCTCACGAGACTCTTCATTGATGTAGAGCTTTTAAGAGCTTTTATTCCATTTAATTTCTCTTTAGTACGTTTGGTAGCTTCCAGTCTTCTACAACAATATGCTCATAAAAGAAACTGCCAGTACTGACAAATAATCTGCTTCTGCCCAAAACTCAATCACAAAGCCATGTGCACAACAGCCATCTCCAACAGGAGCACAAAGAAGAGATCATTCACTGCATGCTGCGCACGAACATCTGGTAGGAAATTCTGCATTAGAAGGTATTAGGGAGTGTTGGGCAATATCACCAGGGACATGATTTCCAGTTCAAATACATAATGTGCTGTTTGCTGACCACCAACATAATAAAAATGCTAATGTTGATAAAAATTTCTTCTTCAAAAGGATGCACTACCATTCTTTTATGTACCTCTATTAAAAGTCACCTCAGAGATGCAGAGTACACCTTTGCAAGTATGTCAAGCAAACAGTTCATCAGAAACTACATGGATATGATTTTTTTTCACCATTAAACTGTTCCCATCTATTTAGCAACTGAAAGTTACAGCAGCACTTAGGTTTAGTCAAAATGAGCATATACAAGAGAGGAAAGCCTTACTTGCATTTTGGTCCAGCTTTTTCACCAACTTTCAAAAAGTTCTCATAATTGATCATTGCTTCTTCCCCAATCATTGGTGATGTCTGATGTTTGTCCAGTAGAAACCATAGATTCTTAAAAGGTATTTATATTTGGTTAAGAAGGTATCTGTTTAGAGATGTCAATGTACTTAAGATACAGTGTTTTAAGAAACTCAGCAAAAATGTGGGCTTGATGCAAGGTTTTCTCAGTTAATCAGGACACATAGTCAGTTCAGCCAGAAAAGTGAGTATGCGCTACTTCCACTGCTTTAAATGATTTAAATCAAGGGCATACCCTTGATTTAAACACATGCACAAATCATTGCAACATGCTGGATTTCTAGGGTCACACCCCTTTTGTCTTTGCAGTGCAATAAAATCAACCATCTTTGGAGTCTCTCTCAGTGAGACATAAACAGAACTTATTTCATCGTCTGGGCCCACCAGGAAATCATTGCAACATGCTGGAAAACCAGAAGCCATCAATTTAGTCCTCACATATATTGTAACGAGGAAGCTTCACACTGGCATCACCAGCCCAAGGCTACACAGCACTTCAGCTTTACCTAGTACTGTGTGCCCAAATACAAAGCATCTTACCACAAGATTCTGTGGGCAGACAGGAGATAATCAAACTCTGACAGGAGATAATCTAAATCCATTCAGAAGCCATTACAAGACATACAGAAATTATTTTCCTACCTGCAGTTCTTCGTTATCCAACAGTTCTCTACTTTTTCTTTGCAGAAAGACAGCTCTAGATTCTTCTCTTAATTTCTGAAGCAAGACTTCATCTTCAGCTGGCAGCTGGAAACATTGTGGCATTTTAATTTTCTGCACAGTGGTACCATTCAAAAACTACACATACAGCAAGTAGTCTTAGGTGGTCTTGAGTCATACGCTCTGAGTGAAGTTGTTTACGTGACAGAAAATAGCCCGTCTACCAGACTTGCTTCTGCTACAAGGGATATCACTTGCATACTGTCTCAAACCATTTTAATAATGAAGCATTTATTTAAAGCAGGACATCGTTAACACAAGAGACAGAGAAGTACCTCATACCTGATAACCCATCGAGTAAGCACTTTCCCATGCTAGATACGAGGGCTCACACTTAAAAGACATTTACTGTTGTGTTTTACTCGGGAGAGAGCAGCACATTCTATTTCGTGGTAGGCCTGACTCTAGAAGTGTGAATGTTTACTAGACTTGTTTTGGCCAACAAATAAGAGGAAAGAACACCTAGTGTGAAAGTTCTGCCAATATTTACGTGCCAAACTGTACAGCACCACCAGAACTTGGAGAGTTGCACATGCAGCCATTGACAGAAAAGTAGGTACTTGAGAACTTAATTGGCAGAAACGTGAGATCCTAAGGAATACATGACCATGAGAGCTTTGGCAAAAGCTGAGTGGTCAAGTTGATGAGTGCCAGCAATATCAAGATGTCAACCGATCATCCCAATCTGATTTATCTCACAATTAGGTTGCTGGACCAAGCATTTCTGCTAGATGATGCAAGCAACAGATTTATCTTTAGTCTGCAAACCCAATGACCCACCATCTTCATGAGGCAGCATCCCATCCTGTCTAAACAGGAGCCAGAAGATATATATGTGTAACACTGGTATGTCAAAATTTAGTTAGACCATTAAGTGCCTCTGAAAGAGAAAAAGGACTTCCTATCTTTACCAAGCAGCCTGATTAGCAAACCATTCCATGGCCTTTGATAAAATTCTTAGTAATTATTTTAAAATGCTGAAATTCACAATTGTAGAAAATAAGAAGTTACACTAAGCAATCCACATCACTCAGATTTCAATCTACTTTAGCTTCTGAAGCTGCAGGGTCCCTATGAGTGACCACAACTTTATTTTTAACACAGCATAGCCTCTTGTTAGAAGTTTATCTGGATACTTCACTTACCCTGTAGTAAAATCGTGGTATGTTTGCATATGATACGCTGTCACTTTTTTTCCCTCCTTTCCATTCCATGTAATATTTTGTGAACAATTCCATTTCTTCATCCTTTAGCTCTTGTTCACTCTTTTTGGCTGAGTGACACAGAAAAGAATGTTCACATTGTACTCCAAACAGAGTCCCGACGTAACGAGGGGCTTGAAAAATAGAGTTAATACTGACGATTATCCGGTTGTGCTGTTTAGTAACACGAATATTAGGTGGGAATGAGTGGAGCACAGACCAATCACATAAATTACATAAGAATACGTCACATAAGTATGTTCAGTATGTACAGAGCAGCCCTTTCAATGACTGCACACACCCGATTCACTGCAAGGTACGCAGGGGTAGCAGACACACGGGGATGTCTGACAGGGCAGCAGCGCTCCTGTCTCACGGCAGCACTGTCCGCGACGCCGCGAGGTGCGAGCCGCAGCCTCACACCGCCTCTCGGTGCCGGGCCGGGGCTGTGGCTGCGCTCACCGCCAACAAACCGCTCCCAGCCAAGGCTGCGGCAGGGGCAGGTGCTGGGCAGCGCGGCCCCCACAGCTCCGCACCGCTCCCTCTCACCGACCCCTGAGGGATGGGAGCTTGTTTCTGAACAGGGCGACTGCGGGACGCGCCCGGCCGCTGCGGCATCCCGGACGCGGCGAACTACGGCAGCACCGGAGAGGCCGACGCTCGNCGGGGCGCTTCCCCCGCCCGCTCCCGATCCCGGGGCACTCACGCGCGCGGCGCGCGGCCAGGCGGGCCCGCAGCCTCCGCTCCCAGTCCATAGCCCCGCACGCGCCCGCCGCCGGCCGCCTCCCCGCGCATGCGCGCTGCCCTGCGCGCCGCGCCTCCGCCCTTCGCTGCTTCTTGCCCGCACCCGACATGGCGGAGCAACCCCGTCCCACTTACCGGCGCGCGCCGATCACGTGTGGCCCCGCCCGGCGAGAC
>VWZT01006512.1:1499417-1543784 GCA_013397055.1 Pachycephala philippinensis
AGGGCACGCGCCTGCCGCGCATGGCCGCAGCGCACGGGAGCAGGTGGGCATCTCCCGGAGGGATGAGGGAGAGAGGGGGGAGCGGGAGCGACTTTCCCGAAGGCTGGGAGTTCTGCGGTACGGCCGGACCGGGCCCGCGGGGCACCGAGTGAGGGACGTGGGGCCCTGCGGGGTCTCCCCGTGAGGCGGACCAGCCTGCGGACCTCCCGGTATTTACCTGGATAACCTAACATGTACCTGGGATTTCAGTGTAATTACCGCCCGCGGTGTTGCTCTGCCTCTTTGGCAGCGGCGTTACCAAGGATTTGGGATTGGGGAAACAAGTTATACCGAAGTTTGTCACCAGGTGAAAAATGTGAGTGAAGCAATGTAGGAACCCCGTACTGGGACTGCCTGAAGGATCAGGATTGGGAATTCTCACCTGAAGTCGTCGAGTTACCTTGAGTTTCGTGTTTGCTAGCATGCAAATGTAAATATCACAGAAAACCACGCAGCAGATCATGATGTCGTGGTGTTGTTTTTATTTTTAGGAAATCTCCAGGCTTGACTTGGACAAAGACAGGAAGAAAAACCCTGTGCTTTTTGCGTAGCTGTGTCAGCATTGCCTTTCTGCGTACAACATAGACAGTACTCATCATTGCTGTAACCAACAAACAGGAATCATAATACGCAAAAGATCTTCTCTAGAAAGAAGGATACCCTCATTTTGGATGATTGTCCTCACAGACTAAGACATTAATGTTTGTGAAAAAAGATTTTACCATTTTTTTATCCGTAAGAGACAAAAAGGACTTGAAGAACAAGCATTTTGAAACAGAAGCTTATACAGATTGACAGCCCTTGGGCTTTTGTTAATAAACGTCCCCATGCAAACTGTGTTTTTCATTTTATAACTTCATCAGATACGGTGAGCTAATAGTGAGATAATTGCATCTTGTGATGGCACTCTTTTCTCAAACTAGTCAGCAGGGTTTTCAGGCTTTGCTGTGGAAATGTCGCACGTTCTGGCCTGTTTCAAGATGCCGACAACTGTTTGCTGCCTCTTTCAGCATCCCCAATAGGGAAAAAATTAACTATTTCAGTTTTGTGACATCTTCCAACACTGCATTACCAGTGAACCCCAAAGAAACTGATGTCTCAGCTACCAAGAAAAAATCTGAAATTGATCGTGAAGAAGGAAAAGCATGGAATGAGGAGACTAAAGAAATACCTGAAGGGAAATTCCAGTTTTCTTCCTCTGCTGGAGCTGCAAAGAAGTGGTCAATGAGTCGTGTTCAGTCAAGGCATATATTTAGTAATGTACAACCTCCAGAAAAACCTTTGCAGGCTGAGGAATGGAACAAACTAAGGGAAGATTTCCAATCACCTGGAATATTTGAAGAGGTGATGCTGAACAGTATGATCAGGTGCAACAGCCCCATTGATGTGGCCAAGTCCTTGCTGACCCACCTTGCAAAGCGTGATGGTGACATTGCATATAATGTGTTGGTCAAATACCTGACACTGTGTGTCCAGCAGAGACAGGTGTCAGAAATCTGTGATGTGTATGATATAATGAAAGCCAGATTTAAGATTTTAGAAAGTGGGGCTTACAACCTTCTAATCAAGGGGCTGAGCAACTCAGATCAATGGAGAATGGCCTTGACTCTTTTGGAAGAAGTAAAAAAGATTATGATTCCCTCACGGACATGCTATGAATCTTGTATCAAAGCAGCCAGCCGTCACCAAGAAATGAAACTTGCCTTTGAACTGTACGATGAAATGTTGGCTAAAGATGTGATCCCAACCTTGGATGTCCTGCAATCATTTTTTGACTTCAGCAGGGGCATGAAAGATGCTGAGTTACAAAAAGAGCTCTTTGATATCCTCTTATATTTGAGAGAGAACCAGATATACCCTCACAAAACATTTATGCGGAGTATAAAGCTATGGTTTGAAAGGTAAATAATGCTTCAATAGCAAAGTGCGGTTCACGAGGAGGAGAGATTCAGATTATCCCACAGATCAGCTCTGAGACCTCTCAACGTCTCATTTTGATTTTTGCTTCTCCACAAGCGGCACGTTGTCATGAAAAATTGCGTTTTATTCTTGCTCAAAATTATTGTGAAAGTTTAAAATTTTTACTGATTTCACCTTTTCTTTTACCTGTTAAATATTACATCTTGGTACAAAAATGAGGAAATTGTGGTGGCTCATGGCAATTCAAGATAGCTGACTTCATCTCTTTCTGGGGTGGTATAGGAATATTGACAGGTGTATGAGGGCTTTTCCTGTAATTTATTGGAGTGTAGAAGTAGTAAGCTAGTTGAAAATTAGATAGTTTCTTTAAAGGAAAGAGGCAGCAAATTCCACTAGGTAAAGTGAAGATTAAATGTATTGACTTTGTTACTCTCCTGGTATTCTAGACAATCTTAATAGGAGGCTCTTTGTTTTAGCACAGTATTTAGCAGGTCACACGGTTTGTTGTCGTGAGTAGTGTTTGTCAGACTCCAAATTACAACTTGTTACACTGTGCATGCACAGTGGCGTTCACCTGAGCCCGTTCCATATTTGTCATGAGGTTTTATGTGAGCCCATCTGTGATTTTTTTTTTTTTAAACTGTTGGCTTTGATTTATGTGAACTACAGAGCCATTTTACAAGTTAGTCTTCCTGAATGGAAAATGTGGCAGTGGGAATGCACTGCCAATACTGGAGTGGTTTATGAATGTGTAGGGCAGTAACTTAAAAGTTGTCAGTGCACCCTGATTGTTTGTATGGTTCTTAAAATTTGGGGACAACATAAACTGCTGAGGTTGATGATGTTAGTTCTTTTTATGTTGTTAAATGCTGGTTCTTTATATAATATTTCCAGGGGTTACTAAATTAATATGGATCTTTGCGTATTTACTTTACAGGGTAGATGACTGATCTTTTATTTCTAAATGTTGACCAAAATATAATTATTCTGACATGTAATTCAGATATTGTTAAATAATTTCATTTGTCTTTCCCTCTGTACACCTTAGTATACCAGGAGGGAACTGGAGAGGACACCTGACCAACATTAAAGACAGGTAAATGCAACATTTTGTTTATAAGTGAGGTGTTGTCTTGATTAGTCTATGTTGAACTCTTCTTTCAAAAATATAAAAAAATAGCTTTCCATATAGAAAAATATTTCAGTCCTTGAGAATATGAACCTTTGATTTCACAAACTCGTTTCCAACTCATTCTTGTACATTAAACAAGACCCAACATGCACATTTGGAAAAGAGTTATGCTAAGCAGAGCCAGGATGGAAAAACACAGCAAAATAAGATATGAATATAAGAGGTGCCATTTTACTGTGTGGCTTATTTGTCTCCTGTTCAGGATTTAAAGACTTACTTTTTCGTTGGCTTTATAGTACTGTTGTTTAACATGATATATAGCAGAGCAGCTTTGGTGTGTAAAGTGTTGTCTTCTTGAAAACTGGTACTATTTGCACCCTGCAGTTAATTTGTACAGATGGAAAGTTTCTCCCTTCCTATCTGATTATCAGTGACAACAAAAAGATTCTTAGGTTTTCACAGCCATAGATAGCTTGGGTGTGTGTTTCTATTACAGTGCAGTTTTCTTAATGTCTGTAAACTGCTATTTTAAGTGTTATTCTATTTGAAACCTTGTTCTATGCTTTTGTAGCAATTTGGCAGCTATAAATGTATTAATTATGAGAATGTCTCCAATGGATTATGGGGTTTTTAGGTGGTTTATAAAAATACTCTTATGTTACATACTCTGAAGTAAAAGCTCATGTAGAGCCCGCAGCTTTTGAAGCCTTGAAACAACAGCATAACTCACTCTTTTGAGATTTGTTTGCTGTAAAATAGATTACTATTATGTATGAATGTGTGTGGTACTGTACTCTGTTATAATAATAAATCATATTTTAGACAACCTTTTCCAGCCTTTAAGAGTTTCAGAATTCTAAAGTCAATTGTCTTGACTAGGAGCTAAGTATGTTTTCTATCTTACTGTCTGTAAGCAGTTAAAGACTTTCAGAGCTAAACTGACTTACATCACCTCACATCTTATCATGGATTAAGACTCTGTGAACAAAGTGGTGACAAGCAGTTACACTGAAGTTATGTTATTAGAACTGTAAGAACACTTTATTTTGAACTAAACAAGTTTGAGGTAGCCTACTTGGATAAGTATTTGAATAAAATTAAAATGGTTTCAAGAAACCAAAAAGAATATAAGAGCTTTGCTTTGTTAATACAAAATGGATGCTGACAGCTAAGACAAAAAAGAGTTCATTGGTTTTGCTGGTGTTTTAATGTGGGTTTGGTTTTTCTTTTTGGTCCTAATCATAAGGGACAAAGCCCTTAACGTATCTCTGAAACTCATGGATTGATTGTTACTGAACTCATCTCTGCAGTCAGCATAACTGGTGTCTTAAAACATGAGTCTTGAGTTTAAAAATCCATGGTTAAAAACTATTTTTTCCTAAACTGACTTTGACAAGCTAATAGGATTACTCATTTGTTATTCTGATTTTGTGTAAATACTGGCAGTTATATCTAAGATGGTTAAATGCAGGATATTTTCTTGTTCCTCTAGCACTGAGCTCCTGGTTTCTTTAAACAGTGATAGCCAGAAGCTTGAACTCCCTACAAACAAACCTTGAAATTTGTTGACCATTTTTCTTTTGAGAGTTATACAACTTTTCATTTGTGGCCTTTTCCCAGTGCTGGTAAGGTTTTGCAGCACTAGGTTGGTGAGATATACAGCTGTGCCTCTTGGCTGGCATGGAACTGAGTGTTCTTTGTAGTGTAACCTCACTCATGCTGTTCTGGAAAATTTTTCAGGATCTGCTGTGACATGCCAGCACTCTTCTTAAGGAAACTAAAGAGTTTGAGGGCTGTTTTTCACAGCCTCTATTGTTCTGTTCTGTGATCTTTTCTTTTTTGGTGGATTTTCAATCTCTTTTATATTCTAGTATTAAAAAACATGCATGGACTAATCAGTGGAGAGTTCTTGCACATGTCAGAGACAAAAAAATGTATGATTTGGGATTTGCAGACTACAGTTGCTACCATAGCTGCTGGCCATGCAATAGGGAAGCAAAGAATACTGAGAAGTGGATGATGTACATGATAAGGAAACTGTGCCAGTGCTGCCTGCAGTAACACAGTCCCTGACCCAGCTGTGCCTCATGGAAGTGTTCGTGGCTCTGGGAAATGAACACGAATTGGTGGCATTGGTTGACTGTAGCTGCAGAGCTTTTTCATCTGCAGCAGTCTGCATTTCTAGATCCATGTGAGACTCAGCCTGTGCTACGGAGCAGGAATAGAAGTTTTTTAGCAATAAACAAGTAGTGATCAGTTGTCAGTAATTAGGAGACAGTAATGTAAAGCTGCGTTCTGTTTGGGTGCAGTCAGCCAGATATTAGAAAGTCCCTGGTGTTACTGGGCATCGTACAGATGTGCCAGTGTGACTTTATATTCTTGAGGGCTTTCAGAGCAAAGAGTATTTCTGTCTTAGTCACATTCTGCTCTCAGTCTGTTGACTCTGACTGCCTTGGAGAGATCTGAGCAAACAGCCTAGAATTAAGGGGAAGTGTGGTAGTGAAAGACAAGTGGCACAAATAAGCCAGTATTGCTCGCTATTTGCTTTTCCAACCATACAACAGATTTATGTTACCTTTTCTTGCTTTCCATTTTTTTTTCTTTTCTTTCGTTATTCTTTTGGGCAGGGTTATTCCTATACCTGTGGCAGGTTTGGTTATTCTAAACCTTGATAAACCAGGCACATGTAGCTTAGCTTTTTTTGTTAGGAGCAGTCATTGGCACAACAGTGGAGCATTTCACTGGTGCACTTTCTTGTTGTTTTCTTGTTTGGAATGGATTTATAGCTAGACCAAGGCTCTGTGGTGTGCCTGCTAGCTTCAGCTAATGTGTCTACAGCTGTTTTATGTGTTCTGTTCAGGCCAGTGCAACAGCATCACCTTCCCACATTGAGATCAGGGCTCTGTGTATCCATAATGACTTCCCTGTCTAGTAGGGAAACCAAATGTTTGAGATGTGGGTATTTGTGGTAATGCTGAGGATTGAACTCCTATCTCTCAAGGCTTAAATAAATGCTGATAAATTAAATATTCTGTTTTCCCCCATGCTCTCCTGCAGGGTTTTACTGCTAAATCTTCAGATGTCACTAGAATTAAATTTTTGGTGCTGATCCCACTAAATCACATAAAAATAATTCTAGTGACTTTAGTAGGTTTTGGATGCATCACAGAAAGAGTACAACTGATTTTCTGATGATTGTACTCTGTGGGGGTTCTTGTAAAGAATTGTGCCCCTATACACACACTTGATAAGTTAGTAATATTTAAGGAGTTTCTTATTTAAAAGCCTTTTTCCTTTTATTTTCTTGTTTCACTATTATTGCAGTGGACAATGCCCAGTTTGCAACCATCAGCTGGAGGACAGTAACCTCACCGAAGAGGAGTACAGTAATCTCAGCGAGAGAATAATAAGGGACGTGATACACGGAACTGACACTTTCAGAAAGACAAGTCCACAGGTAGGTCTTGCACACTGCCAGGTTCATTGGCTAGAAGGGTAATATACAAGTAATATACAAGACATTTGCGAAACACCACAATTTTTTTTCTTTGTTTTAAACATTAGATACGCCATGAAGTATCCTATGTGTCTTTTTCAGTTGTGTTTATAATTTGGGTCTAAATCTCAACATCTTTCATATTTTATTTGTTCTTATATTTGCAGCCAGCTGTTAATGAATGCTGAAATAATTAAAATGTGGGGGGTTTTTACATTAAAAAATTAAAATCTTCTAATCTTCCAAAAGCTAAATTTTAAATATGGAATAAAACCCAGTAAATAGAACAAAATAAGACATCTAGTATTTTGAGCTTGCAAAAAAGTAGAAGAACCAGTTACAGTTTTGTTTTGTCACCTTTCACAACCCACCAACCAATCAACTACTCCTCAGTTTTAAAGATACACTTTCATATTTATAATTACAGTACACATTAGGAGTATCAAGCTTTCCAAAGGTCATGTAAACATATGAGAGGGCGCAATTTCCAGACACTATAGCATATTGCAGTTCTATGACTTCAGTAAAGCTTTTGACATTGTCTCCCACAGCATTCTCCTGGGGAAGCTGGTAGCCCATGGCTTGGACAGGTGTGCTCTCCACTGGGTGAAAACCTGGCTGGATGGCCAGGCCCAGAGAGTGGTGGTGCGTGGAGCTACATCCATGGGCAGCCAGTGACCAGTGGGGTTCCCCAGGGCTCAGTGTTGGGCCAGTCCTGTTTAATACCTTTGCTGATGATCTGGATAAAGGGGATCGAGTGCACCCTCAGCAAGTTCACAGACAACACCAAGCTGGGTGGGAGTGTTTATGGGCTGGAAGGTAGGAAGGCTCTGCAGGTGGATCTGGATAGACTGGATCAGTGGGTCAAGGCCAACTCTATGAGGTTCAACAAGGCAAAATGTCAGATGCTGGACTTTTGTCACAACAACCCCAGGCAGAGCTACAGGCTGGGGACAGAGTGTCTGGAAAGCTGCCCAGCAGAAAAGGACCTGGGGGTGCTGGTCGACAGCAGCTGGACATGATCCAGGGTGTGCCCAGGTGGCCAAGAAGGCCACTGGCATCCTGGCCTGTATCAGAAATAGCGTGGCCAGCAGGACCAGGGCAGTGATTGTCCCCCTATGCTCAGCACTGGTGAGACCATCTCTCTAATCCTGCGTCCAGTTCTGGGTCCCTCACTGTAAGGAGGACATTGGGATGCTGGAGCATGTCCAGAGAAGGACAACAGAGCTGGTGAAGGGTCTGGTGAGTCATGTGAGGAGTGGCTGAAGGAGCTGGGGTTGTTCAGCCTGGAGAAAAGGAGACTCAGGGGAGACCTTACTGGTCTCTACAAGCACCTGAAAGGAGGCTGCAGCCAGGTAGAGGTCAGTCTCTTCTCCCAGGCAACTGGCAACAGGGCAAGAGGACATAACATCAAGCTGTGCCAGGGGAGGTTGAAGTTGGACATGAGGAAGAATTTCTTGACTGAAAGGGTGGTAAAACATGTAATGGGTTGTCCAGGGAGGTGGTAGAGTCACTGTCCTGGAGGTATTCCAGAAACGAGTGGATGGGGCACTTAGTGCTATGGCCTAGTTGACAAGGAGGTGATCAGTCACAGGTTGGACTCGATGATTTTGGAGGTTTTTTCCAACCTTAATGATTCTTTGATTCTATTTCTGACACATTTTGTGTGGAGATAACAGATTTGGTGGTAGCGATATGGAACAAAGCTGAGCCCCACTAGATGGAGCCCACACCACATCTTGGGGCAAGTTTGCTTTATCTTTGAGTATTGATTGGGGTTTGCTGCAGCTGGCACTTCACCTGCTTTGAAAATATGGAAGAGGATACCAAGTTTAATTCTTCAGGCTTTCTGCAGGCACAGACGTTAAACAAGTTTATCAGTTACAGAAACTGAAACAGTTAATCTTGGGGTATTTGTAATACATGCAGCCTATTTGTAATACATGCAGACATCTCATTTCCACACAGATTTTATTTTCAGTTCAGGACTTTTGATCTGATCTAGCTGTGAATTGTACAGGAGAATAAAATTATCCTTTAAAAAGTAGCAGTAATTTTAAGCATTTAATAGGTAGTGGTGTTCTATAATATAATAAAATAAACAAAAGGCTGTGTTTTATCGAACACTATATGGCTTGAAAATTTCAAATATAGACAGAGCTAGATTGGCAGTACCAGTTGAAGGTGGAGAGATTTAGAAAGGGAGTTCTGGGTAACAGGACCTTCACACACAGTCTGAACAGTAGTAGAAATTATGTTCCCCCTGTGTGAGAACCTGATTGATTAACCAATTTAATGAAAGCAAGACTCAATACACTATATTAAATTTTGATGTCGGTAGATTCTGTTAGTCTGTGTGATAGCTGAAATTCCATCATTTATCACTCTGGGGCCACCTACTTGCCAGTTTCAAGTTGATCTTGTTCCAGTTCTGTATCAGCAGACAGTCCCTGAATGGAGATCAACTTGTGTTTACTGTTGTTTGTACAGCTTAAAGTCTGCTTCCTCAGTGGATTTTGAGCATGGGTGTGGGGGTAGTGGCAAAACAGTGTCATGATGTATCAGATGTTTCCAGAAATAAATTTGGGACTTTTTAGTTGCCTTTGTGCTGTGAAAGCAGACATGTGGTGATGAAAATATGCTGCCCATTTTAGGTATGTCAGACTGTGTGACTTCTTCTGCAGCCAGGGGCTTCCAGAGGGGAACTAGGTGACGAGGCTGAAATAAGGATGTAAGCAAATATATCTGAGAAGGTGGGGGGAATTTCATTTTCCAGTCAGTCACTTTTTTTGTAGTAGCCGTAATTCAAGTAGGAAACTTTAGCTTTGTATTCCTTCTTTTCTCCTAACTAGTTTTCTTTAGTGCAACTAGTTTTCTTTAGTGCATCTGTGTTTCTTGCAATGAAATGATTAATCAGGGAAATGGTTCAAGTTGTTTCAAGCTCTAAATATTTTTTTTTCCAACAGTGTTTCGAATTGAATATGCAATACATTTGGAATCTCTTTTTTTCTTCACTGAGGAATAGACTTCTGTCTTACTTTTGCAGCAGCATCGTTGCTTTATTTTATTTTCATCACTTAAGAATAAATGTGATCAGACTAGAAAATTAGCAGCAAAGACTTGATTTGTTGAGGATCCCTCAAAAGTAGTCTGTTGTGCTGTGATTAAAAAAAAAATCTTTTTTGTAATCAGTTTTAGGAAAGAAAATCAAACAACATAGGTTTGTACACCAGAATGGTAGTGAACACTATTTACAAATATGTTGAAAAGATGGCTTGCATGAACTATGATTATCTGTGATAAGGAAATGTGAGACATTAAAAATAGGGATCAATTCAGATCCTTATGCATAGCTTCTGGAAGGTCTGTTGGGATGTCATATGATGATCTCATACAGCAAGCTGTAACCTTGCAGGCTGCCATAGTAAGAAAACAATTATAATAAGACTGTCACCTTTCATACCAAATTTCTACATGATATTTTCAGTCAGATGCTTGTTTACTCTGGCTGCATTTAATTGGGAGCTATGCCATTGAGCCTGAGAGGATATAATTGGTATGCTGAGAGGCAGAATCAACTTTTGCTGTGATGACTTTCATGTCGCAGCTGCTCCCGGGTGTTTACGCAAATGCTGTAATTTCATTCCCTTTGTGGCTCCTACATACCTCTGATAAGCCTGAAAGGATTGTTGTGCAGTGGGAAGGAAGCTCATGGGAGACGTGTATGTGCCATCAAGAAGGCAGGAAGAGATGGGTTTGTGGGCATGTGAATTCCCACAGTAGATCTGGACTAAGCAGGGATTTTACATACTCTTCTAGAACATAAGGGGAGGACAAAGAGGAAGTAGCTCATTCATCTCAATGTTCTTTTTGCAACCGAATGAGGTGTTACTTTTCCCAAGGAACCTTGAGGATAAAGTTCTCTTACCTTTTAGATTGATTTTTTTTTTTTTTCTGTAAAGCTTTGGTTCTCCTTCCAACTCCATGGTTTGCCCCAAAGGCCTAAGTGACCCAAAGGGAGCTTTGGGTATGTGTCAGTCCTATTCTGAATGGAGTGATTAATTACTTCCAAAGCCTCTTTGTACTCCAGTGTTTAAGAAGCCTCTGTCTGACACAATCTGCTCTAATCCCATCTGGTGGTGCCTTCACTCCCAACTTCCACTGTGATCTTCTCATTCTTCTACCTGCTTTGTTGACTCTCAGCTCGTGGTCAAAGTCAGCTAAATTGCCTGCACTTTAGCTGTTTGCAAGGTGAGCTACTCTTACTTGCCCTGAGATGCCTGGGTGATTATGGCTGTCCATCTTGCACCTGGATGTCATGGCTTCTTTGCTTGAGCTCAGGAAGGCTTGTTAATTCAGTTAGGCTGCTGTGTCTCCTTAGAATATCAGGGGCTACGAGGAGAGAAGCGCTTCCAAGCAAACAGCTGGTACTGTGTGCACAGTATGTGCCACAGCCCGGAATACGTGTGCCATTTACCTCCTCCATGTTATTCCCATGTATGTTAGCTGAGTCCTGTGCCAGCAGTGCCCGCTGCAGACAGAGGCTGTGCATGGGCAGCACCACACACATCGCAGCCAGGGTGCCTGCAAGCACCCTCCTGTTCGTGACTGTGTCTCTGAAGGCTTCAGCCAGAGGAGTTCCTGGCTCTGGGATTATTTGTAAACTCAGAGATGCATGTAACAGGCCAAACAAACTGTGTGCAATCCAGAATACGTAGAGATACCATACACAATACAGAGAAAATTCTTCCTGTTTAGAAGGGTTTGAAGGGGATTTCCAAGCTTTGAAACTGTAGGGGAAGTATTCAAACCCTTCGGGCATAGCAACTAGATTTAAGAATGCTCCACCAAGGCGCCTTAAAAAAAAAGAACTGGCTGGATTTCAGTTGGACAGCTGAATTTTATTTCTCACACTTAATGTTCATTTCTGTAACTCTCCTGCTGAGGGTTACATTTCATAAAATGTTGTAGTTTCATAGTTTAGTCAGTTAGCATAGTCATGGCTACCTATGGGAAAAAGTGATCCCAGTAGTCTTACCTGTTACCAATCTCATTCCATATCCTGGCTGCAATTTCATGCCGGGACAGTTCTCTGTGTTGTAACCTCAGCAGGGGGACTGGTACAGACTAAAAACTGTTGTATGGGCTCAGTTAATCCACTTGAGTCTTTCTCCATGTGCTAACAACATGTGTGCATAGGTAGGTGAGGGAACAAAGCCAGGAATGAATGGCTGAGGAAAGGAGGAAGGTAGAAACACCCTTTTCTGGGGCAGCACCAGTACATACCAGTATAAAATGATGGTGAAATAGTACATGAGCCATCCAGCTGGTGTGGAATACAAAAAAAATGCAACTCTTTGTGCTTTTGCCAAGATATGAATGGACTTGAGCCACCCACACCCTAGTGATTAAGCAATAAATTATTTTAAAACTTTTAAATTCTTTGCATCAATATAAATTCCATCATGGGTTTGGTTATAACTGGCTTTTTTTTCAAATTGATTTAGTCAGTGTGTATCCGTTTGTAAAGAAAAGACTTTTTAATAGAAGGTCCAGTGAATCATTTTTAAAGATTGCATAGTTGTCCTTCCCCCGTTTTCCCAGTAAGGCAATGAATGAAATCAGGTGGGTTTTTAAAAATTCCCTTTTCTTTTGTTCATGGTGTGAAACAGGATATCACTGGAGACGCTGTGAGCGCTGTGCTGTGCTGTGCGTGTGGGGGAAGTCCTGCAGTGAGGTAACAGCCCTGCTGTATTGCAGTAATTCCCTGCAGAACCTGAGCCTTAAGAGGGTCGCGTCCATAAGCAATACAAATGTGGCTTTAGTTTAGTTCCTTCAGTTTGACTCATGTTTTTGAGGCTGGGAAAATGGACTTTTCCTTAAAAACTTTGTGAGATGAACATGGTCAGAACAAGTTAGAAGTTAGTGTAAGGTTTGCTGTGTTTGTTTTGGTGCTCTCACCTGGGGGGAGAGAGAGAGAGGGGGGCGGAGAGGGAGAAAGAGATGTGATTTGCTACTTGTTAGCTTATTGAAGGAACTCATGAGAAGTGCCCTTTGTCTTGTTGAGCAGGAGGTTTCCATGTAAATGCTCCTGTGGCATACGCGGGAGTGTGTGTAGATCACATATTGCAGTCTCCATTTGGAAGGGTAAGCCTTTGTGAATAGCTTGCCCTTTTTTTGCCTAAACCAACCTGAGTCTTGGGAATGGTCCTGTGCAGGGCCAAGAGTTGAACTCAATGATCCTTGTGAGTCCCGTCCAACTCAGCATATTTTGTGATTCTGTAACCTTCATGTCATCCTTGTACTGCATTGAGGGCCATCAGGTCTAGGTTCTCTTGATTAGTTGTACCCTATTGCAGCTGTGCTCTACTTCATTTACTGCTTAGAAAGAAAGCCTTTAATTTCTTCTAACAGTTAGCTAATGGGAGAGATATCTTTAGGGAACTGTGGATGAATCATTTGTTTACCACTGTGGCTGAAGTAAGATCTGCATAAACTCCAGACAAATCCCAGTCTTCAAAAGACCAACATCCTTTGAATTGTCTACTTTCTCTCTTTGTAGTGGGTTGGTCTTGGTTGGACACCAGGTGGCCACCAAGCTGCTCTATCACTCTTCTCAACAGGACAAGGCCAGTAGGGGGCGAAAATGAGATGGAAAAACCCTTGTGAATCAGGATAGAGACAGTTTATTAAAGGAAAAGCAAAGGCTGCATTGCAGAAGCAAAGAAAAATAAAATATTTCTTCTTTACTTCCCATTGGCAGGTGATGTCCAGCCACTCCCTGGGAAGTAAAGCATCACTATGCATAGCAGTTGGTCCAGAAAACAAAGGTCATAAATAACAAATGCCCTCTCCTCACTCCCTTCTTTCTCTTAGCTCTGAGGAGTTGTCATCTGGATGGGATATCCCTTTGGTCAGGTTGAGTCAGCTGTCTTGGTTATGTTTGCTCCCCAGATTTTGCCCACCACCAGCCTGCTGGTGAAGGGGAATGTTGGAGACACAGCCTTAGTGTTGTAGGAGCACTGCTCAGCAGTAGCCAAAACACTGGTGTGTTATCAACACCTTTCTGGCTACCAATGCATCACACAGCACTGTGAGGGCTGCTGTGGGGAACATTAACTCCAACTCAGCCAGACCCAGTACACTTCTACAGTCGAAGTCTTTGGGTGTTTGTATTATTTCTGGATGAGGTAGCCTGCTGCTTATTTCCAGGGTTTGCCCTTTTTCTTCCCTGTGTCCAGACAGGATGAGAAATATGGCAGCTCAAAAACTGTCTCTCATGGGAGGAGACTTTGTCAGTCATTCTTAATGTATTTTTTTTTTCTGGAAAAGGAAAGAATATACTCTTGTGTGTTGCTGGGGAAATATGGGTGGTGAGGAGAAAATGAACTGTCCCTTGGGATTTTTAGTCTGTCTGAAGCTTTTTATTGGAGTCTTCTGTGTTTGGTGACATGAATTAAAGTTGGCCATTTGTCTTCTGCGCTATGCTATTAACTCCTCATCTCCCTGCGTGGATAAGTCTCCTTGCCACCAGCAAACCTTCTCTCCCTGTTTTGTACAATTTACTCATAAAGATGCAAAACAGTTGAGCTGATCTGGCAGGCTGGCAGGGCATACTGTCTGTCAGGCATTGGTCGAGAATGTTAGGAGACGTGGACAGGAGGAGATGGTAGGGAAAGGTGCAGTGGCCAAAGGAATGACACTGAAAAAGCTGCAGCATCTCCCCAGCTGCAGAAGTAAATCCCAGAGAGCCAGGAGATGGCTTTCTGAGGAGTGCTGAGCCTATCTTGGTACCTCTCAGCAGGACCCATCTGGCAGCCCTGCACCATCTGCCCTTCTGGGAGAGGAGAGGGATCCAAGCAAAGAGTGGGCAGAGTGCAGACCCACTGAACCCCTCTGCTGCTTCGCCAACTCATGCTGTAGTATTCCCTGAACAAAACAGTCTACTCTGCCCGTCAGGGAAAACCACCTTTTCAGGAACTGCTCTATAACTATTGTTACTTGAAATAAAATACCGCTTGAAAAATTCTCTGCAAAGTGCTTGTTTTGTATTGAACTGAGCCTGTAAAGACAAGATTACTTGTACAGCTTGCTTCTTAAAAATGTCTGCTTGACTGTAACTATGTTACTCCAAATAATATTGCCATTTGTTGGCATTGAGGAAGAAATAATGCTCTCTTGGGGTATTTACCATGTTTCGCCTGCTTCCTCTTTCTTTGTCTCTTCTATTTTCACTCATCTTTGTCTCAAAGCTTTTCTATCTTACCTTCATCTGGGCTGCATGTGTTTTGCTTCTTTTCATCTCTCCCACATTTCAGCAGCCATCCGGTGTTGCAGTGATGAGTTGCCAGATTTTGAACCGTGGGGAGGTCTCTGGATGGTGTAAGCCCAGAAGTCAGTAATCCATGTTGTTTGGTTTTGCACTTGTTTCTACCTGCCACCCCTGCCACTGCCCTTCCTAGCGACTTCCTTCTGTGTCTTGGTGTCCCTATCAGATGGCAATGAGAATTTTTATTCATCCATAGAAAATGGATTGAGATTAGGGCAGGGGGGTGGGGAAAATACTTCACAAGTGCCAACAATTTATTTTTGTTTTAGATGATAATTTCCTTGGACAGCTTTTATACTTTCTCAATAGTAACATTTATTTAAGCAATGAAGAAATGAAAGATCACATAAAAGGTGATTGATTCCTAGGGTGCTAGGCTGAGCCCTGTGTTGTCTGTATTCTTATCACTGTGCTTTTGACTGGTACACCTCTGTTCACCTGGAAATGATTCCTGAAATTTTAACAGCTGAGTGAGGTATCTTACCTTGCTTGGTTTGTACTCTTAATACAAGTAACCCTTTTCCTAGTATAATTTGTCATAAGCATTCCGACTAAATTTGAAATCAGTAATCATTTGTTACTGCCTGACAGCATTGTGTTTTCTGGAAAAATGAATTCTCTCTTTCATTTTTTTCTCCAAGGAAGAGTTGTATATGCTGTATATGTTTTTGGGTGCTGAGGCAGTGTTTTTAATTTAGACATATGTTGCCATATTGCTACATGGAAGAAGGCAAGATTAGAAGAATACTTCTTGAATCCTTTGCAGAAGGCATGAAATATTAATTGTTTTGAGTTCCTGTGAAAGTTAATTTATAGCCTGGACTGTGAAAGCTCTGTCAGTGATAAATAAATCTTATTTGTTACTAGAAAGGTAATTTATGCAACTAGGTCACTGCCCATCAGGATAGTGCAGAGTTCTTGTGCTTATTAAAAACAGTCAGAAGCAAAAAGTAGAAATCTTATGCAAGTGTCTGCAAAAAACTACTAAGTCTTTCCTCCAAAATCAAGGGAGAAATTCCTAAAGATTTTATTATAGCTTTGTAGTCTGTTTTTGTCTTATGGACTCTCAAATCTAAGCAGTTGTGGTTTCCTTCTGATGAAAAAACTGGATCAATGCTGCTGTTCTGCTCAAGCAGTGCATTACATTTCTGACCTAGTAAGAAAGTTCATTGCTTTAGCCTTAAAGCTACGTGTTTCTCACAAATGGAGTACTGTCTTTCTAAATGAATGTTTAAATACTGAATGGCATTCAGAGATTTCATAATTCTTCCAGAGAACCTATGTATGATGATTATTTTACATTTGGATATGTTAAGAGCTAGTAGTAGTGAAACTGTCTACTGGTTTGTAAAGTTGCTTTGTTTAGCAGCTGCTGTGTGACAATGACTATAGCCTGTATCTTTATAGAAATGTATAGTTCAGATTGTAATTCTGAAAATCTGGATGACTGTAAAGTTTTGGTTTTCAGTGGTAATGTAATTTTTGGTTGTAATGGTTTTATCGGAGGTACCCAATGTAGGACTTACGGCTTAAAAGATGGGGTGGGTTTTTTTGGTACGGTTGTTTTAGGAAATAAGCAAGTACTGATGTGAAGTGTAGCCAACAGAGGAAAAGTGAGACATTTGGGCTTTGTTTCCTTTTTAAATAAAAACGGAATGGAATTTCTTTCTGTTAAACTCAACGTATTATTCCCCTGTGTTTGTTTATTTATTTATTTATTTATTTCAGGAATTTGAGGCCTTTCAGACATTTGTGGAAAATCGACTTCCGTTTGATATTGTTATTGATGGACTCAATGTTTCCCACATAAAATCCAGAAGGATGCAGTGTGAAAATGTAAGTGCTGGTTAAATATTCATTAAGTGTTTTGTGTATACTGATTGTAAAACAGTGAGTGCCTCATTATTAGTTATCCTCTAGAGAAAATGAGCAAATACTTTGTAGCACGTTACAATGAAGTTCAAAGAGTTATCTAGGTTTCACAAATGAATAATTATTAGTGAGAAGATGTTTCTTCTTACATATTTGCCTGTATTAGCTGTAAAATGTCATACATTTCCTCATGTATTCAATGTTTATAGTAACAGCTAAGATATCAATAATAATATTATTAAACAAACACTGTGTGATTGTGTAAGTTTTCATAGTAATAGGGATTTGGGGGAACAGGGTAAATCTGCTGCGTAGAAAATTTAGTCTAATATAGTTATGCTGGTAAAAGTTGTCATTAAGATAACCCCTTACTTAGTTCAAACCACATCCTGTACACATTTAAACATTATTTCACTTCCTATTGCTTTGAGACTTGAGTCCTCTCTTTGACAAGGACAGCTCAAACTGGCTTCAATTCTTTCCGTTTGATGAGTTGTAGAAGGAAAAATCCTGCTCTTTTGTCAACACCTATGTTTGAGAATTCTTGATACTCCCATGTAGCATTTCACTAAGAATTGGCTTAAGATTATTTGGGGTTTTTTGTCAATCAAATATTTACTTTAAATTAGGAGTAGCAAAGGAGCTGCTCACACATATTCCAAAGCCAGAACTTAAATTTTCACACTCTTGAAATTGAAATGAATTTATAAATGAGCTTGATAATAAAAGAAGAAATTCACTTGTAGTAATTACAAGAAATGCATTTTTGTTCTAAGAATTACTTAAAAGCTATTGTTAGGAAGTAGTATATACTCATATATGTAGATAAAAGTGAGCTGGGGAGGTTAGATAAACTTGCTGAAGGATGTTTCAGAGTGGCAGTATAGTTTCATGAGATACTGTCTCACAAAGAGGGTACTTCACTTACTACAAAAATAGAAAAAAGTTCTCAAGTTATTTGGGTGGGATCAGGGAGGAAGTTTTGATTATCTGAGAAGAATTCCAGGCAGAACGTAGTGGCACATTGTTTTAGGATCTAGAAAGCCAGATCTATGCTGCCAAAGATGAGGAAGAGAAATTAATGTCCTTCCTCAGGACAGCTGCCTGCCTGTCCCTCTGTGGGAACTCTAAACAGGGTTCTGCATGGTTTGTGGAAAATGGAGGCAATGGAGCAAAGAGCCAGCCTGGTTTTGACAGATCATTACTCCTGATTTCTGATCAGAAATGTTACTAGGAGGTATTAGCATGCTGAACAGCATAAATTGCCTTTGAGTTTCTCCTTAGCTTGTACTGTAATGGAAGGACATTGGGATCCATGATGCCAAAGAGCTCCAGAAGGACTCTATGGAGGCATGAACTTTCATTTAGGTTTTTCCATATAGGTACAGGTCAAATTTCTCTTGAATCCCAGCTGTTTACTGATTAGGAGGATTTTTGGGAAGACTTCCCTTTCCTTCCTAACTTGGGCTCACCCCAGCTTATCTCCAGAAGAAGGTTCTCTTAGCTAAAATTTACTTGTCCTGTGAGTTATATTGCTGTTTATTATTATTACATTTTGCAATGGACAAAAAATGTTAATCGTTGGGGCTTCTACCAGCCAGTCTTTTGCTGCTCCTGTTTTCCGGATCCTGTTTTTGGGAGTGTGGAGTCATTACATGAGAGACTGGAGATGCCCATTATTTCTGCCATAGACCTGCAGATACTCACTAGCTGAATAGTACCTGTTTTGGCATGGGAAGTGTATATTTGCACTCTAAGCAACAAAATAGCTGCTTCACTTCCCAAAACAAATAATCTTCTAGACACATGGACTACTAAAGACTTTTTCCTGCATTGTTTGTCTCAAGTAACTGAGATACTTACAATTTTTTTAATGCTAGATGTCATTATACATAGTTACAGTATTAACTATTGAGTTTATAGTTTTTTCCAAGTGGAAACATTGTTTAAATGCAAGATCATGCTGGATGCTAGCAGATCCCGTTTTATTTCTTCATGACTCTGAACTTCTGTGTTGTAACATGTCAAACTATGTCTTTGTTCCAATTTTGGATACTTCTGACAAGAAGCATGTATTCTTGTTTTCCAAGTCTTTTTTTCAAGACTGCTAAAAACAGAAAGAAACCCACCGAGTAGAGCCAATCCCTTCTTCTGTCTCCAAACTTCTTTCAGATGAGGGAAGGGAAGGCCGCAGTAATCTGGTCATGTGTTGTTTTTCTGGTTATGGATGTTGCTGCCAAGTAGTCCCCCATCTGTGAATGCTGACCTCCCTGAATGCTGTAGTCTGTCTTTGAGGGCTGACTCTGCCACAGAACATCCTCCTCTGGAGGCTCCTGTCCTCACGCCTGTGACAGCCAAATGGAAAATGTGGCATGGCACATATGGGGCATTTACAGCCTGCCTTATTAAGTTCTTCAGTCTATGTAGGGAAACACAGTGCTGAGAGGAGAAATAATGCGAGAGAAGTGGGAGGCAGAGCAGAAAGGATGGGAAAAGCCAAGAGTGAAGGTTACTGAGGTCAAGCTGGCTGGCTAGGGTAGCATGACAGTCCCATTTTGAAGAAGAGAGGTATGCTGTGACTTCTGCTTGACTAGAGAGGTAGTAAATGAGCAGTGTTTCTCACGACCTGTGAAAAGCTGTCCAGCCTGTCAAAAGCTAAATTATTTTACTTGTCAAAAAGCATAATTATTTTGAGTCTCCAAGTATGGGTCAGTCTGTGTTCTTTTCAAGGGTTCATTACTGCAGCTGTTAGACCCAGTCAGGATATTGTTTTATAAACTTTTTTGTTAGAGTATGTAGTTAGTATGCAGCATGGTTGAAAGAGAAAATGAGATTGTTGCTCTGTTTCTAACACGCTCTGAAATGTTACTATTTGCAAATTATTAGTTTCTTTGGAACATGTCCCTTATGTGATTTAGAGAGAATGGCGGAATAAAGGGTGTTGTTAAACACAAGAGAAAGCCTAAGATTTATGTGACAAAAATATGGTAGTTTAAATGCATTCTGGTCTTAATTTAAATTTAACAAAATGTACTGTTTAACTTCATGATTTAGCTTCCAGAACTGCAGCTTTTCTGCTGAAGACCAAGACTCTAGCTAACTCTTAGTCATACGATTAAAGTAAGAAAACCTTGATGAAATACTGCTCTCTGTTTCAAACAGCCTAACATTTGTAATTCCATTTAGGCATCCCTTAGGCATCTTGGGAGGGGCTGGGTTGTGTGGCAAGGCACAGGTACCTTGAGCGATGAGAGGAGGCAGAAAAAAAGCAGAAGTTGAAGGAATAATTTTTACTGATTTAATTCCCAAAGTGTTCTGACATTCTAGAAAACTAGATATGTGACTTCCCAGGCAACTTCAGTCCTCATAGCCAGCACTTAGCAAATCATCATGAATATTACTGACTTGGCAGATTTACTGGAACATCCTGTGGCAGTTTCTCAGGTTTATGACACTCTTGGTTTGTAAATATAATCCCCAATGCCCCGTTTTTCCAGGTGGGTTTTATTCTAGGTCTGTTTCCTGGTAGAAGTCATCATGTGGCTGCATCAGTTACTGGGGGAAAAAAAAAAAGGAGGCAGCATGAGGATGGGAACAAAGATTTTTTGATGGCTAGGGAATGGTGAGACACTGATTGATTTGAAGGCACTGCACACACAGTGACTGTAAAACTGCAACGCTGGACAGCACCTCCTTTCAACCCTTTGCTTCCTTACTGTAGCATTTTAAATTAGACATTAAAGTTGACTCCTTATTAAAAGATATTATAGAATGGAAATTATTTTTGCTGTATAATTCAGACAACAGAAAAAAACCCCAAACCTCCCTAAAATCCAGAATCATTCAGCCTCGTCTTCTGCTGCTGTTTAAGACTGTACCTGATGCATATTTGCCTGACTGAGTCAGTCACTGTACTGCAAACATATGGTTTATAAACAGAGATATCCTTGCAGTTTAACTAAGCAAAGTTGATTCAGGCTGTATCATGACGTGTAGTTAATCCTTTCCTCCAGATGTATCTTGTTACATAAATCCTTACCCAACACAATCATATTTTGGTACTCTCTGCCCTCTACTGCTGTAACTCTGTGTAGTGCTTTCACCTTGTAAAGGTCAAGAGAGGGAATTTCCACACACTAATTGTCCGTTTCTCCTACTAAACAAGCTGTTACATCTTAAATGGATGTTTTCCTGTTTATCACAATTTTCTGCAGAAGTATTCCTTGGAAGTGAGAGGGAATCCCAGTGCAAGCAGGATATCTAGGCTCTAGAGACCTTTTTTTGGTTGCGAAAGAGGAGTGAAGGCACTTTGCTCTGCTTCAGCTGCCCCTAAACTGTGGAGGACCAGGGTGGGAGGTGAGAGAGGGGTGAGAGAGCCTGATCTGCAAGAACAATTCGAAGAGTATTTTGCTATTTTTAATTTACAGTGAGTTTGGTATATTGTAAATTAAGTATGCAGCCAGGTCCTTTTTCTTAGCTGTATCCATCTGGTGTTAGAAGTAACTGAACATTTATTTCAAATGTATATTGGATCAAAGCTAACTCGCAATTCCCTTCTTCAAACAGTTTGGCAGCTGGGGGTCAGCTCTGCCCTAACTTTACCCTCTCTAATCTCTGTAGTAAACTCAGACATCTAAAAGATTGGTAAAATAGTTCCAGATTGAGTTACTCAAGGCTGAGAATGCTCAAAGGAATAGTTTTTGCTCTTGGCAGATAATTCAAAGTGGTTCCTCCTAAACTTAATCAGCACTTCTATAAAGGGACTACATGAGTTTGTGTAATTCCCATGTAAATTGCAGCAGGCCTGTACAATAGCTGAGGAAGCCAGATCCTTGCTGTTCCATTCCTTTCCTGTCCCAATCTGGTGGCAGCAGCCAGCATACCACGTCTCTGGCCAGAAGCAGCAGTCAGCTCCTGCCAGGAAAGCCCCCACACCTGCCCTCCTGCACCTCTCACAGGCTGTCACAAAAAGCCAGGCTGTGACTGCTGTAATTGGGAGTGCTCTGTAACAAGTGCAGGGGACACCTCGTGTTTTGCATCTGTTTCTTGTCTCTTCCAGGGAAAGAGCAGCAGGTTTGTTGAGTGGAGATTGCTTTCTGAATTGGGGAAGGGACTAAGTGAATTTTGTGGTAATAATAGTTGTGTGTAAACATATTATTGCATTTTGGTTTTATTTATGTTAAAGATTTAAAATTATACTCAACAAGAGGATTCAAGGTTTAAAACTAATATTATAATTTTAGTTATTCTAGTGGTTCTGTAGTAATTATTCCTGGACTCCTGGCTACATTAGCAGTAGGGAAAAGAGTGGGTAGAGAGAGGTTGCAGTCTTGAAAGGAAAGCTGGTAGTCAAAAAGTCTCAGCAAGATAAGGGAGAAAAATAGGACCTAGGAAAATGGTGAATGGTCCTGTTACATTTTTGAAAAAAACCCAACTTGGCCACAGAATTAAACAATCTTGATGAATTACACTTTGTGAATTCATCTCACAACCATTGCTTTGGTATGTATTCACATTTGCAAGGCTTCTTTTCCAAATATAAAGACAATTACCAAGACAAAGAAACCCCCCAACTCTTCAAATGAAGGCAAAGTTAAAGAAAAGAAGAAAAACAGGGCATCTATGACCCACGATTCTCTTGGCTTAATAACCCAAATCGATTTTGAAACATAGTTTTACTTCTTTGAAATCTTTGCTTAATGCCTATAAATCCTCTATGATGAAACAAGGAGAGCAAGAAACATATTGGAGCTTGTAGTGTTTGAGAAAAATAGTGAATAAAACTGTCTCTCCTGAGTTCCAGTTGCTAAACAGTTTTTGAAGCCATGAAACACACCAAAAAATTAGCTCCTGTGCATACATATATAGTTGACAAATACACATGCTCAGGTTTTCTTGTGGTAATCTTTACGAGTCTTCAAGTCTGTCTTAACCGTGCAATGTGCCTAAAAGATCATCTGTTCAGTTATTGAGACAGTGATACTTTGTACAAAACATTAGCTCTATTGTATGAGCTGTCCTACAAAACAAGCAGTTATTAATAAATTTGACCCCAAAAAACTCATGCATGGAAAAGAATTTTTTTCTTCTCTGACTCCTTTGGCAGCATCTGTGATTTGTTCAAGTACTTTACTGTCTGTAAATGAAGCAAGAATGAAGTAGGTCCATGAGTCATTCTCTGTTCAGAATCAATACATCCAACAGAGGTCTTATTTGTCATACTGTGACAGTTCATCAATTCTCCCTCCCACCAACTCTTGTCTTACCACTCAACAAAGCAGTCAGATGTGTTTGTTCATTTGCTCTAAGCCTTTTCCATCTCTTTTTTTTTTTTCCTGTCTTCGAATTGTGGTTCAAGTTTGCATTTCCATGATAAAACATTTGGCCTGTTGCTCAAGATTGGAGAGATTTTTATCTTTGCAACATGTGTTTCATTCTTTAGACCTGTACTTTCATTTCCTATAAGTATTGGACAAAGCATAAAGATGAAGATTTTTGGTGTTTTCATTGAAAATCACCTTCAGCATCTGTAACCTGATCTTAGAAGAGAAAGAAGCTCAAGCAGTAAGGGGTACTCTTGAAAGTTCATCTATTTTTAGTGTTCGAGATTCATGACTGAAATATTCAGCATTGCATCCATATCTCGTCAGTTAATTTCTGAGGGTTCCTTGGATATCCCAGCAGAAGAACTCAGTTCTTCCCTGAAAACACATGTCAGAGATCGATACCAATCTGCTGAAGTCCTCCCCCTCTCCTTCTATATTGGAGCCATCCTAAAATAGCATAGCTCAAGCTCAAGAATCTTTGTCACCAGATGCAGAAGACCAAGGCTGTTAAGTTTCTCAGGAGAGCTGAAGTAGAGACTCAGTTGCCAGTGAAACCTAGAGGGAAGGCCTGGCCTGCAAGTTCTCCTCTCCCTGCAGCTCTGCTGAAACCCAGCAGTTCCTGATTGTGGCTAAAAGAGAAATAAAAAGGCATTTAATATATTCAACTTTGTATACCTATACACTGTAAGTGAAGATGTATTGGACATCAGTGTGTCAGAGGTTCTAGAAGTACTCCTACAACTGGTTGGCATGGATGCTTCCACAAAGGAAATGCCTGTGTTGCCTACACACTTTGAGTCACCAAGTCTGGCTCTTCCCATAAGGGTACACTCCAATGTCCTTCTGCAGCACTGGGACAGGAGGGTAGGAGGTAGATGGGACATCTCAGGAAGGGAAGCACAAAGTCAGACTGGCTACTTGTGAATACAGAGGAAACTTTCTTATAACTTTAAAATTCCCAACATTGTGAAATGGCGGAGGGGAAGCTGACAGGATTCCCTGAGTAAATGCCTCATCAGTTGGCTGTAAGCAATTATTTTTCCTTTCAGAGGTTTCCACTCCACTTTTGCATTTCCTGGTGAGAATAAAGCGGCAGAAGTTGATCAAGTTAAAGAAACCTGTCAGGCATTTTGACAACTTCTTCCTGTTACTTTCTCTCAGAGTCAGATTCTTCCTAGTGCTGCCTCCTGTTACTATTTGCAACCTTTGTTTCTGGCTATAAAATTTATAAAGCCCGTGTGGTTAAATTAATGATCTCTATTGGTTTCCATTTGGTGTTTGTGATTTTTACCTTCGATAATAGCAAACCAAAAGTTAATGTAAGTACAGGAGCACCCAAGCACCAAGCATACCTTTTTTTTGTGAGTGAATTTGCATCATGTCTTTTATAACAAGATTCTTCTAATCACTAGGAATATAAGCTTGAAATTCAGCAGAGCAGAGTGAACCTGCCATGATGATTCATATTCCAGTGAACTTGGTAACTCTAGCAAACAGGTTGGTTGTTGTATGTTGTAGAGAAGTCCTGCTAAAATCTAGGTGATGAAGTCAAATGAACATGTCCTCTGAACTGGATGAGTTTCTATCTTGCTATTTTCACCTCTCCCTTAGAAACTACAAGATAGCGGGGTTTTTGGGCAGCTCAGCTGATTCACATAATCATGGAATTTTTACCAGTGTGGCAGTAAGAGGTGTTCTGGGCCTCCAGATTTGAAACCTGGTCTTTAGGGAACTGAACTGCTTCTTTAGAAGTGATTCTCATATGAAAAGTCTCCATAGTTGTGAGAAGCTATGGGAAGCAGGCCATAAAATGTGAAGGTTGGGTTACTGTAGGCCAGTTCTCTGTAAGAATGAAGATTGGATTTGAATATGAGAAGTGCTGGTTTTACTGTCATCTTAAAGGCAGCATAGATAATCCTCAGGACAATTGTGTTCATTCATGTACGTCTGGATTTATTTACATATTTGAAAAGCAACCAATTTTGGGTTCACGCTTGGCTTTTACATTTAATATGCTATTTCTAGTAAAAGTAGAAAGAAAACATATTTGAAAGTTGTGTTATCTGAAGGAGAAAAAGTACAATGTAACAAAAGCCTAAAGTGCATTTGGATTTATTTATGAAGCCATGAAAGCCTAATTTTTTTGAACAGTAAGTTATTCCTAGGGATTTCCACATATTGCCATGATGTTTAATGATCCAGCAATCCATTTAGCTGCATTTTTTGTTTTTTCTCTAGTTGCATTCTACTTGTAAAGCAGGATTGGAAGAGACATTTATTTATAAGTAAATATATTTAAATTTAGATTATTAAATTATTATAACCTGCAATGAAGTTTAAAACTGAAGTTAAAGTAATTTTATTTTTTAATCTAGACTCATAGAAAATCAAGTACAATTGTCCACAGCTTTTAATCTAAATCTCTTCATAAACTGATTATTTTGTGTTGTCTGGAACATGGAAATAGGAACTCCTATTTGAATCTAGGAGACCGATTTCACCAGAATTAAAATTCCATTCTGGGAATGACAATCATGCTGGCAGTATTCTTGCTTAAAACCAATTCACAAGAATTCCTGTTTCAAACTGAACTTCTGACAAATGGTAAGAACTCTTCTTACCCAAAATACTGTTGCCTATTAGAGGTGACATTCTGTATCAAACACTTCTTAATGCAAACCTCACCTTTTGCCAGTATTGATTTTGTACATCAGATACAGACATGAAAGGGAAGAGGCTATCCCTATTCTACTTTTTACTTATTTTGTTTAAGGGTACATTTGTGTAGTTCTTCCAAATAAGGGAGGGGAAAGGAGGCAAGGCAAAAAAACGAAGAGTCAAAATAAAGTAGTCCCTATGCTAATTCAGATTTATGCTTTTATCTGTGGTGTTAATCTAAATTAGATCAAATTAGATTAAACTAATATGTTTACTTGTGTTAATATAAAGAGGAGATCTCATTCAAATATATGCTGCATTGTCCTATCCTTGCACAATGCTTCCGGCAGTGACTGTTAGAACTGGACCTGTGCTTCTGTCATATTGTTGATACCAACTTACCTCTTAGATAAATCAGAAAGTATTAGTGATGCTTATGTCTGTCCTCATCATTGTCCAGCATTTATCCATTTACCTGCTTGCTTCTATGCTCAACAAAAGGGAAGCAGTGAGATGGCAGTAATATTTCTTCTGCCTCTAATGGTTTGAATTTTTGAGTCTTGAGCTTTTAAGGAGTCACGTTGACATGGCTGAGCAAGCTGTGTACAGCGTGTGCCATAAGCTCTCTAACAGCAGCTAAAAGCGAGTTCCGTTCCAAAGGTTCTGAAGTTGTTATTGTTCAGAAGTTGTTCCTGACTTAGGTGGTATGCTAGTGTGGGAAGATCAACCTTGCCGATGTCTTCTCTCCTTGTTTATTTCCTAACTGTGTGATACTTTGGTAAACGAGGTAGTGCTTACACTATACACTGGGGAAAAAAAAAAGGTAGAAGTATGATGCAGGTATTTGTTAGAGCTGTGGTTCACTGGAGTTTGAGCTTCTACATTCAGTGCAAGCTTAAGAAAAGTACAGTGGAATACCTGTTTCTTGAATACTGAATACAATCAATACCTGATTGATTGATTGATTGATTGATTGATTGATAGGAGTTTTCTTCCACCACAGCCCTAAGTTGCCACACATTTGAATAAATAAAATTAAGTAGTAGCAAGAGGGCTGCAAACAAGTAGTCATAGAGCAGAACCAGACAGTCTTAATGATGTTGATTTTCCCTGCTCTTTATTATTAGTATTCTAATGTTAGTGTCACCATGCTTCTTTCATCATCAGAAGTCATGTACATGATATCACTGTAAAACATTGCACTGTGCTGTTTAAATCCATTTATGTGCAATGGCCATAAGTCTCAGTAGTGAGAGGAAGTGTCTTAAAGAATTGGAGGGTTTTGACATTTTCACTTCTCATTGATATGTATGTATCTGCATATCATGCCTTAAAGAGTGAAATTTCTTAACTTTCCATTGAATGGGCATTCCCAAATGGGCTTTCAGAAATTTGAATGCTATAGGTTAGGGAATTCTTTTTTGTCATCCCACTCACTCTCATTTCCACAAGCCCATTTAGTCCACCAGCCTAATTAACATAACCAGTAGTAAAACACACTTTTAACCATTTGCTATCTGATAAATTTGGTAAACAAAACGCTTCTGAAATTACAGTTCTGTCTTGCACTTGAGCACTGCTATTCAGTCCTGGGTGCTCCAGACTGTTAGCTGGGTATCTGCATCTTTTCCATGGAAATGGACAAAAGAGGGAAAGATGCAACATCATTCCTCAAAAGTGCTGGCTGTTATAGTCATATAGATACCTGGATAGATCAATTCTGAGTCCCCAAGCCAAAAGTTGCTTTAAAAAAATAGATCCTTTTATGAAATAGGGATGGGGCTTGGGAGTTGTTCTTATTTGGCTTACGTTGTCCAAGCCTTTCTGGTGGTCACATTTTCATATTCTCAAGCTTGTTTCTCTTGACAAGAGGATAAAAATGACAAAGTAGACAAAGTTTTTAATATAACCAGTTGTTCCCAGGGGGTTGAGCCTTTAGACAAATGCCAAATATCATCTATAATTCATTTGTGTGAGCTGACAATATTATCTATTTGTCAAATTTCTGTATCTTCTGAGTTAAAGAAAAATACTTCAGATAAAACAGTGGCCTGCCCAGTGTCCAGCTATTGAGTATTGCAGACTGCTACCAATATACTTACATGAAAAGCATCAAAGTAAAAAAATGAGATCTTGTGGATTTTAGCTATCACGGTGGGCTTTCAGACTTTCACTGCCTAGCATCTCCAGGCATGGACACTGCTGGCAGTGTTACTAGTACTAAAATGGCATGAGTCTTCAAAGATTCACTATCAAAACTAATGACTGTGTTAGGTTAAATAATGCTGACCCACATTTTACATCAGCTGCATTACATCAGATATTTGTTGGTTTTATAGGAACAGCGAGTTTCTTGCCAGGGTAAGCCTTGATCCAACTGAGACGGTTGAACCTCTGCCTCATGGTACTGGCAGTGCAAGGTGTACTGATGTATATGAAAGTCCCCTGGATTTTCTTCAATCTGGTAAATAGCAGTTATGCTCTTAGCAATATTAAACTAATAATCTAATCCCTCCTAGGTTCCTCCTTGCTGAAAGCCTGGGTTTCATGGTTGTCCCAGGACAGATAGGTCTGACTCTGACCACACAGCTACTCCTCCCTCTCAGACCTTTGTGCTTTAGTTTGCTGCTGATGATTTTTATAGTGTTGAAGAAGAACTTTTTATTTGTTCTCTTTCATATTAAACAAAATCTTCCGCTTTCTGACCTTCACAGAGAAATCACCACTCATTCCCGTAGTGTTTGTTAATGTATTTATATGTGTTAAGAGCTGGAAAGGTTCTTACAGAAACAATTGTTTTCGAAGGTATATAAAAGTATAATAATCTGTATCAGGCAACTGGAAAATAGTAGTAATGAGAAACAGCAGAAAGGCAGTGTGAAAATTGTGTTATAAATATTTGCTGCATGTTGTACTCTGAAGCTTTTTTTCAACTGCAAGTTGTCAATCTACTGATGTTTCCTTGGTTATCATGTCATTCCACCTGGATGTCTGCTATCCTGTGAGCATAGCAATAGTCCCTAGGTTAAAGTATTTGTGGAACTGTCAAGTTTATTAAAATGTGGGATGTCTCTACAGGAGCAGATACGGTTTAATATACCATAACAGCACCATGCCTGTGCCTGTTGTAACAGTGATGTCCCCAGCTGCTGCAGGACCTTTCCTCAAAGAACAAAAGTACTGTCTGGGACTTTTTGAACCACAAATAGGACACGGGGAAAACACTTAACATCAGACTAGGTCAGTCATGCTGTACAGACGTCTGCATAGGACAGTGGTGAGAGCTGAAGTATTGGTACCTTTTGAACTGTCAGTTTCAGTCTTACAAAGCAAATTTCAGTCCTGCACCAAGTTATTTCCTATCTGTGGAAAGGATCAGTCAAGCTTGTGCTTTCATTTTCATAACATCCCATTACCACTGCCTCCACCACCACCCGAAGATCCTGCTCACAGTTTGGATTTTCAGCACTTAAATATAACTTCTGATCCACTCTATGAAAATCTTAAGACTGGCACAGCTCCATTGGGCTCACAAATGTTCCTTTTTAACAGCTACATAGTTTCTAGTTCATTTCCAATAGCTAGATTTTTACATTGTTTCTAAAATGAAAAATGGTAAGAGAAACTCCCTTACGTCCTTAAGTCTTTGTGTACAGTGCTCTGGTAATAGTAGAAAAGCAAGACTATCAATGTAATTGCAAAGACTACATTTCCACTGAAAGAAGGCAGACCCCTGAAGCTGTGACTTCAGCAGGACAGTTATTCCATTTACAGTCTGTGGCTCTGACAGGTAAAGTTTCACATCTGAAGCTTATGCAAGATTAAGTAAAACCACATACCTTTTCATTTTTATGTAACTTTCTTCCTCAAGAGTATAAAGATGATGTATGTGTAATATTGGTGCAAGGAAGCATTGTGTAGTGGTCAGTAAGAAAATACTGTTGAAGAAACAGCAGGGCAGGCAGAAAGAATTCAAGGATAAGAACAAAGGATAGTATTGATATGTGGAAATGCAAAGGGAACACTTTCAGGTTTTAGATCTTTCTTTTCCTACTTTTGTATAATCACAGATAGACAGTATCACCTAACTCCTCTCCTTGGTGTGGAGGGTTGATACTTTCTAATCTTTTGTAAATCTCCGGGTTTTGGTACAAAATAGTAGGTTCTCAGGAGATGTCTGGATGAAATCAAATCCACTGAAATGTATTGTATGTATCAAATCCCCTTATGTATTGTCAAGATCTTGGTATTTATTCTTTTTTACAAGAAAGAAGATGAGTAAGAGGAGAGATAAAAGTATACAATGGTTTGAGCTATGGAAAAAAAAATATCTCAGAGAAGACCAGAAAAGGACAAATACCTTTGTCCTTTTACATGAAAGGGAGACATTCAGAAAATCCAAATTGATAAACAAAAATGCTTTGCTGCCAGTCCACAACTAAAATAGAAAATGCTAAGTTTTAATTAAAAGAGAAAAAGTAAGTTGTTAGGACTGGTAACCATAGTTAATGGTGAACTGGACATTTCCCACTTGCTATCCTAGCAGAATGCTGCTTTGGATTTCAGATTCACCATTTCTCTTCCATCTCTATTCCTACTTCATAATTGCTGACACAACGTCAAAGGGTCTGCTTGAACATTTAAATCAATATTACATTTTTTAGTAAGTGATTGGGAAAGAAAATGGTATTGTAGCTGATTCACAAAATTTTTGGATTTAGAAACTTGACTGGCACTGAAGTAACTTACAGTATTCAACTTCCAAAAATGCAGTTAAACAACTGAAGAATATTTGTTTGTCTGTGTATTTCTTGAATTGTAAGAGTCAGAAAAATTTGTCTGTTTTTCTCTTTTGCAACTTGTACTATAAAATTCAGCAATTCCCCAGCTGTCCTTATCTTCTTTAGTCATCATTTCTAGAGTTCTTGGCATTGTTCATTTAATAGTATGCTATGTCACTACCTGTTTTTCTTTCTTTTATTTGTGGTTGAACTTCATTCATCTGAAGATCATGATGATGAAAATATTACCATTCAAAAGCAGAGACATTCAAAAAGTGTGAGCAAGAATGTTCACACTAAAAGGTTTCTCAGGTGTAAGGTTTGAGAAAGTGGCTGAGATCTTTCAAAGATGACAGTCCGTTCTAAAAAGCCAGATTCCAAAAAGCTAGTGGCTCCTCCCCCTGATGATCCCCCACCTACCTCCCCATCCTTCATGTCATACACACACTTTAATTCTGTGTTTAAATTGTGTATATATTTCTTCACTCTCTGCATGCATCCCACTGTGATTCTGTTCATTCTCCTAGGAAATACTGCTTCACTGTCGGTCAGATTACTTCTGACCTTACTTGCCTTTTGGGAATAAGACAGAGCTGTAATTAGATATAAAATACCTATTTCAAAACTTTTTTTTTAATATGGCTCTCTGCTGGGAAGGATAGGCACCTATCCCTCCCTATCTGCACAGGACAAATTCATAATAGTCTTACCAAATCTGAAGTTGATTTACACAGTTTTGGTTTGTATTGTGCTGTTCTCTGAGCTCATCAGTAGAATAAAAAGCAGGGATGGCTCTGTTTGAAATTGGAAACTTTACCTACAGTTTATAATATAGCAGAATGTAGTGTCAGAGATTATTTACAAACATATTACTTCTACATTCAGAATTGTTTCAGAGATTCTTGAGCAGATTGCATCTTCAGTTGAAATCAAGTAGAGTTGTAATTAAAGATATCCCCATTACTGGCATAACAGCCAGGGTACCATGAATACAGAAAAATATAAATTGTGCTGTTGCTTCTGTATCTGACCTGAATTTATTTACAGTTACTGTGCTTCAGTCTCCCCACTACTCAGGATACAAGATGGTTCATTAGCTTGGTCACAGTCCGTGGGGTATTGCTGTAGTCAATTTTGACCTGAAAGTAATGTGTTTACACTCACCCAGTGTTGCAATTGAGCCAAGTCCTCCAGGCAGTGGGAACACTGGACTGTGCAGGAGCACCAGGTGTCTTGGTACACACTTGGTACCAGTCAGTTTGAACCTGGCTGCAAAAGCGTCTTAGGCCTCTGAATACAAACTTACTGTGCAAGTAGCAGAGCTATATTTAGGCATCGCCTCATCTAAACAAACTGAGGCTACTGTACCATCCTCAATCTATATTAACTCAACTTGGGAATCTGCTTCTGTGGTTTAGTTTTCCTGCTCAATCAATAATCTGCCTTCGATTACTAGTGTTGACTGTTAAGAGTAAATGCTAACATCTAAAAATGACCTGCAAATTTTAATGAATTGTGATAGGGAGTTAAGACATATCTCTAGTGAACGTGTCAAGAGAGGAGAAGTCAATTCCAGGCGCAGAGTCAATGCAGACAGGTTAAAACATGTTAAACATTGTGTGATTGCCACCATTGATGTGTGAAGTGCTGTCACTGATAGAGTTTTGCATCATGATGTGTTACATCAATCTAAATAGTCTTACTGTAATACAGGGTACAAATATTCCCAACAAAATTGTTTCTACAGTATTGCAGAGATCCCTGGTGTTGTAAGGGATAATTCTCAAGAGTTAGCTGTTGGCTGTCTAAAGAGCAGAAGGTAAACCAGGCTGATTAATCTTAGTGACTGTTACTTACTCATCCATCACTGCTTTCCCTTCAAAGTAGCTACTCCCTTGCTAGTCAGGGACAGATAATCTCTAGGGAAATGAAGAAATGTGTATACTGCCCCTGTATTTGAGTTAAGAGGACTTGAGACTAATTTATACTGTGTCATCAATAATAATGTAGAGAATGTTTGGTGAAACTACCAGGCTCAGTGAGAAAGTCCAGCCTTTCTTGCAAGCAGTGCACACGCCTTCCCTGAGTAACTGGCTGTCCTGTGGGAAAAATCTCTGGCTTCTCATCATATCTCTCTCCTGTGTATGGGACTAAACAAAACAGGTTTCTCTCAAGCTTATTTTCTTGGTCTACAGTATGGAAAAGGGGAACCAAAAATGGTGAAACTCTTTAAGTCAAATAAATGTGGTGGTGAAAGGAATTCATTCATAGAATCATAGAATGTCATGAGTTAGAAGGGACCTACAAGGATCATCGACGTCCAACTCTTGGCCCTGTGCAGGACACCCCAAGAATTGCACCACGTCCCTGACAGTGTTGCCCAAACGCTTCTTGAACTCTGTCAGGCTTGGTGCTATGACCACTTCCCTGAAGAACCTGTTCCAGTGCCCAAACACCCTCTGGGTGAAGAAGCTTTTCCCAATATCCAGTCTAAAACTCCCCTTACCCAGCTTCAGGCCATTCCCAGGGCATGGGTTCTGTCACTGGTCACCAAAGAGATCAGTACCTGCCCCTCCTCTTCCCCTCACAAGGGAGTTGTAACTGCAATGAGGTCTCCCCTGAGTCTCCTCTTGTGCAGGCTGAACAGACCAAGTGACCTCTGTGCTGCTCATATGGCTTCACCTCCAGGCCCTTCACCATCTTCGTTGCTCTCCATTGGATGCTCTCTAACAGCTTCATGTCTTTTTTATATTGTGGCACCCAAAACTACACCCAGGACTCGAGGTGAGGCCATACCAGTAAAGAGTGAAGTGGGACAATCACCTCTTTTGACTGGCTCCAATTCCTTGCTAAACTTTGGAGACAAAGCTCGTGCTTAGCCCTGCCTGACAGAGTACAGTAATGGCAGCTCTGAACCTGTGGTCTGTGTTGGGGTTTCCTCTGCAGTTCCACAGCTACAGGTGGGTGGGAGGCAGCACTAACAACAGGTGAAAATAGAGCAGTTTGTTGCTCTTATTAGCAGATAACCTGTAGGTGAGTTTTGCTTTTAAATGGCAGTTAGCGAAACCAAATGTTTAAGCAATGTCAAACATGATTTATTAATAAAAAATGTGATTTAAATATTTTTTGGTGGTTACTTCTTCATGCTATACGTGTATACAGGTGAGTCACCTTTTGCTGAATCACTGAGTGGTGTGCCTCCCAGCAGCAGTATGTAGGGATTTCCCATTTCACAAGTGGGAATCTACCAGTAGTACCAAAGGAGAAAGGCTGTCCTACCTCAAGGTGACCTTTGAAACTGGGGACACACGGCACAGCATGACCTGGTGATCAGAAAGGGACTGGGAGTGAAGTCTTAGGAAATCTGTATCCTGCTCTGTAGATAGTTCCTTGTATGAGTTAGAGTAATTAATGTATCTTCCTTGTGCTCCATTATACACTCATGTAACTTCTGGAAATACTAGATTAATAAAATACCCCTGACTTTTAAAATGAGAGATCACTACTGCTGTTTTTGTATTAACACCATTATGTTCAGTTAGTTTCCTCTGTGACTGAAACAAGTGTTACTGTGTGTCTCACATCTTCCTTTCTTGAGAAGCAGTCAGGCGTGGGAGTAGACACACTTAGGAAACCCCCCCATGTAAGTTCTGTGACTCCTTGTAGACCACCCCCATTAAGTGCCCAAGCCTAAAGTGAGATGAAATGCTCTTTAGTAAAGTTGTGTCAGATAAGGGGGGTGTGCAGAACAAATAGAAATTATTTTTATCTTATGAAAACAAAAATAACTTCTATCTTCCGTATTTTAGTTGTGTAAGTAAGGTTAATCTCTGTGTTAAGTAGAGGAGGGACAGGGGGTTGTTATGTAAGCAGGAGTTTCAAAAGTTTAAAATGCTGACTCCCTTTAATTTTAGTACATTTTAAGCCTGGTTCGAGTTTTTCCATTGATGTAGCTAATTTATACCAGCCTCTCAATTTTTTACCAGAAGCAGTTCACACTAGAAAACCTCATATGTTAATAATATGTAGGACAAGAAAGTCCACATGACTAACAGGTACAAAGTGCCACTAGTTATAACCTCCAGAAAGAAAGACTTACGGGAGCTGGATCCAAGACACTTAAGCCTTTCATAAACTTGGAAATGGCCACTATTGACCAATCTGTATCTGGAACTGCTGTTTTTTAACTTCTTTTTTTCACATGATTTTTTGCTAACGTTCCCTTAATGTAGCAAAACATTAGGCAAAAAGAAAAAGTATTTTCATTTGGAATTTGTAAGGGTTTGCGAAAGTTACTCATGGTTATTATTTCTTCACTGTTGACATCTGTACATGAAAGTGTCTGTGGATGCAGTAGCTACATTCCTAACTTTTATTAGCTTTAATGAACTCAGATTAACCAACTTAATTCTCCTTTGGTATTTGTATCCAGCTATTTGCAAGACTGATTCAGTGCATGAGAAGTTACTGTATATGGCCTTTTCCTGCTCACATTATGTTTTGTTTGTTTTAATCAGGGAAAAGTAGATTGTATGCATGCATAGCCAATATCCAGTGTGATCTGGAAGCAGGAAGTCCCTTCCAATAGGTACTGTTAGGTGTTTGTGCTTTTCATTAGCATCAAGCCCCTATATCTGTATGAAAACAGAGCCTTTAGTCCCTCAGAATCAATAGTGGCAACAGCAACTTATAGCTCAACAGTTGAAATTAATGTAGAAAATCTTCTGGCCTTCTCTCCCGGATCACAGATCCAGATTCATGGCATAAATTTGAGCCATCTGCAGGTCCTTTCCTGTGGAGGGCAGTCCCACACTTTCTGTCTTCACCACCTCCAGCGATGCGTTCCCATCAGCCATTGAACCTTCAACTCAAGTCTATCTGTTGGGTTGCTGCAAGCTCAACCCTACAAAAAAATTTCTTCTGTTGGATCAGTGAGCTTGTGGGTAGTTGTGACATAGATCTGACAAAACAGAAGTAGCGAGACTGTGCAGCTTGAGAGAAGACTGAGTGGGGCCACACCTTTCTCTTGGTATTTGCAGGTAGATGAAACTAAATGCATTGTAAAATGGCACATAACAGTTACATGAACAATTCTTTCTAGCCCCTGAATCAAAAGCAAATGATACCAAAAAAACGATAACGATCACAAATAGGAGAAAAGGAGGGAAAAGAGCAAGAGAAGGAGAAAGGAAATTGAAGATATTACAGGGAGAAAAAGTAACAAGGAAGAGGGAAGTAGCTAGAAAAGCAGGAAGAAAGATTAAAGAATAATCAGGAGATTGTATGTTGACAAATAGTGGCAGCAAATGCAGGTAAAAATTAGGAAATACCTTTCCCTGGTGGTTGAGCATACTGCCCTTGTCTTTAAAATATGATAGATGCATCAATCTCAAGAAACAATTCTTCTGTCTTTCTGGGTCGAACTGAAATGCCCTTGTTTAGTGACCAGTCAACAGTAATCACCTGGATGCTGAAAGCCAGAACCTTTGTTCTCCCTGAGCTCAGTCTGGGTGAAGCCGGGAGGGAAAGTCCCAGGCACAAGTGCCTGTCTTGAGAAGCCCTTGCTGTGGAACAGGCAGAGCCCTAAGAGACTGCTGAAAGGTCCCTCCGAAGTGAGTTTACCACCTCAGTATGTTGGTTCACAGGTGGGCGGCCAGTCTGGATGTGGCTTTCATAAAGCCTTAATCCCGAGGTCACGGATTTCGGTGTCCTGCCGCTCGCTGCTTCCCCGCAGGGCAGCTCGGGCCGTGTGGTTCTCCAGCTCCGCCAGCAGGTGGGGCTGGAGAGGCGGTGTGCTCAGGGCTCCCGGTGCTCCGTGAGCAGAAAGGGGTATTATTACTTAAATCCCAGCGTGATTCACTTCCCGCAGCTGACTTGGAACTTCTGACATCTCCATACAACTCTGTGCCAGGTCGTTCATGTCATTTAAACTGCAAGAGCTGGCGTATAAAAACACTGTATTTTCTGTGTGGTTGACAGCAGCTTCCTTCAATGAATTGAATTGGTTTGTTGTTTCTTTTTTTCTTTGTGATTAGGGAATTAAAATAGTTATCTGCTTAATTCGTATTGCAGTTAAGAACTCTGTGAAACGAGAGTAGTCTAGAAGTCCCTCTAGTTGAGACACTCATGAAAATGTTCCCTGTCACTGTTTTTACAGCTAAGAAAATCTTTGGGTTTGCTTTGTTTTCTGCAGCTGTTTGATGCTGTTAACTGCCTAGCAAAAGAGAATGCCCGATTGCTTGTGCTGGGCCGCAAACACATGCTGATGAACTCTTCACACTGGAAAAGAGAGATTATGAAGGAGATGCAGAATAAGGCAGAGTTCTTCTTTGCTGAAAATATGTAAGTTGAGGAAAATGGCTCAATATAATAGAGACCAACACCTGATTTATGTTCATTTTGCTCTAGTTTTTAGTACCATTACTAGTATCTCTACCTGTGTGTGTGAAAGAAACATATCCCTCGCTATACTTGTTTCAAAAATACACCAGAAGTGACCTTCATCACTTAGAATCATATTGACAGCTGTATGATTTATTAGCATTTATGACTGATAAAGCCACTGCCAAGAGCACAGTGCCCTAAACTTACAGAATTTCTGGTAGCATCAGTGTGCAGTTGTGGTCTGCTGCTGTGTGGGGGTACACTATTGAGTTTTGGCAGTTCTGTTAGGTATTGTTAAACTTTGTGGCAGGAGATTATATTGTTCTATTATCAGATTGTGATAAAAGAAAAAAAAGTGCTCTATGTAGCAATTAATTTTTATTGCACTCCAGCTTCTGGTGCCCTGTGGTAAGCAATTTTTTATTTTACCAGGGAACTAGAGTAGTGGTGGGAATTTTCAGTGTTGCTGATGAATAAATCTTGATCAGCATTTGAATCACTTCCTGCAACCACTTACTGCCTTGTGAATGACGTCTGTCTTTTCCATTTGTTTTGTGAAGCTCTGAAGATGATACCTTCTTGTTATATGCCACTCTCCGATCAGGCAAGCATTGCAAGTTTGTTACTAGAGACTTCCTCCGGGATCACAAGGCTTGTCTTCCCGACAGTCTGACACGTCATCTGTTCCGTAAGTGGCAGCGTGGACACCAGATAGTGTGCTCCGCTTCTGCAGCAGGAAGGAGCATAAAGTTTTTGGTAAGTTTTCCCACTGCAGTCAGAAAACACACTGAGCATATTCATTGAAGATACATTATTTCAAACTCTGGATGCCAGAATATTTTGTTGAAGTCTAAGAAATGGATTTGTACCAATGCGCTCAAAACTCCCATATTAACTGGGAATTCAATGGATCCACAGAGCATGCTACAAACAAGAAAACTGTCAGAAAGCCAAGAAATGCTGCCTAAATGTTTAAAATGTAAATGTAAATAAAAGTTTGTGTACACAAATCTTTCCAGTGCTGGAAACTCTGTAACCACTACTGGCCTCAGTAAAACCTGAGTGCCAATGTTTTAATTTATTTTAAACTTTGAAATCCCATTATTCTCCTCTGCAGCACTATTATAAAATATCATGCTTCTAATTTTACAATAGAAATTCTTTCATCTTTATTCTAAAGAAGCAGAAAAATACTGGTATTTCGGTATTCACTGTAATAGTAACCTAACATAGGTATAGTTTGATGAGGGAAAGCCCAGAACAGTCAGGTTTATAGTTAGTATTCAGCTGCAGAAATTGCAGTAATGTCATGTTATAGCAGAATACTACTGTTATTGTCTAGGAGACATGTATCCTTGTGAACAGTACATTAACAGGAATGCAGCTGTTTTTAAGATTTTTCTAGGGAAAAATTCATCATGTGACATTCTATATGCAGTTTTTTTGTTATCTGGTCTGTCTGTATTGTTATTGCCTGCTTAAAGGAATACTGCAGATTACCTATGCAGATTAATTTTCGTCTTTTTCTGGTTAAAATTGTAAAATAACATTCATAATTACAAACAGAGATACCAGTTTGTAAGAATGACACAGCCTTTCATTCAGTGTTGCCATATATACATTTCTTCTTATGGAGCCAAATAATGAATGGTATGTTACCTGAGCTACACCTTGTTTCTTTCTTTTGTACAAAGGGACTACTAGTTTTCACATCTGAATTCCCATAGAAGTGATTTGGATGATTGATATTCCCAGTCATAGCTGTCTTCTAAGTTATTCTGGAAGCTACCACAGGAAAGTAGATTTCCAAGACTATACATATAAAGTGATAGCATGTCCTGAAAACCATAATTACCAACCAGTAATGTTTCTTTTGTATTTGTATTATATATGTTGAATTAGTATACCTGTAACATAATAGACCAGAAAAATTGTTTATTCTGTTTGTTCAACCAGATGCTTCTGAAAGCGCTAAGTGATAAACCCTTTTCTTACATCTCCTTTTCTTACGTCTCCTTGGGACAGAGCAAGTCAGCTCTGTAAAGAGAGAGACTGGGAGAACAAATACAAGATGTCATTAATGTCATTAAATCCTACGTTCAAGCCTATAAACTCCACATCCTGAGTAATTCCCATATGATTTCATTTAACTGAACAGAACAACAAACATTTTGCTATTTCTAGAAACTGAGTGCACTGTACTGAAATCATTAATATCTGCTGCTGATGGAAGACAGAATTTATAATGACTCCTAGACCACAAAATACTAAAAGATAGTTTAGTTTTTCCTCCAGTACTAAAATTTAGAATTTGTTTTGTGTAAGAAAATAAAATGAGAGTTGTTAAGAGATAAAACTATGGAGACTTCTAAGGTAAGCACTGGAAGTCATAACTACCTGTAATTGATACTTTAGTAATATGTTGTATAGTCTAAAAAAAATGTTTTTCCTCTGTTTTTTTCCCAACAGCCTGCTTTCCGTTACGACTGTGTGGTACAGACTACAGGAGATACATGGCATATTCCCTATAAAGATGTTTTTGAGGAAAAATATTCATATCAAGTACCAAGGAAATGGCTCTGCATTCAACAGAAATGATGAAAAATGTAATTGGAAAAGCAGAAGCTGCCTTTTTTTTTTTTTTTAAAATCACTGTTGCTGGCTAGGAGAATTCAGCAGGACAATTATGGGATTAGTGTGTGAGGTGTGTAACTAAAGAAAATTCGGTGACTGCATTTTGACGAAATCATTCCTGCATACACCTGTTAACATCAGTGGTGGTCCAGGGGGGATGATTTAGGTCCATTATTTCCATTTTTACAGGCAATTTTTGTGATTTGAATTAAAAGTTGATTTTTCCTGTTGGAATTACAGCTTGGACATTTTTATTTTTTATTTTTCTCAAGCTTTTCATCTACACTGAAATGCATAAACTCTGTACGTTGAAGAAATTAAGCAGGACATGCAAAGTACCTTCAAAGTTTATGGGGCTGGCCTTGCAACAGAATTGCACAATGTGTACTTCTGATCAGTGAAACTAAGGGAAACAAATGGTGCATTTACCATTAGTCGGACACACACAGACCTAACACTTCCTCACTCTAATTCATTTGGTCACATAGAATGCAAGAGATTGGTTATAGCAACATATAGCAATGATTTGTTTGGAAGAATAAGGAAACAACCAGTGGAATGTTTTGTGGCTCTTTCACACTCCTATGTTTGACGTTTCTGACAGGATTTGGCATCACTGCAATAGTTTGCTTATGGAAATGCATGGATTTTTTAAAATTAAAATTGATAGCTAGAAATTCTTAAAGACAATAATAGAAAAAAACTGATTCTTGTACATTTCTATAAAATCTATCCCAAATTATAAAGCAAAAAAATAGTATAAATTACAGAAAAGTGTTCTAAGTTATTTGTAAGCATGTGTGTGGTAAATGTGTTTGTTTGTTGCACTTACAACTTTAATGCAAAATTTTCTCCCCCCAAAACATAGAAATGCCACATAAATCTCAGATGAAATATCCTGGGTTTGTCACATTTGTCTCGTACAAAAATCTTGTTTGAAACTGAGATGAACCATGAAGATCTTTTTGTACAGAACTTGCAGTTCTGAGCTCTTGCAGGGCTCCATGACAAGCTCCTCAGGACTCAGCATTCAAGCATGTTCCCTGCTATTTTTTTTTCCAGGACGGTCCTGGCACATGTTCTACTTCTGGGATCAGTTTGTAAACCAGCAGGTGTGATTTGCATACAGTCATGTCCTTCAGGTACAGAAAGTGTAGAGGAGCTGGTAACATAAAACCTTGGCTTTAAATTCATCATATTGTTGGTAGTGTTCACCTTTTTTCTGAGAGAACACAACAGCTCCTATGGAGTCCACCAGGGAAGGCACAGAGATTGGATCTACTTCTCTCATTCCTCAATACTTTTAATTTGTCAGAAGATTGCTTTTATAATTTTTTAAGTCAGAGAACCGCCACATCTCCTTGAAAGTGGAAATACTGCTTTCAAACTGGGTGTCTGCTCCTGTACAGGACTGCTTGGTTAGTAGCTACTGCTCTGTATGAGGCTGCCTCACCCTCTGTATGAAGTTCTGCATGGCATAAGCTGGTGTGAATCAGCGCTGTTACAGTCCTCGTTTGGTACTAGCTCTGATGGTCATGCAGTCCAAAGCAATGCAGAGCCGGCTTTTAAAAATTTGTTTTGGCTAGGTCAGAATTGGCATTGTTGCACTCAACTAGCACCATTGCACAAGTACTGGAACCTGTGTGGGAGTGGGGTTCAAATGTCAGGCTGCAGAAGGTGGGTCCCTGCAGCAGCTCTGCCTTAGGTCAGCCCTAGCTGAGCAGAAACTGCACCTTCAGGATATCCATTTCATTGCCAGACATGTTCGTCTGTTGAAGTTTGTATTTTACCCCACCCTGGTCATGAACAGACATGCATAAAGCCACATAAAACTGTAATAAATGTATCCTCTACTTCCTTTTTGCTGAGGACATGTCCCTAATCAATCACTTGGATTTCACCTCAAAAACTGTTCTTACAAGGATACCATAATGCCTTCTAAATAATACTTCCTAAATACACATTACTAGTATATTTAGGGGATGATGGAACAGAATATGGAATTTACAATTCGAAGGTATTACAACATTGGTGTCAGATTTGTGACTTCTTTTTCCCATGTTTGCTGCTAGTACACTTCTCTACAGATCCTTACAGGGAATTAATGGCCTCTCTGGACCCAAAGGGGAAACATTAGTGATGAACCTACAGACTTTTTCAGCTGTATACCACCTGTTACATACATGCACATGGTATCCAGAGGCACAGTTCTGGCTGAGGTTAATTATTTGAATTTTATTTAAGACTCTGTGAAATAACATTTCTTTTGTGTTGCTTTAAGTCTTCAAATTTCAGATCACTGAAATATGGCACTTCAAGATAACAATGAATATGAGGATTTGCTTCCAAGTATCTAAAAGGCATTCTGAGGGTTTCACTGGCAATAAAAATAAATGTGAGAGCCAAACCAAAGCCGATAGCTAATAGCAGATCTATTTGACATCTACTGCTGTTTATATGGTGGTACAGTAAAAATTCAAGGTAATTTATTACGCAGATGGGTTCATGCTGAATGCCAGAAAGGCAAGTCTTCCAAAGAGCACAGCAATTAGTACCCCCAAATAGCCACTGACTGCCATTTGCTACCACACTGAGTGAGGAGAACAGGAATCAGAAGGAATGTACCCTTAGCTTAGCTTGCTGAGTGCCATGGAGACAGAGACACACTGGCAAAATAGAGTTGAGAAGAACTGAACTGATTCAGCCTGTACTCCAGCTATTATCACCTCCAAGATCCCCCACTTACTGCTTAGCATGTTAAAAAGATGACTGTGAGACCAGCTTTCCTCAGGATCCTGCAACACAGAATTTGACTGCATATGGTTGATTGAAAGTGATTAACGTTAAACCAAAACCACGTGATTGCTCTTCTGAAACAATACTGTACTCTGGAAGGAATATCCTGAAAGTAGCATAACTTCTACTCCATCATGTCCATGGTGTTGAGCAACTATTACTCTTTCCTTTATCTAATTCAAATATTGAATCTTTGATTCCAAACTTGGTTTGATTCCAAACTTTGATTCCAAATTTTCTTGGTTACTCTTTGGCAATTGGGCTGAATGCTTGATATTTACTTCCATTTTCTCATACCCTTTTTCTCAAGGGGAAAAAAATCATTCTAGAGAATAAAAGCTTCATAGATGGAAGAACTGTAAAGGTAGGGGTCATCATCTTGGAGAAACTAGTCTTAAGAGACAGAGGTCATACGAATCATGAGTGTTCTGGAGGGAATGCCTAGGGATCCATTGTTGGCTGTCACAGTACAAAAGCATCAAATGGTACTGGCAGATAGAAGGTTCAGATAAAAGGTGAGGTTTCAGACGAAACCATACATGTTGTTAAGCTGAGCAACTCTTTGCCATGGCATGTCCTGGATTCAAGAAGTTCACAGGGGTTCAAGGGGAGACCAGCAAGTTCATGAAAGGGAACCAGCAAGGGTTATTAAATAAACAGACACTATCCCTGCCTTGGGAAGTCCCTCCAGGTGGTTGGAGACAGGGAGAGGATTCAGGGAGTGTACCATTAAAGGCTCTCTCTAATCTTAATACCTTGGGTATCCCCACTTTGGCCACATTTGGAGACAGAGCATTGGATAAGACAGGCTCTGTGTCTGACCCAGCAGATGTGGTCATGCATTTTCATGTTCTCTTGTGTTCCAGTGCTTGCATCACACCTTTGAACATTTCACGTCTGCCCACAAAGTCCTTCCCTAATGAAAGGTGATGCCTTACATTTTAGCTTTTATATTTTTCAAATTCTGTATTCCTAGTGTGTAACTCTAAAGTTTCTTGTAGCCTGTTAGTTGCTGTTCTCTCATGCTAAGATGGACATAACAAAGCCTCTCCAGGCCTGCTCTCCAAGGACACCCAGACCTAGGCCCAAAATGTGTAAATCAGCACCTTGAGAAGGGGGGAAGCTGAGGGGAAATTACATCATTAGCTAAAGTTTAATTGGTGAAATTGGGTTGATATGCAAATAGACCAAACGTATAAAAGCGTGAAGAACTCGTGACTCGGTCCATCTTGGGTGTAGCCTTTGGCCTGCCCAGGTGTACCTCTGAAGGCCTTTCAAATAAATATCCACCTTTATTCCCTTACTCCTGTCTAGTGTCTGTTTCTAGGTTGTCCCCTTTAGGCATCAAAGGGACAAGCTCTTGTGTCTTGTAATACATAGCACATTATTCTCCCATAGTATTAATAAGCAAGGAGAAGTATTTTGAAAAATTTGAGAATGCAGACTTTTAATGTGTGGCATACACAAAATCCACCTTTATTCTGCTATTTCAAGAAAGAATAAGCTCAACTAATAATTTTAAAATAGAGGTGTGGATACCAGAACAAAGCTTTTCCAACTCTTTTAATGACCAACTTTTAAAAAATTCCTTCCCACAAAGAGTAGGGGAATTCCAAGATGTTGAAAGGCAAAAAGAACATATATTCACGAGTTTAAATTTGGGGAATTTCCCTTTGTACTGGACACCGATAATAAGCCTTTTAAACATCGCATTATAACGCAGCTGCGGCAACAATTACCTTCATAGGTAATATCTTAAACAAGTTTTTTTAAGTATTTGCTTTAAAATTACTCTCATTGAAGAGAACACGTATTTCAACGAAACAGTTTGGAATTTTAGGAGGGGGTTTGTTTTCTTTTATCCACTGTTGACGGATGCCGCGATGATACTTTTATTCCGTTTCCTGCTGTTTCCGCGCGCGTTCCCTGAGGCGCGTCCGAGGGGCCCTCACGTTTCCGTGAATCAGCAGCACTCCCGCGCCCCACAGCCACAGCCACCG
>VWZT01006513.1:5070-51667 GCA_013397055.1 Pachycephala philippinensis
CCTCCCCAAAAAAGCCACCACCAAAAGTTGAGCAGGTTGTAATATATTGACAGTTTTTAAACTAGGAAAAAGACGAGAAATTAAGGTTAGCAGAGGGTTATTCAGGCAGGCAAACCTGTGGAATAACTATTTCTTAATGAAGCATTCTGTCAGTCACAAGTTGAGCAACTCGTCTGTGCCCCAAAGGCAAGATAAATGTGTACGGAGTAGAGGCGAGATGTTTGTATCCACAGAGTGATGACACACTCTATCTCTCTCCTGGATCCCACAGATCTAGGTTTCCAACTAAAGGAAACCCTGGGAGCTTGAATATTGCTGCTTGCCTGGGGCTCCATTGCTGCTTGCGAGGAGTTGCATATTGCTCCCTCATCCAGCCACCATGTGCCTTCCCTAAACCAAGCTGGATGCAGCAGGAGGAAGATTTTGGGAGAAGCATTAGTATCTTCTGTTTTAATCCCCCAGCTCTAGCTGCCTTGAGGCAGGATTACAGGCTGCTGCCAGTGCAGTGTCTGCTGTTCAGATGGTGTAGAAAGGCACAGTAACAGCACTACTGAGAATCACCAAAAGGTCAGTGTCTGCCTGGCAGTGCATCCTTTGTTCCTGTTACCTGGATTCAGTGTAAGCTGGATAAATCAATGCACTGTGCTGCACATTGGAATGCTTTTTTTCCCCCCCTTATTTTCCTTTAGATAGCACTCGGTACAGACAGCCTTTTATCCCAGTTTTTGTCCTGGATGCCTTCTTGACAAATGTTGTGTCTAGGTAATGTGCTGTGATATCAAATGAATTTGCAGCCTTTTTGGATAAGACTGAAATGATGCTTATGTTTTGTGTCTTAATTTCGATATTGTAGGTCCATCAGTTGCTTCAGGAAGGACGACTGGAATTTGTCATTGGAGGGCAAGTGATGCATGATGAAGCTGTGACACTAATTGATGATCAAATTTTACAGTTGACGGGTATGCATATTTGCATTTAACTTTTATTTTTCATTGCTATGACCTTGGAGGTTTTGTTTGGTTTTCATTTTTCCACTCCAAAATTGCTATTATTTCCTGACTTCTTAAGAACTGATTAAAGCATTTCTTATTTTTTACTTGCTGGTGTGTTATTCATATAAAAATCTTTGCTTAAAAAAAACGTTAGTTTTGACATGACAGTTCTGCAGCAAGCACAAAAGTTACCAAAAGCTGGTTTGTCAGGTATAAACTTGTTTGGAGCAGAGGTCTTTTGTATGTGTGTTTTTGAGAGCTTAAGTTCCTGGGAAGATAGTTACGGTGAAATTGAAGGTATGAAACAGTCCTCAAGAAAATACCTGGTAGCAATTCAGAGTATGGGGAACTTGTATTGCTTAGGCAAGGTCATCTGCAGAATGGGGGCCATGGAATGTCGCTGAAGTCAGCTAAAATGAGTTGAAAGACTTTCTTGATGAAGAAACCACTTGTAATCATTATCATCCCCTTCTGTTAGAAAGAGGTGCGTATTTCCAAGAGATGTGCTATTTGCCATTTTAATCTCTTCGTTTCTGCATCTGGCTATTTGTGTATTACACCTGTCCATCTGATGGTTTAAAGAGTCATTTAGTACCTAGGTTTGTTTGCATTGGTTAATGCAAGCAGAAACAGGGTAGCCGATGCCACCACTGTGCTGGAGATGTCTGTGATATGCCACGAGGGAGTAGCAGGGAGGGGATGTGTTAGCACCAGCTGCCGTGGCTGATAGAAACTCTGCCTGCTCCAGGGTTACGCTCCGGGCAGCTTTCTACATGGGAGAGTAAAGGGACAGAAAACACTTCTATTCTTCTCTGAATCTGCACAGCACCACTGGCCTTGTTCCTTGCTTGTCAGTGTTTATCAGGAGCACAGGATTAGCAGCTGCTTCTGTCCCTCAGTACGCTCTGTCCAAGAGGAGGAGAGGACATGAACTTTTTTTTGCTGTCACTTGATTCCTTTAAAGGTTTAAAGGTTGCTTTATGGCCTTAGAACACTGAAGCTAGGACTTCTCCAGATAAAATACGAATAGTGATTGAAGAGTTCTTTTGTTAAACACAAACGCAGCTTTTCTATTCATTGGAGTTAGCTGAAAAAGACATTATTTCTAAATTAACATGTCATTCTGTGTAAAAAAAATCTTTATTAAAAAGAAAAATCAACTTTGGTAATTTATTCATCAGGAACAAAAGTACTAATGTATTTTAAAATTCTTGTTTGTTTTTCCTGAAAGCACGCTGCTCAGTTTAAGTGTGAGTATGTACAAAGAAAAAAAGTATCTTTGGATTTTGTGGAGTTCAAGTTTAGAAGACAAAGCCAGTGCAGACATCTGGGGTCTGCATTTCATATCTTCTCTTGTCTGTCCAGACTTCCACTGTTTTGGAGGAGCCTAGAAAACTCTGCTTCAAATATGCCTCCATCAGAATACTTAAACCCATTGTGAATATTTTGGCTAGGGAAGACATTAACTATGGGAAAGATGAAGTGAAAAGAGGCCTTGCAGCCTCACTTATTCAAATGTGATTTTAAAATTTGAAATGGAGTTATTACAAACCAGGGAAGATATGACCGTATTTTCAAATAGTTCTGAGCATAATTCTGTAACTATGAAATAATGATCTGCAATTTTCTTTTTTTCTTTTTTCTTTTTTTAAAATGATGAGCATCCAAGTGCAATATACCTGAGTTCCAAATAAAATCTACTGCTTTCCTGGTTGTTTCACTTTGATTTAAATTATTTTTCTGGGTTTATTCTATTGTCTGGGCTTTCTAGTTTGGGGGTTTCTTTTTTCAAAACTCATTTCTATATTAGTAACATTAGTGACTAAATTACTAACATTAGTTGTAAATAACATCCTGTATCAAGATCACTATCAACCTTTGGCTTTTTTCATATGACTGATAATCATATTCATGCTAGTTTTGTTTAGTGGATGGCTTGCTTCCCTGTCCCTTTGTCATTAATATGAGACTAAAATTTTATGAGAGTGGGTTTCATGATTTGAGCAAACTTGAAGTAAACCCCAGGCTGTTGTTTTCATGCAGCCTCCAACCTGGCTATTAGCCTTAACCTAATCTGTGTCTATGTACTTTTTCCCAGACCTGTCTCTAATCATAATTCCTTTTTGTTATTCATCTTTTATAATGTTAATAAATTATACTTGGCATAGCAAAATAAACACTGTTAGTATGAAAATTTTTGCAGTGAATGATTGAATTCCTGAAACTTTGAATGCTTTGGAAAATGGAACAAGAAGCTATCCTTTACGTGCTTATCTATGACACTATATGCCTATTAAACTTAGAAATTAACTTTTAGAAGTTTTCCTAACCTAAACAAATTTTGCTTTGCAGAGGGTCATGGATTTTTGTATGAAACTTTTGGGTTCAGGCCTCAGTTTTCTTGGCATGTTGATCCTTTTGGAGCTTCAGCTACAACACCAACTCTTTTTGCTCTGGCTGGTTTCAATGCTCATCTTATTTCTCGTATTGACTATGATCTGAAGGCTGAAATGCAGAAAAACAAGGTAAAAACACCCTTAGGAATGAAACCATTGCTGACCTCTACTTGCAGTAATCTGAACCATGACATTAAGATAAGAATATCTCTCATTTGTGCAAGAAAATTGAGGTATTTCTTATCTAAAAGATTGCATGTGTTGCTGATTGCATGTGGTAATGGTGAAACAAACCTGTCTTACATGGTCAGTTAATGTCTTCATGACTTCTGGTCAATGATAAAATGTAGTCTAGCCAGAAGAAGACACAAAATGTGCGTGTATGGGCAAGTCTAAATAGACATTGATTTAGGAGTGTTTGAACTGGAGACATGTAGAATGAGTTTCAGCTTTCCTTCAGAAAATCTTGGATCTGTTGGGTTTTATGTGAACTGTTTTAAAGTGTAATGTGTATGTTTGGGCATGGTGTTGTCAGGCTTGGAACATTTATTTGTGCCTGTAAAATTAATAATACTAGGTCAGTTAAAGTGGCAGCTAGTCATGGTTTTGCTGAATTCAGGTTTTCTTTCATGTTCTGCCTTCTCTTGCACAGTGTCCTGTCCACAGTAAATGCTTTTCATATCAGTGTTGGACCCTGATCTATCATCAGTTTTACTCACTACATTATGTGAAAATAAGGGGCTTTCACTACTGTGTTCTGGGCACTAGGCAGTTTTTATGAATCTTGGGTAAAACTCAGCTGTCTCTGAAGAAGACAACAGAATTCATGTTGAAGTTAGTGAAGCCAGGACCTACCACCTTGTGTTTGCAATGAATTGCAGTAGTTCCTTTCTGTTGAAGTCTTTCATGAGCTTTTGACAATCTTTGCCCAGCTAGTTTTTCTTTTTTCTGGCCCTTAACAGTCTGAAGGCTTCCAAAACAGTAAAATTCTACTTCAGTTGGTTAAACATTGATTCCCGCTGACTACAGTGCAATCAGCCTACATCTGCATCTTTTCTAGCTTATAGGTGTTCAACTTCCATTGAAACAAGTGAGGTGTAAGGGCTGTGATAAGCCAGGCTTACCTCTGGATTTTAGTATGCTGCCAGTGTGCTGCCTCCTCTCTTTCTCCGTCAGTTCTAATGGAAAGAGGCACTGATGTGGCCTCCTATACATAGTGTGTGACCTTGCCTGGGGTGCCATTGGCTGGTCTTCAGAAAAAGCACTTAAAAGTATTAAAAGTGGTGGAAGGGAAGATGGGAACTCTGAAGTCTTAAGTTGTTAATGATGCATTTCTGTGCATGTCATCAAGGGTAATAGTTTCTTACCTTTTTTGTTTTCCAGAAGCTTCAGTTTGTATGGCAGGGCTCTCCTTCCTTATCTGAAAGACAGGAGATCTTCACCCACGTTATGGATCAATACAGCTACTGTACTCCATCACAATTACCTTTTTCAAACAGGTCTGAAGATTTCTCAAACATGCAGCAGAAATGTTGTTCCCTTCTGAGAGTTTATATCATTGGGGTTTAAGCATTTTTCTTTGACTGTTTTCTTTCAGCAGTGTTCTACTGCTTTTTCCTGACCCATGACAGGTCAAGGAGATATCTAGACTCTGTAGATCTGAGTGAGGGTTGTTAAGCATCCCCAGCTTTCCACCATAATAAATGAAGTTTGCTCAGTACCTAACAGTGGAATTCTCAAAAGTGACACTTACTACTGACAGGCATTAAAAATACCTCTAAATATTGACAGACTTGAAAAATAATGTTTTCTTACACCAGGAGGCTTGAAACATATGTATGGCTTTCATCTACTTAAAATACAGTGACTGACTTCCAATGTCAGTTCTTACTAAAAAAACAAAATAATAAAAATGTGAAAGAAATTAATTACTGTAAAGAGAAAATGTCCAAAGCAGGACTGGGGTCTTTTTTCTCTGTAAGTAAAGATTTAAAAGCTCCAGGAAGCTCAGCAGGAACTTGGCTATTGCTAATTGATTTTCTATGGGAGATTTTCAGCATTATCTTGAGCTGAGATTGTGTATATTGTCTGTGTATAAACTAAAGCAACTAAAATTTTCCATTTATTTTGTGAAGAAACCTGAGAACTTTTGAAAACTTTATTTTGCTTACTGGCTTATCCAGTAAAATGCTCTTTTAAAATGAAGTCTGCTTGGGGGAACATCCTCATTGTTACAAAGCTTGCTGGTTTGTCCTATCATTTCTTTGTTCTATGCCAGCAAGCAGCAGGGACTTGAAAAGTTGCATGGCATTGAAAGAAAACTGGGGAATCTTCCCCCTACCTCTACCCCCAAATAAATACTTAAACCTAAATACTAGCAATGAAGATAAACTGGGTTTTTTTGCCTCTTATTCCCTGGGTATGTACATTTTATACCAGCACCTTTTGATGTGTTTTTCCCGGCTGAGAAAATCCTGTTTACAACTTACTGCTTTCTTCTACTTAGGTCAGGATTTTTTTGGAATGGATTTGCAACTTTCCCAGATCCACCAAAAGATGGTGTTTATCCAAACATGAGTCTCCCTGTTACAGATGCTAACCTCCACCTGTATGCACAAACCATGGTGGCAAACATTAAGGAGAGAGCAGCCTGGTTCCGGACAGGGGACGTGTTGTGGCCATGGGTAAGTGTCTGATGAGTGATTGCTTTAGAGGAGGCACTACAGAGTGTAGGGTGATGGTACTTGCTGCAGCAGGTACTGCAGGAATGCTGGTACAAGCCATCTGACATCATGTTTTTCTAATAATTGTGGTCCAAGTGACTGACTAGTAATGATTTTTAAAATTTCCATGTACGGCCTGCCAGTTGTCTATCAAGTCTTCTACCCTACTCAATGTAGAAATAAATGTAACAAAACTAAAGATAACCTCTTGCAAAACTATATATTGCAGTATTGCTTCCTTTTTTCTCCGCTTGCTTTGTCTGTTTAAATGATGTCCTTTTATAACTGCTTAGCCCAACATAACCCTGTGTTAACAAAAATTGTAGCATTATAGGAAAGTGTATGACACATTAGGTAGCCATGGTCTTTTCTAGCAGATGTGTTCTTACACAGTCTTTGTATTTTAGTTAGAACCATAAGCAAGCATATCCCAGCTTGGTCATCCAAACCCTTTTTTTGGCAATATGCTGTGTTAATTACATGCTGCACATACACATAGCACTGATGTGCTCTTGCCGTTTCCAAGTCCTAAGGAAAAAATAACTTTGCCTAAAATGAATGTACAGTCTGGTTTTTAATTTTGATGGATGCTGTAGGTCTCATAATTACAATGATAAAGGATTATGTGTGTTCTTTACAGGCTATTTCACCGCAATGTCTGTTGTTACAAAGAAAAACTTTTTCTGACTAATGCAGCTTTGAGTCACTGATTTGTTTTTCTCCTGTGTTTATGACACTTGCTTATGTTGAATTCATTATTTTTGTAGAGAGTGAGAACTAGAATATAACACTCCATAGTTGTGCTATAGTGAAAATTATGCTAGAATGGGGAGAAGTTTTGAATAGTACAAATAAATCTCTAATATCTAGATCCAAGCCCACAGTTTTTCAGTAATGTAAGAAAATTTCAGTTGCTAACTTCTGGGTTTCTGTGCCTGTGATAATGCTGTGTAAAGAAGTAGAGAGAATACATTGTTCTAAAACTATGCTTTTTCATGATTTTTCGTGATTACAGACGATCTGTGTGAGTAACCCTACCCAGTCTTGACAGTTTTGTAACTAATATCAGTTATTAAAAAATCAAACATCAAAATCAAAAGAAATAAAAATGATCCTCTTTAATTATATGACCCAGTCATTTGTTTGTTCTGTGTTTGGAATTTCAGGGCTGTGACAAACAGTTCTTTAATGCATCTGTTCAGTACTCTAACATGGACCTGTTGGTGGATTATATTAACAAGCATTCTGATGAGTTTGAAGTGACTGTCCAGTACGCCACTGTCAGTGATTACTTCCAAGCGGTTTACGGCAGGAATCTTACATGGGAAACTCGGGACTCTCAAGATTTTCTTCCATATTCAACAGGTAATTAAGTTCACAGCTGCCTAGTGTCTGCCTCAAATGTACATATGTAAAATTTTAAGAAGAGAAAATGAGAAATAAAGAAGAAAAATGCCTTCTTATAAGATTTGTTCACTCTATGAGGTGTCATCAACAGACAAGTTGATCCCAGCTTAGTTGTGTGGATGTGGCCAAACAGAACAGTGTCCCATTTTTACTGTTTGAATGAACTGAATTACGCGTAGCTTAAACCAGAGGTGGAGTGATGTGTGAATGTCTGGAGAAGCTACAGGTAACCAAGGGACCAAGGCAATCTGAAAGCTCTTGGGGTAATTCTGTGTTACTACAGTGGGGTGGAGGTTCCCAAAGTGAAACGGTCAATGTTGAGGATTTACGTCCATACTCCAAGCAGTTGCAGGAAATAGATAATCTGGTCATATAGACTTGAATGCCTATTAATGCTTGTTGCATCCATCAGGAATCCAGTTTGTGAACTCCAAACCTAATCTTTTATATAAAGCAGAGGATACTAGGTAAGGATGACCTGATCCAAACAAAGTACTAATTTAGATGAAACCGTAAAGTCTCCTGTAGTAGAAGGTCTTGCCTTTTTGATTAAAGAAAACAGTTTGAAGTTCTGGGGGAGAAAATAATTCTCTTATAACTGCAGCCTCAAAAAGTAAAAATACCATCACTATTTCTGAAATTTCACAATACAGTGTTACAGAAGTTCTTTGCAGCTCTTTGTTGCTTGCATCTTAGGTGCTGCACTAACTTAGCTTTTCAAGCAAAGCTGAAAAGTGTGAGAAAAATACGAAAAAATTAATGCCATACCCAACATCCCTTTGATTCTTTTCCCCAATAAATTTTTCCTTTTAGACCTCATATCAAAGTATGCGGAGAGAAGACACAGCCAACTTCTTCATTTCTAAACTCATTGATTTATTTTCTTGCCTGGTTTATTATTAAAATATCATTGATTTCTTTAAAACATCTTTCTGTGTAATTGTAGCTGCCACTGCTTCATCACATTTTTTGGCTGTGGTTGTATATTTCAAACTGTTCCGTAATGTGTCTGTTAACTTTTCAGTTAATAAAAATAACCACTGCTTCCTGTGAATCATTGCATGGACTGATCCCTGACTCCCTCAACTCCCTCTAGGGATCATGTCATACCTAACAACTTGCTGATAAAAGCACTGCCAGTTCTAACTGCTAATATCCTTTTACATCTGGGCTCTTTCCTTTATCTTTTGGCATAATTTACCTGCAGGAGTCAATTGCTATTACCTTGCATAATAGCAGCACCTTCAGTGTTCCAGGTGGGTGCCCACACATAGATGTAGCTTTTTCCCCAAATGACTTTCTGTGCCTTGCAATTGCAGTATAGATTTGAGTGCACTTTCTCCCACATACTGTTTTGCTTCTTGATGATTAATCCTCTCTTATTCTTGTTGTGCCCTTTTTTATGAGTCACTTATTGGGCTCGGTGTCACTTACGACATATGGAAACTCAAGTTTTGAGTCCCAGATAAGTATTTCTTTCTGCTCTGTGTTCATTGTACCGTGCTGAAATGTACGTGTGGTTCTTCTGCTTGCAACGTTGAAAACTAAAATGGAATTAATTCTGTTGAAACTTCTAGCACCTTTCAGGCCAAAAATAAGTTTTCCAGACATTTTTTGAGCAAAAGATCCTATTTTCTAATTGTTGCCTTTGATCTTGGGCTGATAGCAGATTATTACAGTTGCGTGTATGCTCATTAGAAAACACTTTCTGTAACTTTTTTCCAGAAAACCTATTTATCACTAGCGTATTTTAAAAGAAATCCCCTTCCCAACACGCCCGCCCCCCACCCCTCCATCCCTAAGGAGAGATTTGGAGGTTTTAAAAACAAATATTTGTTTTCCTAGTTCACTCTGTGGGATACTGAAACATTAACACAAATGGAATGTTGAAATACTTTCCAGTAACCACTTGAGGGCATCTTTTGATGTATTTTGAAGTGCTGCAGTAGTTTGGAGTCATCACATCACTGTTTCTACTCCATTTTGAGGAAATTAAATTTAAGCTAAATCCCTTTGGCAAAAAGGTTGAGATGTAGAGTGTGTATGTCAAGCAGTTACCAAGGATTATAATCTATTTTTTAACAACTAATAATAATATATGCTTCAGTGAAACTTCGAAAATTCTTTTGTGCAGACCCACAAGGAGGAAATTTCTGTAAACACAGGTTAACTTGGTTGGTACTGGCTTTGTATCAAATTTGCATGCTACTAGGCCTGTAGGAGAGATGATAGTTTTCCAAAGTGCATGTTCCTGGCTGGGTTTCTTTGTAGGCCTTAGGACCTTCCTACTTGATGGCTGCTGTGTAAACCCCCAGTAGGATTCATGTAGGAAGCTGAACAGTAGTAGTAGTAGTGTAGTAAGTTACAAGTAAGTGATAAATGAAGTGGTATTTTGATGTGTATTGGATCTGTTCAACTCTAAACAGAGCCATTTCAAGCATGGACTGGGTTTTACACTTCTCGGAGCACATTAAAAGGAGTTGCAAGGAGAGCAAGTTCACTGCTTTATGCTGGAGAATCCTTTTTCACACAGTATGTCCGGAAACACCCAGAAGGTTCTATTTGCAAATGTAAAGCCTTAAAGCAACTTCAGAGTCTTAGATGGGCAGTTTCAGAGGTAAAGATTGATTTATTTTCTAATTTGAATGAAAATGTTCATTTTCCAAGTGTAAAGTTTGCATAAGCATTTCAGCTGGAGTATCGCAAAGTTGCTTTTATGTTTTTGGAAATAACTTTCTCCGTTTTGCAAGTCATAAGTAAAAATAAAGCAAGTTTTCGAAAAACTGTCTTGAAATATGACTTTAGCCCCTTAAACATGCATTCAAGAGATGGTTGCTGGCAAATGTTTGCTTCAACGAGTGAAAGAGTATGTGGTTTCAAACTTTGCGTATAAAATTCCTTTTCTTAATGTTAGTTTTGTTATTTACAAAATTGTTCGTAAAAGTAAATAAAACCAAACAAATTCCAAACAAAAATGGAACTCATTGAAATTACTGATAACCTCAACTTCTGCAAGTTAGAAGAGGAAGGACAGATTTGTTTCTTCAAAGTTCAGCAGCTAAGTGATTAGCCTCATATCATTAACCATTTACAGCCCTCAATGTTTTTGCTGTCAATAATTATTTTGTCTCTTAAGGTAATTACCAGATCTTAGTAGGAAATGAAAAACTTGTCTTGTTACAGTATTTTTGCTGTATTCTTGGTTTTGGTAACTTGTTTGGTTTTTTTCTCTAAGGATGGTACTATAGTATATTAAAAGAGGAATGTGTATTGAGAGAAATCTTTATGCATCTTGCCTTTGACCATTTCATGCAGTATATAGGAATTCGGAGTAGGCAAAATGTGAATCTGAATATAGCTGTCATCCCTTATTGTTTTAAGCTGTGTGTCTGAAGTTTAGTTGGCTATTGTGTTAATACAAATGCAAGCCTGAAGCTGTCATCCTGTTACAACTTTCAAATTACTTTTAAATATAAGGTCCAGCACCACGATGGTATAACAGGCACAGAGTCTCCCAAGGTGAAGGACATGTACATGAATAACTTGATGTATGGAATGTTCAACGTAAAAAAGCTAATGGCTTCCATAATCTTTGATATCAACAATGCGAAGAAAAATGGAGAGGTCTATTCTTCTGTTTACACGAAAGACTCAGGAAAACCAGGTACTTTTTGCACAGCTTTTCCAATTTTCCATCTGCTTTGTAAAAGCTGTCATGTTCCTCCAAAACAGTCAACACACTATACATATCTAAGTTCTGTGAACCATGACTAGAAAATCCTGTTTGCTTTATGAGACCTGAGCTCTTAGATCTTAAGCATCTGAAAGCAGGATTTCTCAGCTGATGTTAGACAGAACCCTACCTTAGTGCATATATTAGACCTGGCCCCCAGTTTCAGACCTCAGATGTAAAGCAGAGGGGAGGAGGAAGTGCTGATCAGAGTAGTCACTAGACTAACTTTGCTCTGCAACAGATCATTACATGATAAGGAGCACAGTCAGAGTCAAGAAATGTTCTTGCTATAATGTACTGCAAGCTTGTGTAAAAAAGGTAAAAGGATTTTTAAGAAGTCTATTCTAAAGACTGTACACACCCTTTTATCTTTACTTTGGAAACTTCTTAAACTGTCAGATGTAAGCAGTGCTGTGGGCTGTGCAACAGACCGATTTGGGTTTTTACAGGGCTGTTTTTAAATTAGGCTTCTCATTTGATCTTCTGTATAACTCTGATAAAGTTAATATTGCATGACAATGAGTTGTGGTGAGCAGCTTATTTTCACTAAACGCATTTACATTCAACTCAGGTGTCATTTTCTGAGTACATGGTCTTTTTTGATTGGGCAGAGAATAGAAGAATAAAGCAGAAGAGGGTTTTTATGAAGGACTATAAAATGTTTTCCTTTTTTCAGTCCTGAAGTTTTACTGCAGGGTTTTATGTTGAAGTTTTGTAAGATGGTTGTACCTTGACAGATTTCTCAAATACTTTTTAATATCACATTTTAAAAATACACAATGTAGTGACTGGTAGTTTTGTTTGTTTGCATGCACAAAGGCGCTGCAGATGTTGACCAGTACGTTGTTGTCTATAACCCACTGGCATGGAACGTCACTACCTTTGTCACAGTTTCTGTCAGCAATGAGGCAATTAGTGTATATGATGAACTGGGACGGTCTGTACCAGCACAGGTACTTCAACTTTGTTTCTTTCTGTTACTTTTCTCTCACTTGTCAGTTTTCCTTGACTGGATTCTACCTCTTGTTGAAGTGGGATTTTCCTACTCGTCCTTCAAGGGTTGTTTTTACTTGTCTGTTGTCTCAACAGAGAGTTTTTTTACTGTCCAAAAGGACTAGCTGCTCGTATAGTGTGTTTGGTTTGTCCTTTGCATGCCTGCTGTGTGTGACCTGGTGCTTCTTACCTTGTTTTTCTTTCTCTAAAAACCACTGTTTCAAATAAATCCTTTTATGTTGAAGCCCTGCCTTACAATTGACAGCCCTGTTTGTACAATTGACAGATTGCCTTGGGGAGGGAGAAGAAGAGAATTAATAAATGTGGGTCTTAGAAACTGGTGTCAGTCAGCTGCCATTTGACAGCTCATTCTGTCATAGCCAAGCTCCAAGACACAGCCAGCTGTTCCCTGGGAGGGAAGAAAGTGGCCTCAAGTGAAAGCTAGCACTAGCCTTTCTCAGGAGCATCTGCTGTACAGAATGTGTCATCATCAGTGGCTTGATAAACCTCCAGGAATCTTCCTGCACGTAAGGCCTGAAGAGGCCTGATGCAATTCCAGATGCTCCCCTCTGTCCCTGAGATGCCAGATAGCTCAGCAAATTCTGCCAGCTGGACAGAGTTTCTGTGACCTGTGGCTTATGACTGTGACCATGCATGAAGGCACGCTGTAGTCAGGTAGTGATCCACAGCAGCTATCCCCTGTTCCTGTACATGTGATGGTGTAAAACCACACTGCCGTTATCTGAAACCATCCAGCTCTTCGGGTTTGCACATGGTCATGCTTGCCTGTCAGTCACTTACCTCCCTGAAGTCATTTTGCCTGAATTATTTCAGTCTTGTAAGATACAAAGACAAGATTGACATGTATTGAAGGCATTTATTCAGGATTTAGGATGCCCTAAAGGCAAGTTGTCCTTCTTTTAAAAAGGCAAAACTCTCTGTACCAAGTTGATCTGTACTCTTTTGCTGGAAGTTACTCTTATATGCATGTGGATAGTCACTTGAGGCTAACTAAAATCTCTTTAGCAGTTATGACAAGGTGGTTTGGGGTCTTTTTCATTCCAGTATGTGCAGTTCAAAAGTGCATTCATATTACACACTCCTTCCTTTTGAGAGAAAGGAAACTTTAAGCTTAGAACATTGATGTGAATATGTGGCTGAGAGGAGCTGAAGCTTTGGCAAGAGCTCTGCTGCCTTCTGCACCACATGCTTGAGTTGTATACTGAAGGGAGAGAATGGGAGTAGACCCTGTTGATGCCACTGTTGTTAGGTTGTCTGTGGTGTAACTGGACATTTGTCAGCCCACAGTGTGAAGGTACAAACAGCTTGCTTGAATTGCTTGTTAGTTGTAACTAGCCTCTTTGTCCATAGAATCTGTTCAGTATTTATCTAGTCGCATTTTCTTTCTCCAAATTAAGTGTAGTACTAAAGTATATAACATTAATGGGCAGGATACATGTAATTGAAAGATGACTAAAAACTGTTGTTTAGGATATTTCAGTATTACATAACACTGGTGTTACTGTTCAAAAGGATGTTACATGCTTCTACCTCCTTTCCATGTGCCTTCCCTAAGGTCAGGGTGCATGTTGGTCCTTCCTCCTCTTGTCATGAGTTTTCTCTTTTTTTGCACTAGTCATGTCTCTTGTGTTTCAGTCTCTTTTCTGTCATTTGACTGATCAATTTAATTTATGATTATTTCTGCTCATATAGACATTTTGCAGTGTGATCCTAAATTTATGATTCCATGTTCACATTAAAATAACCCTTTTAATTTGCTTAGTGACTTTCTTTCCTTCACTAGAAAGGCTCAGCTTAATCCAAGTTCATCAGGCTCCCAATTAAAAGCAGCATGGACCTACATTATAATTTAGAATTATAAGAATGGCACGTTTAGAAACTTATTATTAAAGTAGAAGCTAATTTTTATAATTTAGGGCTTACAACACATGAAGGTAATTGCCTTGCTAATTAATTTTCTGTAATGAAGCATTTTTGTGTATGCTAATGTACAGGTTCAAAGCTCGGTGGAATCCCAGTCTACCTATGATCTGTATATTCTAGTTGCAATAAGTGGTCTGAGCTACAGAAAATACAGTATTAAACCCCTGGATGGTAAACAGTCTGCATTTATTGGGAGATCAATCAAGTACAAGAGGAGAGACTTAACTCGTGCAGATCAGCAAAGTCGACAGTTGTTTCCTGTGGTTAATAACTGCTACCAGATCGTGTTTGACCAAAACACAAACCTAATGCACAGCATCACTGAGAGGTGAGATTGCCTGCTTGTTTTCAATAATGTTTCAGATTCTGTAAAACACTTCGTAAAAATAACTCCAACGACTGTATTATGTGTCTTAATTCCAAGACTCAACTAACAAAATGTTATTTACAGTTCTTTATTATCCCCACTTCACATGCCCTCCTTTTTACAGGACAGTTCAACACTAGCATAGGTGGGATTCCATATTAGTTCTGTGATGTTGCCCTGTTTCACTCTGCAGTTGGTCTAAGATGACATAACACAGTAATAACTAGTACATCAGCAGGTATACTAGTACTTTAGAACAAAAGAGGGTTATGAATATGCATTTTTATTAAAAATTACTAAGTAAACACATACACTATATGTGGCTATACAATGAGCCTTAAGTGATAAAGCAAGAGCTTACTTTTACAGAGTAGTGTTTCGCAAGTCCCATATCACTCCTTCAATATGGAAGCCTTTAAGTTGAACTGCAACAGTTAGAACTTCCAGATCCTGCCCCTGCACTGGAAGTGCCTCATAAGAGGAGTAGTAGAAAACACTTGGATATGTTTTTTCCACATTACAAATTGTGGGTAGCTATATTAACACAAGATAAAATGTTTGGCAGTATAAATTTATATGCTAGATGAAGTGATTTTTCCTGTTTTCACAGCAAGTTGCCAAAGGCAGAGCAGGTAGCTGAGAGCAGCATCTTAAATTGCCTTCATATGACTTTCTAAAAATTGTAATAATAAGTCATGAATAGCTAAACCGTAAGCTTCAGTGGAGAGAGGAGGAGATATGGTGGATACTGAGTGATTGTAAATGTTGCTACCCTGTTGATTTTATTGTTACCATTGTTAAACATGGAAACTTGCATCATGCTGATTTTACCTAGCTACAAAGATAAATTAGCCTAATTACTCATTAACGCGGTGCAGTGTACCTCATTCTTGTGAAATGGGCAATTTTAATCCTGTAGCAACTCTCGCATCAAAACAACGAGCTAATAGAGATGATGTTTGATCTTAAGATGGTTCTCTTCTACAAAAATAGAAAATTACATAGAAACTCCATTTATTTACACACTGACATACATCTTCATGGGAAGCACTTTAAGTCTTTGCTGTCCTCATTTACCCAGTCTTGCAATATCAATCTACTGTGAAGAAACAGATTTTTTTTTCCTTTCATTTCCAGCCTCATTCAAGTTGCAGATCAGTTTTGCATTTATCATGTATAAAATGTGTTTGTAAGTAATATAACTTTTACTCTCCTGTGGATTCTCAGGGAGACTAACCAGACTGTCCAGTTCACCCAGGAGTTCCTTGAGTACCATGTAAATGGAGACACAACGAAAGGACCCATTTCAGATAACTACTTATTTGCTCCAAATGCTTCAGCAGTTCCAGTATCAAAAGCAGTGGGGTTGGAAGTGATGTCTGGAAGCCTGATGACAGAGATACGGCAGTATTTCTACAGGTACAACACCACTACAGCTTCACTTCACTGGAATCTTTAATTCTTCAGATATGTATGAGGTTACTTCTGTACAGTTACTCCTAAACAGTGAGCTCTGTGTGCTGTTTAGGACTTAAACAAAAGAACTATCATACATCTGCTGAATGAACGGCTGAGGAAGACTCTCCTGTAAATCATAGAATCATAGAATCGTTTGTGTTAGGACTGTAAAGATCTAGTTCCAACCACCCTGCCACAAGCAGGGACACCTTCCATTAGACCAGGTTGCTCAAAGCCCCATCCACCCTGGCCTTTAGCACCTGCAAGGATGGAGCATCCACAGTTTCCCTGCAACAGTGTCTCGCTACCCTCAGAGTAAGGAGTGTCTTCCTAATATCTGATCTAAACCTACTCTTTTTTGGTTTAAAGCCATTTCCCCTTGACTTATCACTACATGCCCTTGTCAAAAGTACCTCTCCAGCTCTCCTGTAGGTCCCCTTCAGGTGCTGGAAGGCTGCCATAAGGTCTTTCCAGAGCCTTCTCTTCTCCAGGCTGAACAATCCAAATTCTCTTAAACTGTCTTCATAGGAGAGGTGCTCCAGCATTCTGATCATCTTTGTGGCCCTCCTCTGGACTCCTTCCAACAGGTCCTTGTGCTTCCCATGTTGAAGACCCCAGAGCTGGATGCAGCACTGGTGGTGGGGTCTCATGAAGGGGAAGCAGAGAGGCAGAATGCTCCCCCTTGACCTGCTGGTTGTGCTGCTTTGGATGCAGCCCAGGACATGTTTGGGATTCTGGGCTGTGAGCACACACTTGCCAGCTCATGTTGAGTTTCTCATTAACCAACACCCCTGATTCCTTCTCCTCAGGGCTGATCTCCAACCTTTCTCTGCCCAGCCTATTTTTGTGCTTGGGAGTGCCCTGACACAGGTGCAGGACATTACACTTGGTCTTGTTGAACTTCATGAGGTTCACATGGGCCCATTCTGAAGCATGTATTGCTGCAGGAGGGAGGGAGGGATGTGGAGATTGTTTAGGATGATCTGTGGTACATTTTTTAAAGCAGCTTCTGTTGAGAAACTGATTCTGTACAACTTAATGAATATTACAGTTAACATCTTACATGAATGGAACTTGGACATAATGATACAATTTCATAACTGTGAATATCTTTCTTGCAAGCAAATTAGAGAAGGGAGAAATGAGTCCTACAGAAGTGAATCCTACTCTGACCCCTAATGAACTAGCTACTTTTCTGTGTTAAAATGATATCAGTCTATAAACCTTTCACCCTCTTTTAAATCTGATTGTTTGGTTGAAGTCTTTTGCTTTACGTGGTATTGTACAAGGATTGTGTTGAGAAGGACCTTTGGAAAGTACTGTGGAACTTTTGCATCAAAGTTGATGTCATCCATATTGCAAACATGCATGTATTCTGTACAATGTAAATATGTTGCTTAGGGAGTTATAATAAATTTTAAATTTGTTGTTAATTTTGAGAAAAACAAATTCTTCATTTGTAGTCAAATGAAGAATCCTCTTGACACTTGCAACGTGAAGGAAATTTACAGGATATCACTTACTCTGGTTGAATATCTGTATATTTGAAAATTAATTTGAAATTAAAAACAATTGTACATGAAATAAATAGCAAATAGACAAGAAAGTTGCCTGTGTAGGATGACACCATGAATGCCTTGCAAGTTTTGTCATAAGCAGTCAAGTGCTCCACTTCATAAACTCTGTATCCTTCCTCTCATTTTTATAGCAATGTTACTTCTCAGGATTATATATATGCAGCGTATACCAGGCTGTACTCAGTACCAGACGGCTACGATGGAAAGCTGCTTTGCCATAGGATAGAGCAAGAATACAGTGTCAGGCCTTTGGAATTAAATCGTGAAGCTGTTCTAAGAACAAGCACAAACTTGAACACCAGACAACTTCTCTATACTGACAACAATGGGTATCAGATGCAGAAAAGACCATTCAAGGCATATGTGAATAACACAGTGGCTCGGGTAGGCACAAGGCTGTAATTAAAAGTCAGTTGTGCCTTATCTTTGTTCTCCGTTACTGTTTCCTGGGTTAATATTATCTCTGCATGGTTTGCTGTGTGTTGACAGAACTATTACCCCATGGTCCAGACTGCCTACATTGAAGATGATACCACAAGGCTGATGCTGCTTACAGAAAGAGCTCATGGTGTATCAAGTCAAGGGAATGGACAAGTCGAGGTAACATAAATTTTTACTTCTTTTTCTAGGTGAGCATAATTCCATGGCTGCTGATAATACAAGTAAACCTGATGGCTGATTACTGTTGTGACGTTTACCTTCCCAATACAGGTGATGCTACACAGGAGACTATGGAACAACCTTCAGTGGAACCTGGATAACAATCTCACTTTGAATGACTCTTCAGTGGTTCGCCCTGTAATTTGGCTTATTTTAGGAACCAAGGTTGTCACCAATAACTTGTATCGGACAAGTGGACTGACATTAGAGCACAGGCCAGTAGTAATGTTTGGAGCATTATCAGGTAATCATTCCATTTCCTATGCTATCTTTAGCAACTGAATGGCTTGTTTATGTTGCTTTGATTTATGCTGTTGAGTTTGTAAATGCAGACTTCAAGCCTCCTGTGTGGCAAAGTTAGTATACAGTGAGTTAGGAGGCAGATTTAGAGCCCGCTAATTACTTTGCATTAATTTCAAACGTGGATGTTGTCCAAGTGTATGAAATGTTTCTCTTGTTATATAATTATCTCTGCTTTCAGAGGAAAATAAATTTTAAAGTATCTAATGAGAACAAAATGTTCACACAGGGAAATTAGTGCAAAGTAGCTAGTGCACCATGTATCAGCCTCCTGGATGCTGAGTCCTTGATGACCATTGTTGAGTCATTCTTCTAAAAATATTTGTTCAGCCTTATTAACTAAGACTGAAGCCTGGTAGTGAAATAGCAATTTCAAACTGCAGTGGAATTTGTTTTATGGAAAGCTCTGATACACTTTTTTAGCAGTTAAAATCATGCTGCTTTCTGCTTTGTATCTTCAAAGGCCTTGGAGGAGAAAGTATATCATCTATTTTGCCTCTGCCTTGGCAGAATAAGTAAAAAGCCCTTTACCCCTCCACAGTGCCCTAGCCAGGCTTGTGTGTGTGATGGATGTTTAATGTTTGCTTTGTTTTATTTTGCATGGAGGAGATAAACCAAAGCTACCCAGACGACTTCAGCAGAATTCAGTCCATGATTCATCTGTAACTGTGCCACCTAATCTTCATCTCCAGACACTGAGCATTCCAGGGTGGAAGTACAGCTCTAATCATGCAGAGCAGGTCCGCAGCATCCACATGGGTAGGTGCCTTCAAAAAGGTGGCTGGATGTTACACTTAAATAAACTGTTTTTCTTTTTTGCTCTCTTCTGTGGCTAGTACTTCTATTTATTCAAAGTGTTAAATTCCTGACTCAAGAAAGTTAATTGTGCTGTATTATTTCTCTGCTCAAATAGTAAAATATTTCTCCTGCATGAGTTTGTCATGCCTGTTAGTGATACTTCTGGCAACAGTGGGACTAATATTCTTGATATTAGTCCTCTTGCTAACTTTAAAAAATAGGAACTAAGTTCATATGATGAGAGTTTGAGTTTAAAAAAAAGTTTAAAGCTTGGGTTCATGTTTAAAGTAAGAAAATGTTTGCATTTTGATTCTTTTTGAAGGTAAACAGAAGCAAGGTGATGCAGATTTCAGTCGTGTCCTGCTAAGAATTAGACACTTGTATGGAGTTGGAGAGCATCCTGTGCTGTCTCAGCCTGTGATGGTAGATCTAAAGGTAAATCTAACCCTTTGAGACAGAATACCAATTGAGATGCTTTTATTCCAGAGAGAACTGGTGGAATGACACATCCTGTGTGCTAGAAAGTCCACAGAAGATGAATATAAAAGTATAACCTCAACCTCAGAGGGAAGTGAGCCTTTTTTTCTTACTCAGCTTTACAACACAGAAGCTGTTACTTTAGATGAAGTTGCCATAGGCACAGCGCAAACATCTGCTTAAATATGGGTAGGACTGGTTTTGTTGAGCTCTTGGTAGTGTAACACTTCCTGCAGTACCTTAACCAGTGTGGAGAGTAGGATTCTGTTTTGTTGTTGTTTCTTTAGTTACTGCAAATAATTAATGAAACGTGGACAGGATTAAAGGAAAACTTTTTTTTTTCCCTATAGTTTATTTCTGGGAGTTGTTCAAACTTTGTCACTTCCATCATGTACTTGCTTTTTTTCAGTTTCATGTTTATTTGATCTTTCAGATGGAAGCAGATTACTTTATAATCCATGGCAGGGCTTTATTATTTTGATTGTCATGACAGAAACATGGGAAACAATGTGTAGGATTCTCTGTTTCAGTAAAAAGGGAAGTGTGAGTTTCAGCCCTTTTAACAGACTCTGTGCTACAACACAGAGGAAGCTTTCAGCACCTCAGCTTCTTAGTTTGAAGCCTTCTGAATCTGTATTTGCCCTTGTGTTGCATGACCCTGCAGATTTTTTCAGTCCGTCTGCTCTACTTAACAGGCCAATGCTAGAGTTGAAAATTCTGCCTGGTCTTACTGTGTACTAGGCTGGTGAGTTGATACTATTCTCTATAAACTCGCATTTGATTCCTGGTGTTTTCTTTACTCACAGTCTTTGCTAAAAGGATTGGGATCAGTGACGGCAGTGGAAGAGCGATCCCTCACAGGCACCTGGGATGTGAACACTTTGGAGCGGTGGAAATGGAAGACTGCACAATATCCAGGCAAAAGTAGGTTGAATAAGGTGGTTGGTGTCCATATTGTTGTTTTTTCTTTGTCCAGGTAGAAGTGGCTGCTTTATGAATTCACACTTGTTACACAGATTGATTTTTTCAAATGCTGTTGAGTTGTGTTTATCTAAGCTTAAGCCTGTGCTGCAGCAAAACAGCTGCAGTTAAAAATCTCTGCTGTAATCAGCTTAAAGGACTCTGTGGATATGGTTCAAGTTAGGGCTGACACTCAAATCAAATGCTGTGGGTGGCCTCATTTTATTTCCCATTGCAGTTAGTTGCTTGGACAATGTCCTTACTGTCACTTACATCTGTATTGTGCCTTGTAAAAAGCTTGCAGAGGTTTTGGGATGGGCTAGGTGAGAGTTCAGAGCCTTACTTGACCCACAGCTTGGAGCTTGCTTGCTCTTTGTTCATGATGAAGAAAAGGTGCGTGACTGGGGAGTCATTGCACATTTTCTGTGTGAGTCAGTGTGCGAAGAGGAATTGTTGTATATTTTAATATTATGAATGGGTGCATCTTAGGCTCTATACTTCTCAGAGTTTTAGGGAGGAGAATCTGTTCAAACACTAGCTTTTAGGGAAGGGATGAGTTAAAACTGATGTGATAGAATAATGTGTTCATTTGAGTAAAGCTACTTTAATAAATTACCAATGCTTTTGTGTTTTACAGGATTCTTCAACAGCACAGAGGCCTCAGAAGACTATATAGTAACTGTTCACCCGAAGGAAATAAGGACTTTCTTTGTATACTTTCAGGTTCAATAATGTTTGATGATGTATTTGAGATGAATATGTAATATCTTCGAAGTTTTGTTTCAAGATGCAAGTGATGATCTTGAAAAACATCCTACTGCTCTTAATGAAAAAAATCATTTTGGAATAAACTTTGAATTTAATTGAGTTGTTGGCTTGAGCTGTGGATGTTTTTGTTGGTTAATTATTTACAACTTTTTTTCTGAAACTCGTTCAGCGCGAAAAAGACCTGTGTTGCAGAGTGAGCATATTGAACAATTTTGCTTGCAGTTGATAGTTTTAAAGAGATTGCTTCTATGATGCTTCAGTGTGGAGCACTAACAAAATCACATTAGTCCTACAGTCTTTCTAACTAATAGTGCTGCCAAGAGTCTTCTCTTAAGGTTTTTATTGTTAAAGGAGATGACTTCCAAATCACAGAAGAGTGATTTGCCAAGTGGTGTTCTGTTCCCACATGCAAGGAGAAATTCCTGTTGTGTTTTAGCTACTTAGTCTTCTGGGCAACAACTGCAAGGTTTCTGCTTTGCTGTAAACTGAAGTGGAATGTACTGCTTGTATTCCTTTGCCCCAAGTTCATTTAAGTTGTGTCTCTGTAAGGTTCAGATCTGATGAACTTTTCTTGACAGAATCCTGGTCCTGGATTTGTGTCTTGTGTTCAGGGTAAACTGAAGCCAGTTTTGACAGCAGAAGGTGTCTTGTCCCACGGCCAGTAACTGACTCATCATGTAACCTAAAGGAGGAGCACTGTTCTTGTGATGCTGTGAACTTTCCTACTTCTCACGTTTAGGGAATGTGCACAGTGGTAGCAGGAAATGTTCCAACAGCAGCAAGTCAAAGTTAACTATGGAGTACTGTGTGGAGAGGTTAAACTGGCAGTGAGTGCAAATGCTAAGCAGATCTGATAGAGCAGCAGCAGAAGGAAACTTGGATAGTGACTAACTTTCCCAACAGCTGAGGTGTATTTTTGTTAAAAATAAAAGCTGCATTTTTTTGTATTTTTCTTCTTAGCTCCAGACAATCTGGAGCTGTAGAATCTTACTCTATTCACATCGCATTGGGCATCTCTACTTCTTTTGCTTATTACCAGGAAAATGCCCATAGCTAAGATGAGAATCAAGTCAGTCACTTCACTGCGATAGTAGTGATGAATTATGCTTGGTACAACATTGTACAAAGCTGTATTTCTGATCAGTGAAACATAAAACTGAAAGAGGAAATAGAGAGGTTTAAAAGAGGATAATAGGTGCATTTTCAGCCAGTTAATAGTCCCAGATCTAGACTCATGTAAAAATGACATTTACTGTGGTGATTGTTCTAATTTACTTTGGCTGTTCAGCATTAATTTTCTCCACATGGAGACACTGTTAAAGAGCAAAGGAAAAAGAGTGAAAAAGGCCCTTCTAGAACAGCTATTGGGAAATAGTTTTGCTGAAGACCTGCGTTGGTGGTCAATTTTTCTGTGCAGACAGCCTGTTTTGCATCTCATTGAAATCACTGCAGAAACTGTCACATTCAGTTATTGGATGAAGAAAGGTGGTTTTGTATTTTCTGAAGGTTATTTTTTATCCTTGGCTATAAATATTTAGTGATGTGCCAATCGAACCTGTCCTACTGCAGTGAAAGCCATTTTCCTGCAACATTACGCCAAGAAGGGGAAGCACATAAAAACAGTAACTGTGATGCAGTAAAGCATGATGGCAGCTGGTTTTCATTTTGTTTTGTGTATGTATTTGGGAAATGAAAGGTGTTCAAATAGGTAATTTTCCTTGCTTGTACATCTTCCTTCATTCCCTGCTTGGTTCTGCCATGGAATATAATGCATGGCTTACACAGGGATGTGATTGCAATTCATATTTTTGTGACTGAAGTGGTGTTCACTAATACAAGTAATGGTAACAGCAAGTCATGTTGGTACATTATAAAAATTGAACTGTGCCTTCAATGGGCAATTGCATGGTCAGTCCTGGCCAAGGAGCAAAGGATCCTACAGCTGCTGCCTCTGGGCTCTGCTTTCCCAGATGGCAGATTGAACTAGGCCTACAAAAGCCTTCTTATACAGGATAATATAAGCAGAATACCTCATTATCAGCTGATTTATCTGTTGGAGGGAATTTCTGTTTTGATTAGCGGAGGCTTTCTGATTTAAAGAAAAAAAATAACATAAAAAGGAATATTTTATCTGGAGTTATTTCAATGAAATTGGCCATCAGGGAATAATTTGCCAGAGTCAAATCTTGTATTGCACTGGAGGCATCCCAGACTGTGGTCTGTAAAAAGCATGGCATTCCTGCTAGAAGAAGATGTCATTCCATATTTTGTATGTTCTTCTTCCTGAGAAGTCTCAGCCCAAGCAAATGGAAGCCTCCAGGCATTCAAATCTCAGTAGAGGGACATGTTTACTAATGATCCTTTTTCTTCCCTCACGTACATTGATCTAGTGAGGAGAAATACTGCAGTGCTACATAAAAAATTGATAGAAATCAAGCCACTCTACTTAAATACTACTTCAAACCATACATCAGACAGGACATGCAAAATAAAGAGGGTTGATGTAACATTATAACCAGAGGACAAACTCACACGTGTGCAGCGTATTTGTGCTATGGTAAGCCTTGGTGTTAGTTTCTCTTCCACACACATTGTCCTCAGTGTTGCTATCTGTTAATAAATTTTCCCAGCTGACAGTAACACCTCAAAAAAGCTGCTGTCTCGCTAATACTTGTATTACAAACTCTCAAACAAGTCTGACATACAGGTAAGGAGAAGGAAGAGGGTTTAGATCCTCTTAGTTTAAAAGTTGCAGGTAATTTTCAGTATGCCTCAACTGGTGCTCTTTGAAAGTGACAGAGAAAAGTTTTGGGAAGGCAGATTTGTGGAAAGCGTTTGGAAGACACTGACTGACTGCACTGACAGCTGCTCTGCAATCATCTCCAGCACACAGGTGAGTAAGTTTACACATTTAGAGATTACAAATACATCAGTGCTGTTTCCAAGGTTAAATATGATTGATTTGCAGAAAGATCCCGTTAATGTTTCTTTTCTTTCTGTTGTAGATGCTTTCCTGACCCACATAGTTATTTTGTGTGCTACACTTCTCCTGGCAGCAAAGGTCACTTAAGATATTTTGACACCATATTTTTCCACCCACTCAGTAGTGCTGTGATGAGAGTTTGTGGGGTTGTGTTGTAAAATTGTACAGAGAAACTACCAGGGCTAAAAATAAACCTTTCAGCCAACCTCTTTTTTTACGTGCTAGTTCATTTCATCTCTGATGGTAGACGCTTTGGACTAGAACCAAAGTATCTCTTAGAGTAAATACAAGCTGCTATCAGCACTATGGAAAAGCTTCACCTAGTTGCTAGATAAATTATTTTTCATGTTGGAGCTGCCAGCTGCACAACTCAACCCTAAATTCACAAATGCAATTATTTAAATACAAAATAAAGTATTTTTCCCTTTGGATTTACACATGCATTTTTGCATATGTAAATTTTTTAGTGCAATTTACATCTTTGATCAGTATTACCGAAGATAACAAGAATGCAAGGAGAATTACTTACATCATGACATAATATCCTTAAATATAAATTATTTGCTTTAATGAATCCTTTTATTCATTTGAATTTAAAGATATTCGTTACGTCCTCACTAGTTCTAAAAGATGATAACCAAGTCAGCTGGATACCATCAGAAATGGGGCTAGCCTACAGCACTTTGTGACATTTATCTTTGTGGTCTTCTTCCTTTTAATTTTACATGGCAATCTAAACAACACTGAAACTATTTCTGTAAGCTAGATACAGAGAAGCAGTTGAGCTGATGCACTGTGCTTTTGTTGCTGATAACTGGAAAGGAACAGTGCCTTGGGCTTTAAATGTGACTGTGTCATTATTACAAAATGCAGTTCAGTTGTTTCTGGGCACCTGCCCAGTGCTGCTAAAACCTGATGTTAGTTCTAGGAAATTAGTTGCTGACAGATTCTTAATCAAGTTCTTAATGTAACTTGGGTTTGTTCTCAGCATGTTCTATTTGATTGAATGTCTCTGGCCAGGCCATGTACGTGATTCCAGCTTGGAGCCAAAAATCAGTGCTGGAAAATATTAAGCAGCGTATAGTTACCTGCATTTGCAGAAAAATTTTTAATCATTTATGGCAAATAAGTTTTACATGACACTTAACTTGATGATGTAACTGTAGATCAGTTTCTTTTAACCCATGCTTATAATCTTCCTGAAATGAGCCTTAGTTGATGTACAGGGCACTGGTATTGCATTAATGCAGTTGCACCCACAGAGGTGGTGGTTGATGCATTGTGTGCACAGCATAAGGTCCCCACTGATGCTGCAGGTGCTGGGGCCACTTCGAGTGTGATCATGGAACTCAGCCTTCCTCAGCTGCTCCTGCCAGTGGAGCTCTGCTGCTGCTAAGGCAAAAGTACTTTTCACAGGAGGGAAGAATTTAGGCAACATTTCAGCAAGGAGGCAATGCAATGTATGATAAACATAGATAGGAGCAACTTCAGTCTAACCCATGTGCAGTCATTGTCTCTGGCTTTGGGTAAGATTCATCTGGTTGGCTGCAAGAGGCTGCCAATAAGCACATCCACAGCAGCTGAAGAAACCTCACCTTTCTAAAGTGCTTTTAAATGAAGGATTTTAGAAGGACAATGGCAAATGCTCCCATGAAACCATATATGGAAAAGCAGTTCTTTATGTCATACCAGAAGAGAGGCTAGTCTAGGTTGAACAGCAACCAGGTACAACACAAGTTTAAAATTAAGGAAGAAATTATTTAATTTCAAATAGGATGGCTGGGTTCTGAAACAGCAGTTTCACAGTGTAGGAAAAACTTGGGTTGTATTTGGGTTGTATCATCGTCACCGCATGAGGGAAGAGGAAGTTGAGCTGCGAATTTGACATGCTTTCATTTGATGTTTTGCTGATCTTCAACCAAGATCAAGCAAGGCAGCCTGATGCAAGTGCTAATAATTCTACATGATGATCATAATTTCAATGCAACTTCTTTTAACAATGTGTTTTGGCTGCTTAGGTAAGTGTTGCTTATTTTCTTTGTTTTGTTTTTAGTTAGTTGCCTGAAATTCGTGAGCTGGATTTAAAAGAAACTTATGGTATATCCACCTCAAATACACATGTGAGACAAGGAGAATATTAACTATTTTTTCATAATGCTGAAAGCAAGATTAAAATGCGTGAGAAATCTAAAAGCATTTTCACAAAGAAATTGTTGCAGGCAAAGCATAGGGGAATAAATTGAACACTTCAACACCCAAAATGATGTTAGCGTAATGCAAGCGCTGTCTTTTCAGGACTTCAGACTTGAATATTTATTATGAAAACTGCTGAATGTAGAATTTAAGAAATGTTAAGGAGGATTTATTCTAGATCACATAGGTACTGAAATACAAAACAGATAAGGATTCGTGATTCTTATTCAATACAAATTGCAGTGGATAATGCTGAAGGCATTCCATATGAGTTAAAAATTATCAGAAGGATTTTTTTCAATGATACTTTTCAGAAAAACAGTAAAGTCACAAGATGGAAATGTAGCACAGTCAATAGCACAACTGTGTTTTAAACAATAAACTGAATGAACAGAAAAACTGAAATTAGTGATTATTTCTTTAACTTGAACAGCTTCTAGGTTGTCATTTACACACTACACCAACTCTTTCCCTTATTTTTTCTGCTGCTTATATTACCCCTATACTGTCCACATTGTTCTCTACAAGTTGTTAAGTGTTGCATTGTAAAGATAGAGGTGCCTGACTCCTTTACGTATGATGAATGTGTGGCTTTTTCTATGGACAAAATAGAAAAGTTGATTAGAATATTTTTGATAAAACTAATCAGATGCCATTTTAGGGTGAGATATGGGGAAAATTATCTAATTAATTACGTGTTGCTGTGAAATGTGCCTGAGCAATAAATAGGATAAAATTTAGAAGAAAACCATGCATTTTACTCTTTATATGAGTAGTTCTTCAATTTAATATTATAAATTATAGAAAAAAGGAAATTATAATTCTTCTTACAGCATATGAAACTAATTGTCTCAGCAGTCATGGGAATAGATTTTATAGGATTAGCACTTTTGTGATGAGCATCACTGCCATTAGAATGTAAAAAGAGTTATCTGATACCCACACAGCGGTTTCACTTTAGAAGAAAATACTTTGTACATATATTGCAAAATGTCTCACGTATCAGTCACTTTGCATGTTGACAGTGAGTGATAAATGTGTTCAAAGCAGAAAGGAATAAAAAGTTTGATTTCCTCTGATACTGTCAGCCTTGTCTTAAAAGCCAGACAAGAGACCTGATGAGATAACAGGGGTCTGCGTGGCATCTCTTATTAAATGAAGGAGGTGAATTCCATGCTATAAACTACTTGTCAGCAAGTACTTAATGGAAGAAGTTGAAACCAAATGCAGGAACCCCCCTCTAAAATGCTGTACACTTGTCATTCATTAGAAGCAGTGCAGGACAAGAACTCCTACATGGGGACAAAAATTATAGTGTCTTTTTCTTTAATCTTGATGAGTTTTTCACTATTGACTAATGAATCATTCTGAATTACTCTTTTTGGTCATTCTTTATCTGGCAGAGAATGTTTAATATGCTTCAGACTCAATCTCTTCTATAAATATTTTTCTTGAAAATAAAAAATGAGTTTATCAGCAAGTGTGCAGAAAGTCTTCATTTATTCCACACAAACAATGACTTTAACACACCAGATTAAAAGTTTACTTTAGCCAGAAAGCAATTGCCATCATTCAAGGGAGAAGTGGATAGTAAGCTTAAAAATTTATGCGTAATTACAGTATTAATATTATTTTAAATGTTTATTTTAATATTTAAACACTTCTTTAAATTATTTCTCTTAAATACAGCTTTAATGACATCTCTTTGTTGCTTTACCTTTTAAATCTATGTGTATTTCTCTTCTAGCTACAGGTCCCAATAATTTAAGAGTCATCCAAACACCAACAAATATAAATCTATCAATTGGAGACTACGCTGAAATTGCCTGCATTTGGGAAAAAGCTGTTGTGAGGTATAGAGCAAGCTGGTATTTTGTTAATAAAGTGAACATTACTAAAAGTGTATCATCAAAACTCTATTCGTCCAACATCATTCATGAAAACAAGGATGTGCTAGTCATCAAATCTGCCAATGTAAATGACACTGGATTCTACTACTGTGAGATAATTATTGAAATACCTTTCTTTAAGAAACTACATGGAAATGGGACAACTGTGACTGTTGAAGAGAAAGGTAGGCTAGCGAGAACCTGTGTGTGCACCGTTTCACTTGTCATCATAAAGATTCTTCAGTTTGAACTCTGTTATGCATTTCCTGCTTCTCCAGCTTCCTCCCTCAACACTGTGGATCTCAGGATGAAAGAGACAAACACAAAGAGGGCCTGAACGACTTTTAATGACAATTTACTTAAACTCTGTGCCTTCATACCTCCTGTGTAGTGTTTGTTCTCCTCCATGAGGATTTGCTAATAGGAAATATTACTTAAGGTTTACAGAAATGCTGTGCATGGGCTGTGTGTTTCACACAAGACCCAACCACAGTTCCTCCTCAGAGGGGTTTGGTAGGATAGATGTGAGACACTGAGTGAATCTGCTGTGTGATAATGAGGGGCTAGAGTGATCACACGGTTACTCTGCTCAGTAATCTGTAACCTTTACTACTAATTTCAGTTTTTTATTACAAGTTCTTAATAAAAAGCGAGACATAAACCAATAGGGACGATAGAGCAGTATGGGCCCTATATGGATTTGTGTCCATAAAATAGTGGCATATTTTTTTATATATGCTGTGTCTGTCTGTTTTACCAAAGTCATATGCTAACCTTTACAGGGGAGCAATTTAAGGTCTCAAGTCTGAATTAAGCATTGAAAAGCATTAATATAATTAGTATTCACACATAATTAAACTTTTCAGCAGTAGGAGTAAGATCTGTTTCACCTTAAATTATTAATAGAATGTGAGACACCCAGGCAATTTACCTCACTTCTGTTACACAAGTAACTCAAGACGCTAAGCATCAGTTCACTTCTGGAAGATGCTGATCTTCATCTCTCCTTATACCTCTCACATGTAGAGAAAGACTAGGGGTCTAGCTATGATTAAACCTTTAGCATTATCAAACACCACTCGCTCATGGACTGGTCAAGTCGCAGGAAGCCTTTTCAATCATCCAGTACACTCCAGTTTTGGACATTATTTTATACTATGGGTCAACTGGTCCAAAGGGAGGCACAAAAATCATCAAAGATTTAGAAAACATCAATGCCAGAGAATCAACGAAGTAGTGTTCAAAATGGGTGGGAAATGGATGTAGATAATTTTAACTCTTTAACAGTCTTTTAATGTCCTAAAATGAGTTAGGTGATCGGATCTCTTATTGGTCAAGTACAAGCAGAAAATGCTTGTGTTAAATACCGGGGGGAGGGGGAATGTGACTCTGCAGGAGCTGTAGGAGGTACTGGCATTACTGTTCCTCAGGCATGCATCCCGTAGGAATGGGAAAGTGACCTTGCACTTGGGTGGGGGGACGGACTGATTCACTCTTAAAGTAATTTTTAATTTTAACTGCCTTTTTTTCCCCCTATGATGTTGGTCTTTTATCTTTGAACAGTAGCTAACTTTATTTTACAAATACAGTTGCAGAAGCTGACTCACAGGAAAAGAGATACTTGGTAACTTGGGCCGTCCTTCCTTTCTTAGCAGCAGTGGGCAGCTTGTATCTTTGCTACAAAAAGAAACAGCACTCCACCCTCTCTGGTGAGTTACAATATTTCCATTGACGCACGCTGTCTAAGTTACGTGTTTGTTTTGAGACTGCTAGAGTGATGCTCTTAAGAGGTATTTCAGTGTAGGACTTTTGCTCACCTGGTCCTGGTCTGCTGAGGCATCTCGAGCTGACAGGAGGGATCAGAGGCACGGCTTGTAGTTCAAGTGAGTGTTCTTGAAGCCACTTGCTCTCATTATTTATCTTTCTAAGGAGAGTCATCACTTAAACTGAAGATCTTGACCTGTCTAGGGTATTGAAGGATATCAGTTCTGATAATTTCTTGCTGGTATCTCACTGAGAAAGTGAGGAGCCAGAACTTTTCTCTGCATTGTAGTCTTACACCTGATAGTGACAACTGGAAGTGGCATCTGAAAGACACAGCCTTGGACACATAGTTCTAAGTCATGTTTTTTTCAAGCTGTGATTTATTTTTGATCAATTATTAATCTGGGTTGGTAGGAGATTTTGGAGGGCAGTGTTGTTTGTTCATTTGGGTTTTTGTTGTTGTTTTGTTGGGTTTGGGTTTGGTTGTTTTTGGTTTTTTTTTTTCAAAATCTGGAAATTTAAGAGTGGAAGAAGTCAAAAGAAAAAAAAAATAGTGAATAGTGAATGACAAGTGTACAGGACAGATACCAATGTGGAGCAGCTGCAGGCAGAGGGCACAGATTGGTGACATAACCTAAGGCAGCCTCTTAAGTAACTGTTTGGGTTGGTTTTGGCTTATTTCATTTATAACCTGAATACCACTCTAGTGCCTGTCATTGAGACTAGTTGTACAAGAGCTCTGCACTCTTCATTTTGGTGCTTATTGAGCTCTGGTAGAGTACGGGTGTGACTCTGGAAACGGACAGTAAGCAAGCACCGACTGGAGCTTGGGTTTTGCCAAGGTGCTGCACAGCTTCCTGTGCTGACAGGAAGGCAAGAGCAGGAGCAGATGCTCGAGGCGGAAGAGCTTCGTGGGAGAAATGAATCCACCAGGGAAGCAGCTGAGGAAACTGCATGTAATTCTGCTGAATGGGTAAGTGGTTTATAAGAAGATTCACTATGAGAGGGTTTTCAAAATGAGGCACTGGGGAGTGGACTGAACAGAAAGCACCAACAACCTGCTGTTCCTAGGACAGCATCTTCCTACACATGAAAAAGTTTAGAGCAAAAAAAAAACCATTCAGAAATAAGAAGACGGATATTTATGTAGTAGTGAAGTATTGAAATCTATTGTTACATTTAATGACACTCTAAATTTGCCTGGAGAAGAGGGCAGCAAAAAGCAGAGAATATCAATATAGAGACTGAGTGAAAGAAAGAAGTGTAGGACAAGTAAAAAACGGCAATAAAGTCCCTTTATATATAATAGTGTACCAAGCTCAAGGGGCTTGGACCAGCTTCAGGTCATAGGGTCATTAGAGCAGGAAACACTTGCTGAGAGCAGGTAGCAGATTTCTGGAAAGCTCATTTTCCCATGCAATTATTCATCTTTTAATTACATTAAAACATAAAGTAGGCAAGGGAAAGAAGCCCTAATTTAACCCTTGCACAGGCAGGCACTGTTTCCATTGCAATCAGCTGCAAGTCACTCATCAGGCTTGGGCAAGTCACACAGAAGTGATGAAAAATGCTCAAGCCCGTGCATTTACTGAGCTTGCAGATTCCCAGGTTCTCCTGTTAGAGAGCCTGGCTGCAGCCTTGATTTGGTCACATTGGTACCGTGGTCATGGTGAGAGAAAATATCAGGATGCAGGTAGTGAAACAGCAATATCTATCTTTTATTGAGCAATAGTCATTGCTCTAAAAAAAGAAAATGTATACCTGGGAAAATTCATTCCCTATAAGTAGATTGCCACTGAAGCTAAAGGACTTGCTTTTACTGGAGATATCATAGTAGAAAATTTTAAGAATGCAAGGCATAATAAGGTCTGGTCATAGTAATAAAATATTCTAATTATTAGCTATGAAGGGATTATGCTTCTACTTGTTAATATTTAATGAAGATGTAAGAAAATGAGGTTGAAAATGAGAAAACAAGCATCCTAGGGGGTGCTGAGTGAAAAGTTCATTAGTAGCCAGTTACTGCTCAGGATTTGTGTGGACAAGACTCTTCCAGAGGATATATGAAGGCAATTATAGACTATATTTTATAGCTGCTTTATAATTTAGCAGCTACCAGCCACAGTGATGTGTCATGACAAGGGTTCAGTATTTTCCTTCATGTAACAGACCTTTCCGTTATTTTAGTGAAAGCAGAAAGAGTGGTTTCATAGTGGTATCATTTTAAATGTTAAAGCATAATTGAATGTTATAAATCATTCAAGAGATCCAGTAGGTTAGTAAAGCCACTATATACAATGTGTATGGACACCACATTTCAAACAAATTAAGCCAGTGGTGATAAGCAAATATTATGGTGTCTCTGGAATTGCACTTACTGCCTTTCAATTGTATTGCACAACATGAGCAACTTAATTTAAATTTTTTTCTGATTATGAAAAAGTCTCCACTTACTTGGGAAAAACTAGTCTCACACTGTTTTCTAACATTAGTTACACTTTTTTTTAAGTTTGGAAATTTAGTGAATATTCTGGGTAGGTTTGGGCATCATTTCCAGAACGGTGAACATGAAGGTTCTATCCGCCTCTGCAAGGCTATTTACAGTCTCATCCTTTTTTTGAAATTCTTGGAGTTGCAAAGAAGGCTATGTACAGTCTCGTCCTTTTTTTACAATTCTTGGAGTTGCAAAGAAGGCTATGTACAGTCTCATGCTTTTTTTTACAATTCTTGGAGTTGCAAAGGCAATCCTGCAACAAAGAAATTGAATCAAGCCATGGATTTTATTCTTATGTGTATCATACATCACAACAACACTAAGCAATTAGGTTGGCTGACAATCCATAGCTCCAAGTACCCAAGGTAACCTGAGAGTGAACATCCTCGTGGCAAAGCTGGCTCCTGTAGCTGTGCTTTTACTGTCTAGCACTTGTCTCTGTCTCTGGAGAATCATGCCATGTTTCCTCAGCTGAGATGCTCAGGGAGTGTTTCCCAGACAGTTCTGCCAGCTGCAGGGGAGTTTGGCCTTTGAGGGAATTCCCAGTGCAGCTGGTGATTTTTTCATCAAGTGTTGCAAGGTTCCAGCCAAAATCTAAGCACTTTTGTAGCATTAATGCAAACTTCCAGCTCATGGTAGCACACATAATGCTCAGTTTTGAGGTGGGGTTCTGGTTGTTCAAAATGCACAGAATTGTGACCCAGATTAGTTGGCCATCCCTACCATGCCTCCTGTTCATCATTCAGCTGGTAGGTGCCTCTGTTCTGAACATGGGTCATCGGAACAGAAACCCCCATAGCAGAGTGTAAGTGTGAGGACAAAAAGCTGCTTCGTGACTTCCACCCATTTATTGGTTTATGCCATCTCAACTTGAGAATTTGATTTTATGTATCTGTGAGCACAGGCCTTTGTGTACATTTCAGGTAGATCTTTAATTCTCATGTTTTGCTAAAGGACTTACGTATGTGTGTTTAGGAAATGAAAATAGGATGACTTTTGCACTGTCCAGAACAGCATGTGAATACCACAGGAGTGTGCTAGTTTAGTGCATCAAAACAGCATCCATCCTGAAGGAAGAGCATGATGAAGTTTTTTGGAAATACCAGAGTTAAACAGTTAAGGGGATAAAAAAGTTTTCCATTTCAGATTTCATAGAATCTGGTCTACTCTAGAACTTGACATCTTTAGTATTCTAAAAAAGTGTTTTGTGCCTGCTGCCTAATTAACGAAGAGAATTGAATCTGAACATGGGAAGGCTTTGCCTTTCCACGTTAGTACTTAGACATTCTTTCCCTCTGAAATTGTAATTTCATGGCCTGTGTTTCTTTCTGTTTCCCGGGGCTGTGCTGTATCATGGGTAAAAGTCCATTTTACATACACTTTATGGGTAAAAGTCTTGACTGGCATTTTCTTTGCTTTTTAAGGCTGTGTCTACGCTTTATGAATCACTTGAATTTTTTTGCAATGAATCAAGAGGAAAAGATGACAAATCCACTGTGACTATTGTATCCAATGGAGCAGATGAACAAATCCCACAAACTAGGGCAGATGAAAAGTCTAGAATGAGACAAGGATCTGCCATCTACTTTGACATTCAGAACTAAACAAAATATGGCTAAATAACTATGAAACTGAAAAATATGATAATTTGCTGCTGCAAGATGGATTATGTGTTTCCTGTCAAAAGCTTGTCAGTGGGACAATATACAAGAAAAAATGGTTGGTTCTAAGCAGTTTTTGAATGTTTTTTTCACTAACAAAACGTTATAAGGAGTCTCTGAATTTGGAGGATATGTCATTTAGAAGACTGTCTTCAGTTCTTCCTCTGGTGTCCAGAAATAATGACCTCTGTGTTACCATACTTTGAAAAAATCTTCTGGACTGAACAACATTCTCCAACAAACACATTTCTTCAGGAAGCCCATGTATGAACAGCAGAAGGTCCAGAAAAAAATGCATGGAGTCTGAGCTCTGAAACTGTCATCAGTGCTAACCACATTATAGACTGAGGGGTATGCCAGAAAGGATTCTATACCTGTGGAAAGGGACTGTTAGTGTTAATTCATTCACAAACTAGGAAAAGTCTTCCAGAGAAAGAAGTCTCCTACGCACAATAAAATACTAGGTTTAAATAAATCCATCTATCTATATATATATTATGTATAATTATTGTCTAACTGGTGGAGGAGGGCTGCTTGGAGGAGATGGGGGTGGTAATGCTTGTTCCACTTTTCCAGCTTTAAAACTTTTTAAAAAATCACTGAAGAAAAACCAAAGTTGAAAAAATTAAGGAGAACCTGGCTTCCAAGCTATGAACAGAGGTGAAGAGTTTTGAGGGCAAAGTTAATGTCAGTTGTCCAAGGGCTAATGAATGCTGGGAGTGAGTATCTGAATTGTGAATGTATTTATGTACCAGGGTTAAGTCATCTTCTGTTAATGTTTTTTTAGAGCTTAGCTGGAGGTTAGAACATCTTGCCAGCAGTGCAGGTAGAAACAACTTCACTGCTTGAGATTTTTGTCCAGCTTGTACCCAGACAGTGCAGGAGACACAAACCAGCTTTCCCAGAGCCCTTAAAAATAGTTTGTGTAGTCTAAATGTGTGATAGGTTTGCTACTAAATACTGTTAATGAAGTCTTTGTGGCCATACAGCACGGCTCATGGTGTGGCTGTGGCTGTGCTGTACTGACTGCAGCTCACAAAGGTACCTCTCAAATTACTGTAACTCAGCTGTGTCACACTCTGTGCTGGGGATCCTCTTTCCTGGGTTGTTCTGTAACCTGCCCTGAATTCCCTACTGCAATAAATATGCTGCTGTCTGAACTAGACTGTAATCACTGCTCTGTTATTATGTCTTGTAGGAAAGAAACTGTTATAATACATCTCATGGTATTTATGTGTAAATTGAATAAAGCAAAAGAATATCCTTTTTTTCTTCTTGAAGTTCAGTTATTTTAAAATCCTGGTGGGTTTTGTCCTGAAACCCACTATTAGAGCTCCATTTCCTCTACTGCATGGTGAAACTCTGTCATGTGCCATATTCCTTTTAGGATCACAAATGGGGCTCTGAATTCCCCCAAACCCTGTAACATTTTTTGCTACACAAGAAAGTCGTAACCAGTAAAATGGTGACCTTCAGCCCAGGTCCCTGTTCAAGGAAGCTCTCAGTTACTACGTAAGTGGGTGCAGTAAGTGGATGCAGTAAATGTCTTCCTAACTTTATACTGCTGGTTATTTCTCTGTTTAATCACAATGAGATGTACATTGTTCAGGAAATTGTTAAAGAAAACCACTAAATTAAGACATTGCCACTAAACCACAGCTAAATAGTCTCCAAATCCTGTTTTCACGACATTGTTGATTAAATGTGGCTCCTAACAGCAAAGACTACTGCCTTCTTAACAGCTGCTCACGTTTTGTATGTTAACATGGTCATTTCCAACATCTGGCAGTAGAAGACTACACCCAATTTATCATGACCTATTTTTATCTGTGGCTGACTGTGGTGGCTATGAGCCAGCAGAGTATTTTTAGAGCTCCCGCTTTTGACACCTCTGCCTCAAATATATTAACTTCTCTGCTTCTGTGCCACTAGGGAAGCAATAAATCCTTCTGTGTTCTAATTCTTCTTGGCTGTTTTGTTAGCTTTAAAACAAAAGAGAGCTCTGTAATTAACCTCAGGTCATGTTCTAGCATGCAGTATGATCGCAGTTTTAACTGTCTGTTAAACTGATGAGTATATAATGAGGTATCTGTCTCATAATAGAACTTGAAGAGAGTCCTGGGCCCTTGCTTTTCACCATTTTATTGGTTATTTCCTTTTGAACAAGCTGCTGAAAAATGATGGTTCCATTCCATTTAATTTGATGTCCAAAGTCCTGTGTTCAGCACAGGCTGAAGCATGCTGCTTTAGGAGCAAGTCTGGCACAATGGATTCAAAAGCCTCGTGTCTGTTCTGTGCTTTTAATGTCTCATCAATGTACTTGGCTTAGTCACAATCCTACAAATGAGGCTCCCTCTCTGTTTCTGTCAGGCTCCTGACCCTGGCTTGGAGAGCTAGTGCAGTCAACTTGAGCCTGAACTCTCACTCTTCCCAATCCATTGCAAAACCATCCAAGGAGTCACATCTCATTTACTCCACCTAGCGCTTAGGCAGCTACTCCTAGCCACTGGGTACGATCTGGCTTGAACCACACATTTTCTTCCAAGCCCTGGACTGGTCCTTTCCTCTCACAGTATCTAAGGAAGAAGGTTATGGAGCAGGCATTCCTGGCCCCGTTACACCAAGGACCCTCGAGAGCAGGCAGGATGATGAGGTGTCCCAATCAACGTATTTGCAGAACAGTCCTGTTTGTGTGTGGTGCTGTGACTGATGTTCCTGTGCCTGATAACGGGGCTGTCAGAACAGCAACGACGTTGTGGTTTAACCCTGTCCGGCAAATGAGCTCTGCACAGCCACTCACTCACTCCTGCCTCCCCTGCGTGGTTACAGCGAGGGCAGCTGTAAAGGGCTTTTTATCGTCATTGTTTTCACTAAGTGCTCTTCTGTCAGTGATTTGTAAATAGGAAACTGCAAATACAACTGACAAACAAACACGCAGATCGAAAGAACATGAAGCCGTTTCTCTAACCAAGAGAAAGGGCAGGTGATCGTGTGTAAATGTTTCTTGTTTTCTACATAATGTGAAATACTGAGATGAGAGGAAGGCTTTTTATGAACCGCTACATTCTAATAAAACGGCTTTGGCTATGTTGCTGTGGTCTGGTGCTGGGTGCTGGTGAATTTTGTTGGCTGACAGGATGTGACAAAAATGAATTCCTTGTCTTTTTTCCAGAGCAGAGTCTGTTGGCAGGGCTCAGCAGCATCTTATACAGCCTCTTCCTAACTTTGTTTCAGGAACTATTCAACTCCACAGAGGTGGAGGAGTATAAAAAGGGTAAGGCAGAGAGGCAACAAGTGCAGCACCTGTGTTAGGTATTATTAATGGACTTAAGACAGCCAGAGATTAGAGGTATAACTAAACAACTTAAGAGCTCAAAATCATAACAAGGAACTGGGCCTGTCAGGTACATTTGCTCTGGAATGCTGTATATTCTGCTATGTGCTGATGTCCTTATCTTGTCCTAAACTTGAATGCTCAGCTTCACAAGCCAGGAATGCTATATCTGTAAGTTGCCTGGCCTAACACTATTGCAGTCCATGGTTAGGGCTTCTGATACTGCTGTGGAAGTAAATCATGAAAGCAAGTAATAGGTGTTGTTCCCTCTTTTACTATATAGCTTTTAATTCTGGAGAGAGGAAAAAAGCCAAAAGCTTCTCTAGCAAAGACAGCAGAAAAAGGTCAGGTAGTAGGGTGACAGACACTCCAAAAATACCAAATTTTTTTTTGCTCAGATAGAAAAACACTGCTTTTTCAGTTTAACAGCTGCACAATATTAAAACCTGTCATTTCAAGTGTTTTTTTTTTAAATACAGACTAACCTTAACCTAAAGACTCTAGATCTAATCTCAAAGAGGGGCTGCTATCAAGCAAGAAAGGAAATGGAAAGAGTAGTTACCATTTAATTCAAACTGTTTGCCTCTGGGTAGAAAGAATTGCAGCTGTTTTCTCACCTCACCTTCCAATGTGCAGTGTGGCAGCAAGGTTATGTGAGTGGTGGCTCTGGGTGCTGAGCACGAGGACATCAGACAGGTACAGGTTGTTCCTGAGACACCATAACCAGTGTCCTGTCACAGCAATGGCTACCCTAGTTAAGACACATACTAGGTAGGACATCTAGATAGGTAAAAGCACGTTCAAAGGATAAATTTTGGCCAAAATAATGCAGCTCCTATACTTCTATTCATGACCACATTTCCTCAACACAGTCAAGCATCCTGTCTTCTAGGTGAGACTCTATTCATGGTTGGATTCTCCTCTCCGAGGAAAGGACTCTTCCACTTCTGTGCGGGTCATTTTTTATTTTCCTATTTGTTGAAGGTCTTCTTTTTTTCTGATAAGTGAAATCTGAAGTTGAATGATCTGTTACAAAGGCAGGCTCTAGTTCCATTTCTCACCCCTGCTTCCAGTATTTCTGAGCCCAGCATTTCCTGCCCTGTTAACAGTGACAGAACTGCTAAAAAAGCCCCACTCCTTATCAGTTGCACTACACTCTGTGATTGCTTTCAGGAAACTGAAAGCAGCCAGCTCTGTAAAATGTGTGCGCCTGGGGAACTTCCACTCCATCAATTTGCCTTGTAAATCTTCCTGGCTGCATCTACAGATATCACCTCACTTTACACACAGTTCTGGGATAGTAGGTCAGTCCTACCCATATCCTCAGTGTGCACATAAATTAATATTTCAAAATGAAAAAAAAAAAATTTAAAGGGGAATGCATATGGGTTTCTTTGATGTGTTTCCTGCATGGATGCTTAGCAGTAGACAATTTTCTCTTAGGGATTCCTTCCTCTCAGGAAATGTTTTTGTACAATGAAGGAAAAAGTGTATTGCTTAATTCATGCCTAAGCATGACAGCTTAACAGGGCCAAAACATTCCTCCCTGCATACAGAAGTCTCTTGAAAGCTTTCTTGGAATTGGCTTATTCATTTTTGCATGTCCTTACCTCTCTATAACAAATAGGAATCGGAACTTCCTTTAAAAGGTTTACTCCATTGCTTTAAGTGTTTCAAAACAACCATCCTCTCTCACAGCTCTTTCTGATCCTTTCTGATTTTTCTTTTTCCTTTTCTTTTCCTCTTTGTTTTTCTTTTTCTTTTTCTCTTCTTTTTTTTCTCCAATTCTTTCTGACCATGCCATAGACCAACTTTTTACTATGCTCACCACAGCTCAGCAGGATTGGCTGATAGCTGGGTGGGATTTTACATAAGTGTTAAAGTAGGGAAAATGACACTTGGGCGGCTGGTGTGAGACTGGCTGAGGAACCATGGATTTAGAAACCATAGCACTTGTGTGGACAACATTTAGTTACCTTAGGGTGTAACCTCTTTTTCTGTCATTACAACTAAAAACAAAAAGTATTCCTGGAAGACTTAATATCAAGCACCTTAAAACATAAGTATAAAAGAACCCTGCAAAGAATGGCATGCAGGAAATTATTCCAACAAGGATTGAAAACTATACAGAAGTACCCTGCAAATATTAATTTACCCTGCAAATATTAATTTATTGGCTGTAAATATATTCATTCATTTTACAGTCTAATGTGGGTATGTCTCATGCACTAATAAACGTGTTTGATTAGAGTCAATATGCAGTGCTGGAAGTGTGTTTCCCATGGCACAGCTTTGCCAGATGACAGTGTTATTACTCCAGCTCTCAGCTCAGGATATCACACAGCCAGTTAGCTGACCGTGGTCTTCTCCATTTTACCTGCCTTTAAACTTCACTGAAATAGTATGTGAGCTTATTAATTGCATTTTTGAAATACATTTTAAGGATATTCTGAGAAGTAAATGATAATAAAACAACGAAAACCTGTTTGTCTATAATTAGCAGAACCTATGCAGTGTCACTGAACAGCAAACTGTGCTTGTACGAACTCCTCTTCTGCCTGTGCCCCACCAGTGCCTGTTTAGTCTGATCTTTTTTACTTTGTTTTGCAAAGCAATGTAGTAATTGCGTCACTAGACGTAAATAAATTCACCATGTACTGCGGAAATGAAATGACCTTTAAAAACTGTTAACCAGACTCGGAGAAAATTTTGAGAAGCAGTGCAATGTCAATGAAGTGTGTTGATATTTGAAGTTCAGCAGACTATCCAGGACACTGGAACATTTGGTGGCATTGATAATTTAATCTCAATGTGGAAAATGAAATGTTTGTTTATTGTTCAGATGTTACTCTCTTGCTAAGAGAAAAAATTGCTTTTCATACTGCTTCCAAGAAACAAGAAAAACAACAAGTTCATAATTTCAGGTTATGTTTTCTTCCTCCTGTGCTTCCTCCATCCATATGCATAACAGATTTGTGGAAATTGTCAAAAAGTCCTTCTCATGTAGCTTCCTGCACCTTTAGGAATAAGATAAGCTGTAAGGGATGGAAAGGTCTAATAGAAGTTTACTGTTTCAGCTATCCCATTTCATCTATTCATCTGGCTGTGACACAAATGGGCCTTCACAGTAGAATTGATAAGTCTATTTATTCAGACTTTTCCAAAACAGACACTACTGCAAAGAGCATGGAATAAAATTTATTCTCTAAGAGAATATCAGCACAGAGTCACACAAACCTCATGTAAGCCTGAATATCTGACCAAATGCCACAAAATTTGGGTACACCTGAATGGGTTTTGAAAATTATGCGCGTGACAGTCCACATTTGTATCACATATATAATTTAAACTTTTGGTCCCAGTTAGGAACAGCAAGACCTGATTCTGTACAAACTCTCAGTAAATGGTCATCCAAAGTGCTGCCTAGACCATTCTTCAAAGAAAGAAACCTGAAAGAAGCAAATAATGAGTATTACTTACATTGCAATTACAATACAAAATTTAAACAAGCCTTCTCTCACTGGGGAGCTGGACAGATGGGTTGGCATCAAAACACTGCCTGCTCTCCTATGTGGGCCTTCTATTTGTACTCTGTTTTGGTTTTGCAAACAACTGTAATAGTCTGGCTGTGTGCACAAAGCTGCTATTTTTAATGACAAACAAACCATAAGAAAATATTTAAACAGTGCAAAAAGTGTGAATTGAAAACTCTGAGCAGTACTGATGTGTGTGCACATGCATGAATACAGATAAAATACACATCAAAATTAAAGAAACCCAACCAGGCAGCACTACCATGGTGACCTCTCTGTTAGTAGAAATTCAAGTCCTGTGGTTTATTCTGTGTTTTAGCACTTTTGCAGCCACATCATAAAAAACTGTGAGTCACCTATGTTTGTGGAGGAAAATGTGTGAGAGCACCTTTTCTGCCAGGTTGCGTGGCAGAGATGTGGACATACTGACATATCCTGTTGACTGAAGCTGATCTCCCTCTCTGCCCTTTTGGGAACTCTTTTCTTCCTTCTGTATAGCTAACACTGATGTTCGTGACTCAAAGTCATAAGAATGCATGAAATAAACTTTTTTTTTTTTTTTTCCTTTATAGGGAGGAATTGGTTTTTCTTTACTGGCCACGTTTAATATTCATGTTACAGATACGTGTCAGAGAAGGACAAAGAGAAGTTCCTGGCACTTGACACACCGGTGACTGCCACTGTGTGTGTGTGCAAACACCAGATGATGTTCACAGCTGACAAGGGCCACTTGTTTTCTCTTCTTGTTCCTTCTTCTGAAGAAACCCCACAGGTTTCAACATGCACTTTAATGTAAAAATTTCAAACTTTACCTAAAACCCTTATCCCTGTATTGTAAATCAGTTGCAACTATGTCATAAGATTGAAGTCAGGAACAAATAATACTCATGAACTGTTCGAGTAAAGCACACAGCCTGAGGTGCTGCTGTGATTTTTTGGGAAATGCAAAATCACTTGTTGGAAAATGTAGGATGGGAAATCATAGGGTTTTTTTTCAGAACAGTTCTAGATTTTCACATACATGTGATGTGCAATCTTGCTCTGAGATATTGTTAGAGGACAGATTTTGCCTGGGGAACAGGTGGCTGTAGGCATTTGTGAGAAAGGAGTTTATTTTTAAAGTTTCGCTTAATTAAAAACCAATTTTTGCTAACTTTTTCATAGTATGAGTGGAAAGTTATCTGCAAGCATCTTCAAGGATGTCCAAAGACATCCAAACTCAGGTTTAATTTTGGGAATGCACAGTCAGGATTTCTACAGAGAACACTGCTTCCTGGGGTCCATCTACCTTATTCATGCATGATGCCCTAGTTTTGATAGGTTCCCCCAAATAATTTGCTCAGTGTGTCCATTCTACACACTCTAGATGTTACCTCAGATGAGCTCCTCCGGGTCTGGTGTAGGCACCTGGAGTCTGACAGAGACCAAGTTACCCTGTGCTTGGCCAGAAAACATAATCTGTTCAAAATTCAGCATGGCTGTAGCTGATGAGCCTCCACCAGCTGGGGTCCCACTGTCCAGGTGCCACCCAGCTCCCAGCACAGACCCTCCAAGAGCTCTGCTCTGTGTAGGTGTGGGTCCAGCCAGTTTGGTGTCTAATGATGGGGGACCCCAGTTTATAAGCAAACCACAAAGTTCATCAGAGGCCATAGGGAACACAGGACTTGAGAGTGACCTTTAGTTTTCATTACAAGTCATTTCTTTGCAAAATTTGTATTGCATAAAGTAAATAGCAAGTTATTTTACTGCAGATGAAGATGGATTTTGGTACCGGCTGTTTGCTTAAGTATCAGGTTTATTGCTTCAGATATCTCTACCTGATCAAGTTCTTTGTGGAGCAGCTCTGCAAGGCTCCCTTTGCTGGCCTTGGACAGATGCAGGGCTCCCTTTCCTGGCCTTGGACAGATGCAGGGCTCCCTTTGCTGACCCTGGAGAGATGCTGATTCATGAGACCTGTTAGTGACATCCACTATGGACTGCACACAAGCCCAGGAGGACTGTGTTAGCTGTCTGCATGGCAGATCTCTACTTTTGATCCAGAGAATCCCATCCCAGGTGTGTGCTAGTGGTCCATGTGCTCTGTAACACGGTAGAGAGGGCAGTCCAAGTCTGCAGCCCCTCACAGTCCCTAACTATGGTGGTGAGGGAGAGGTGAGATGCTCCTCTTCCTTCTGAGTGGGCTGTTACTACTCTGAAACTGGGCTGCCAGCCCTCTGCTCCCACAGGGATATCTGAAAGAACAAATCTTGAGCAAACAGCCAGTAACAAAATCTGATTTTCGTTTGTTAGTCACACTGTGTACCCTGAAGGAGAGGCTGGTTTCTACTGGTGAGCAACTGGTTGCACCAGTCACACCAGGGTGATAAAGCCTGAGTTTTGAATAGGTGTTGGCACAGAGATGTGTACTCCAGATATGGGTGTTTGCTGAGGGATAACTGTCCCCTGGGTGTGCAGCCACAGGCTGCAGGGCACAGATACTTAAAGAACCCCAGAAGCAGAGCAGGCTCCATCCTCCAAGAGAGCCCTGAGGCTGTGCCTGTTCAGGAGAAAGCCAGGCTCCAGCAGCAGCATGTCTCAGCTGGAAACTGCGATGGGAATGACCATTGCTGTCTTTGACCAGTATGCAAGGACTGATGGCAACAGGCAAACCCTCAGCAAAGCAGAACTGAAGACCCTCCTGGAAAAGGAGCTCCCGAATTTCCTTGCGGTAAGAGAACAGCGCGGCACCGTTTCTGTGTAGCAGGTGCAAGAGCAGCCTGCAGAAACAGTTTTTAGTACACTTTTAGCGAAATTACATCCAAAAAATTGCAATGGTTTGTAGGAAAATACACAATTTAAAAAAGATTTTGCATAAACTGTGTAAAACTGATTTTAATATGCAGCGCTTTTCCCTGTTTGCTAAATTCATCACTTGAGTTACCAGGACAATGGCTTTGAAATAGATTGGGTTTCAACTTCAGAATTCACTTCTGTTTATCCCTGGATTTATCATCTCACTTCATGTCACAGCTGCAGTGAAGGTAGTTGTGCTGTCAGCAATTGTAGACCTTGTTTGTAGATGGGGAATCTCTCTAAATACTCATACACTTACCTTCTCTAGGTATTTTTACTACATACTCAGTATGCTCATCAAAATGATGCATAAACCAGAATAACAGATTAATTCAGAGCAAAGTGTTTGGCATTTGTCTTTAATAGCAAAGAAAGACCTGGAAATATATTTTACAACATCGATTAGTATGTAATCATAAAGTGCATTTAAGTAGGTATTCAAAGGGCTTAATCTGTTCTAGTAAAAGCTTTACCTGCTAGGGAGACAAATACTTTTCATTTTCAATTGTTTTTTGTTTTTTTTTTTTTTTTAATTTGTTTCCCTTCACCAAAAATCCAGAAAATACTTTTAAATACATTGTTCTTTCCACACTGGAGTAATGTTTCCCATTTACTGTTCTTAATGGCAAAAGTCTCCTTGTGTCGCTCTGAATTTTTGTATCCAGCATAGTTCAGTTTTTTAACAACTATTTCAGGGCACTGCAGCCAGGGCACTTGGTACAATTTAGTATCTTTCCATGCAGGCTATATGAATGCACCATATGAAATCCACACCTGCTGGAGTTATGTCTCACGAATCAAAGAGATGCAATATTCAGAATAAGGACCTGGCTGGCCCAGGGGGGATAGATTCCAATGTTTCTGAGAAAGCTTTGTGAGACAGATCAGTGCTTGTGACCCAGCGTCACAGAAGGGTCCTGCTCCTGAGCGTGGAGCTGTGTGGTACCCACAGCACTTCCATGGAAAGAGAAACTAAACCAACAACAAAACCACAATTCTACAAGGGCATGGAAATCCCCCAGACACTCCACATTTGGTCCGAATAAGGCTGGGGAGCCACTGCACGAGGCAGCGACCAAATGGGATGGTGCTCAGAGGTCTGGCCTGACTGTGTTTAGTGGCCAGGCATCACTTTTTCCAGTTCCCCACAGCTGCTCTTACTGACTCTACTTATTTTCTGCAACTGGGGGAAAAACTGGAATTTTCCAGGAAGATAGTTAGCTAATTGTCTTCTTATATTCCAGTCTCCATCTCCCTTTCCTGCTTTACTTCTTCTAGGAAAAAAAAAAAAAGGCACTTTTATGCCAGTATTTTAAATAAATTTAAACAAACAATGTTCCTTGTTCCTGTCCTGCCAGACTGATAATTGCAAGAAAAAAAACTGAGAACATAAGTCTGACTTCAGAAAAAAGTTCTACCTGCATTTTCCTGCCATCTGTATCCATATTTTTTTATTTGCAAGAAATTCTGGGAATCAGTGTTTTTTAAGCACTCGTGTACTTTTGGCCTTAGAATTGGTTATAGCTGACAGAGCTCACAACTGCCTGGGAAGGTCTTGAATCACTCAGGCAGAAATACCACAGGACTGAAGAACTGGACTCAGTTATAAAGAGTTTCCAAACCCAATTCCCACTTGTGCATTTCAGAAATAATTCAGAGGTAAAACTAGTTCATATAATTTACTAAATAATTTTAAATAATCTTTTATAAAATTAAAACACTGTAATTTACAAAGTGAAAATCTATAAAACCTTCCAGACANTGTTAAAATTGCAGCTTCTAAAATACCTGTAGATTATCAGAGCCAAAAATACCACCTGTAAGCTACTTTAGAAAATAACTTCTTTTTATATATAGCTATATTTTGGCAAAATGAAAAGAAACCAAACAAAGAACAAAAGAAACCCAACCAAAAAAACCAAACAACCACTTTTTTACTTTGATGATTCTTTGCTTAACATCAGAGATATACTTGTTCACAGAATCACAGAATATGCAGGGTCAGAAGGGACCCACAAAGATCATTGAGTCAAACCTTTGGCCCTGCCCAGCAACATCCCCAAGAGCCACACCCTGTGCCTGAGAGCAGTGTCCAAACTCTTCTTGAACTCTGTCAGGCTTGGTGCTGTGACCACTGCCCTGGGGAGCCTGTTCCAGTGCCTGAACAGCTTCTGGGTGAAAAAACTTTTTCTAATATCCAACCCAAACCTCCCTGACACATCTTCAGAAATTCCCTGGGGTCCTGTCACTGTTACCACAGAGCAGAGAGCAGTGCCTGCCCCTCCTCTTCCTCTCACAATGAAGTTGTAACTGCAATGAGGTCTCCCCTCAGTCTCCTCCAGGCTGAACAGACCAAGAGCC
>VWZT01006513.1:51970-77803 GCA_013397055.1 Pachycephala philippinensis
GCTGGCCATGCTGTGCCTGATGCCCCCCAGGACAGGGTTGGCCCTCCTGGCTGCCAGGGCACTGCTGGCTCACGCTCAACTTTCTGTCGATCAGGGCCCCCAGGTCCTTTTCCACAGCATTGCTTTGCAGCGTCTCATTTCCCAGGCTGTCTGTACATCCAGGGTTGCCCCACCCCAGGTGCAGAATATGGCACTTTTCCTTGTTCCCTTCATATGGTTGGTGATTGCTCAGCCCTCTCATTTGTCAAGGTCTCTCTGCAGGGCCTCTCTTCCTTCAACAGAGTCAGCAGCCCCTCTCGGTTTTGTGTCATCTGCAGACTTGCTCAGTATCCCTTCCAGTCCCTTGTCCAAGTCATTTATGAAGACATTGAAGAGCACAAGGCCGAGGATGGAACCCCATGGAACTCCACTAGTGACAGGTCTCCAGTCTGAGGTCACCCCATTCACTATAACCCTTTTTGCCCCACCCATGAGCCAGCTGCTCACCCATCCCATGATGTGTTTATCCGACTGTGTGCTGGGGATTTTGTCCAACAGGATCCTGTGACAGTCAGTATTGAAAGCTTTACTGAAATCATAAAAGATGACATGAACTGTCTTCCCTTGATCATCTAGGTGGGTTACTTCGTCATGAAAGGAAATCAGGTTTGCTAAGCAGGACTTCCCTCTCATGAAGCCATGCCAGCTGTGACTGATGACTGTGGTCAGTCATTCCATCAGATTAATGGCAACTTAAAAGAATAATGACAACTTAGAAGCAAAGATTTGCTCTGGTAACTCAAGCTCAGCATCCCGCAGGCTTCGGAAGGCACCTTCCCAGCCACCAGCTCCTGCGAGCAGCTTCTGCTGGGCCATAAGGCCAGTGGCAGCACTCAAAGCACTTTTGAGGCTATTTGCGTCTTTTCTTGGGTAGAGGTATTCAATGAAGCTTAAATTTGACATTTGCCTCAGGAAAGCATCATTTTGCAAAACTGCAAACTGCCTGAGCTCCAGCTGAGCTTTTTCAGGGGAGTGGATGGGGAACTCATGGTATTTAATTCATTTGGGTAGTGTCCTCAGGGCTTTGTGTTACACAGCTTTAATGGTGATAAATGCTGTTTTAAATGTAGCAAACACGCCTCTCTGAGACAGTGCATGACTGCAGCTCTCAGGTATAATAAAAATGCTTCAGGTACTTGCTGTGGCTGTGCAGACAGTGGGAAGACACAGGACCTTAGCAAGTTCCTAGAGCCCAATCAAGGACCTTGTTTGGGGTGCAGTGGAGATGTTGCTGCATTGGGGTCGTGCACCCTCTCATATCAACCTGCTCTTTTTCTTTTGCAGTCTGGGAAGGACAAGAATGCTATTGATAAAGTCTTCAAGAACCTGGATGAAAATGGAGATTCCCAAGTGGACTTCAAAGAATTTGTCATCTTTGTGGCAGCTCTGACTTGCTGCTGCCACAAATATTTTGAGCAGAATGCAGCCAAATAGTTGCCAAACTACTCACATAAGCTGTCTTTGCCTGTGGTCCATATGCTAGTGATATGGATCCCTTCACTCGTTCATTGTACTGCCATGAAGTTTGCTAGCATGCTGGACTGTAAAAATAAACCCTACTGAGCTTAATTCCCTATCCTGAATGCTAATTTCTTCTCATTTGTGGAACAGCCTGGGTTTAATGGCTCCCACTAACTCACACTGAGTAGTTTCTCCCTTTCTCTGGTTTTAAAATTCTTTTCTTAGCCAAAAGGCTCAATACTCATCCCAGTGCAGAAGCCGCACAAGAAAAAGGGCTACTGGAGCCATGAATCATCCAGAGGCTGTGTTTATACATCAGCATCTCTGGGATGCAGCCCAAATCCACATGTGCACCACCACAGCTGTACAGGACAGGCTTCACTGGTGCTACCTTTGAGCCTGTTTGGTACCCTCAGCTGTGTGGTTGTTGCAGGGCTGCCTTGTAGGTTCCTTCTTGGTTAAAACACCAAAAAAAACCCAAACACCTTTTGGGGGTTTTTTTCAGCATGGAGGCTTCTGTGCCGTTTTGTGTGCTCGTGAGCCATCTCGCCCAGATCACACAGATTTATTTTCCATGACACCATAAGACTTTTGTACCAATATATTGATATTACTTTAAAAGAAATTTAAATTCCTTCCCAAACAGTGTGCCATAATATTTTTGCCTGAAGCAAAAATGGCAGCAATTGTTGCTTCCTTACCTGAAAAACGTCTGTGTGGGAAAGTGGAAGAATTTGCTTTCAGAGGAGCAGACATCAGCTGAACTCTGCAACAGGAGCAAGACTGTGTAAAGAATCAAACCTATATTTTGAAGCACCTTGCAGGTGAGCATCCCAATGCAAACTCCAAAAACATTAAATTTAGTGCCTTTATCTGTTTGGTGCTATTTCTATCCTATGCCAGAAGCCAAATATTTCCCCATCCCACTGCATGTGCAAATGTGCTGTGTAGGGTAGAGGTGACACAACTCCCTGCACGCTCTGGAGCCCCTGAAAGATCATGAAGCACAGGAAAAGCAGGAACAAGAGCTCTGTAGGTGAAGAGCTCTGCTTTAACTCCAAAACATTTTCCCCTTCCTGCTGGAGCGTGGTGCAATGAGCTGACTGAGCACAGCTGTGTGCCTGGAACAAAAGCTCCGTTTCACTGTTTCCTGAATCTGAAGTTACACCACACGTTTGACCCATTCGTAACCCTATGCAAACATACATTGTTTAGGTGTACTCATCCTTTGGGGAACTCGATGGGAAAATTTGGTCTTATTGCTTTAGTTCAGCCTGTTTTAACCATTACAGGTGTTGTTTCATCTAGCTTGCTCTGGTGCTAGATGGCTGGAGATGAATTGCAACACATACATTATGATTGCAGGAGTACCACTACCTGTGCTACTGCCAAGAGTAGTATTGTTCTGCATTACCTGAGCAAGAAAACTACTTGTCACCAAAATGTGCAAAAGTCTTCCCAATCCAGGGATCCCAAATTAGCCTTTTCTTCACAGACTGCTCCATATTATTTCCATTTTTTGAGATACCTTTATAGCTCTAATCCAGCATGGCTCTGCCCTGTGGCTGCTGTGCAGCTCACCACTTGCAAGGGCAGATTCCACTATCACATCCCTCACTATTTTGTCAAGGCTATAAATGAGCAAAATGCTCTGCTTGTTGCAAAGCAAGCTAATTCTGAAAACAGTCCAAATTTCCTATATTGCACATCTAGCTAGCTAGTGGTATAAACCGTTCTCAAACAAGGAAATCTTGGTGATACACACCACAAATTGATTGGTATATCCTAATTTTTTTGAAATGTATTTTTACTTTTACAAGTTTAGCATTAACATCTAATGTTCTGCATTGCTTCAGAATAACCATCCTCACTGAAATTTATTTTTTTACCACTATGTGGCACTAAATGCAGCCTTTTTAATACTCATTGAGCCCAAAAGTTAATGTATCATTATTCAGATAGAATGAAAAAATCAGTGTTAAGATTAGGAAAAAAAAAATTGCAAGTGTTCATAACATCATTTAATGTCAATAAAATGGCAGTTTTATGTCTGGACAAATACTGTGTGTCCCGTGGAGGGCATTTGCCTGATTGCAGTGGAAGCAGCAGGAGCCGAGGGCCAGGTAGAGGCTCCATTTCTCGAGCTTTTTGGAAGGGTTCAGCTGCACCAGCCCAGTCTCACCCTCGTGAAAGAGTTTCCCCTTACATGTAAATTGCAAACCCCCTGTGAAATTTACTGCAGTGCTGTTCACCACAGCATTGAAATTGCTTTTAAAACATAGCTCTTAAAGAGAATATTGGAGAAAAGCTCCACCTGTCTTGTGAGCCAAGGGACTCACCTTGTTACTCCATTTGATCTATCAGATTTTTAAAACCACATTATTGAGCAGTGAAAGCTGTGACATACCCCACATTTCACTCTTATTTCCTAAACTCCCTGCCCTCAGTCCAATATCCACACCATTTCCCTCACCCTTTAATGCCATTTTGTCCATTTTCCTGATAATCTGTAGGTTTTTGCAGTGCTGGAGGACTGCTCACAGCAGCCCGGGTCACAGCAGCCCAAAGCAGCTTTGTAACTGCTCCACCTCCCAAAAGGGATTCTGACTGACCTTGGTCTCCCTGAGGGAGTACCAGGGCTACCCTTCACTGTTCTGGTTGTTCCTGCAGCCCCCAACCCTGCAAACTCTTACATTTGTGTTGGTTCTTGTTGGACCCCTTGGTGCCACATGAGGGGACACCTGGAGAGCTCAAAGCCTGTGCCCAGAAGCACACGGATGCTGTGTACTGCTTTGCTAACCCGAGGGAGCTCTGCATGTTCACAGCTTCATGAAGAGGGGGAAGAAAAAGGGGGTTGGGTTTTTTTTCTTTTTCCCTACAGATTTTTCAAAAGCTGTAACTCTGTGATGAATATTCATTTCAATGTAGTACTGAAAACTCAACTTGATGACACCTCAGAGAGAAAATGATCCAGGAATAAAAGAAATTAACATATAGCTCCCACCTTACCATAGAACTAAAGTGACTTTTCAGAATACATTATTTAACCTAAAAGCATCTGAACAGAGTCACTTTAGTATCTTTCAATCCATTAATTTTCTTTCCCAGTATTATTAATTTTCACTATGAACCTACAGTTTACTCAGAATATACTGTGTATTTCCTTCCCTCAGTAAACTTTTGTAATTCAAGGTTCAAACTACAGAGATGGTAGACCTGATTTTATACCTGCCATTTAATCTCAATTTTTAGGCCTCGTATTATGTATGATGAAATAATTTAAGAAGCAGCATAGGCATCCGTAAGAGAAAGGAAAAGACAACATAAAAGGCAGCTTGGAATATATAAGCTATCAGCTGTGGCTTGTGCACGTTTGACTTTGCTATCTGAAAGGAAAAAAAAAAAAAATATATATATATTACCAGCAAATGACAATACGGGAAATCATCCTTTGTGATGAGTTCCAAATTAAGCAAGTCTTAAAGGTGAGAAAGTCAGCTAAGCAGCCAACCGGTATTTTTATAATACAGAAAAAATAAAAATTCATACTAACATCAGGTCAATTCTATAGATTAAGATATTCCAGTACCTGTAGTTGCCATTTTGAAATCTAGTGGGCTACTGTCAAGACTCTTCAATTTTTAAAATGACATATTGAAATCTGATTTCTGAGTGTGCATACGGGAGAAAACAGACACAATGTTACCTAACCCTTAAGTCACTCGTGGTCATTTACGCTGCAATTGGGCTGGGAACATTCCTGGTTGTTTTACCTTTAAGTTCACCCAGTCAGGCACACTGTTTATCTCCCCAGTTACCCCAATTTGGGGCTGATAACTGGGAGATTGCTTTCCCGAAACCCTCTGAGCATCTTACACTAGCAGCTGTGCACTTTCAACACTTGACCTGGAGTGTCAAGATCAAGCTCTTCACAAAATACATTTTAGCTGCTGGTTTCCTTACAAAAGGCGGGCAGGGGAGGAGGAGGAGATGTTACCTGTCTTTTATGTAACAGTCCCACTGTGAAACGCTCCTGTAAGAGCTGGGAAATTGTGTTCAAACCTTTTCTTGAGTGAAACCCACCCACGCCAGCTGCGTGCACCAAATAGCAGGAGGCCCAGGGCACCTGACACTGACTCCTTCCATCGTGCCAGAGGCTCGTGAGGCTGAGGAGGCCTGAAAAAGGGTGCATGAGAAGCAGCACATCTCTGTAGCCTGGTAGATGGAGTATATGGCCAGTCCTGCAGGTGTCTGTGTCCCAGAGACACGGAAAGGGCACATTCTCTATTTTAGTCAGTAGCTATTTGATAAAAAACACACAGCTGGCATAATTGAAAAGATGTTTCTTGCCAGGTGAGTTCCCAAACCATTGAACAGTAGAAGTATGGTCACTGCTCTGGTCCTCTCTCTTGGACAATGTCCTCTACAACAGGCTGAAAAGGTGCCAGCAGAGGAGGAGAGGGAGCATCTCCTCCATCATTTTCTCCCCCTCCTTTTCCTTCTCCTCCTCCTCCTTACTCTCATCTTCTTCCTTCAGGGAGCGTCTCCTCCTCCTGCCCTGTGAGACAGCAGGTGATGCTCAGCCCACCAGCAGCAGAGGGAAAGTCCTGCTGGCACATCTCCCCTGCCTTAATCACTCAGCAGTGCTCAGAGAAGCTGTTACAAAAAGAAAAGCTGACTCCTGCTCAGGTGCCTGGAGGGAAGGATCAAGGTCTCTATTTTACTACAAAAGGTTCACGACTGCAGCCCAGGGGAGGTTCAGAGCTTGCCTGACCTCCTCTGGGCCATCCCCTGTTGACTGTGTCACAAAGCTCCCCAGGAGATGTGCTCATGCTTTTGGGTCCCTTGCTGAGGTACCTCTCCCACGTGCTGGGAGCAGAGCCTTGAGGCTTAACACAGGTTTCTGCAGTCTGCTCAGATCCACCCACCTGGAAATTAGTCATTCCAGCAGCTAATTGACTATGCTTTTGTACAGCTTTTACAGGCCATTTTCTTCCCCAGACAAATTCCTTTCTTTTCCCTTCCTAGTCAATATTTTTTTCCAAATCCTGTACCAACCTCTAAACCTCTGGGTCACAGTTCCATTGGGGAAGCTGTTCATTACCTGAAAGGAGAGAAAATTCCATTTTTTTAAGGACATAGCTCTGCTACTCTTCAGCAGGTGATCAATAGATGTATACACCATATTATACTGCAGGACTAGGCACCAGAATATTTTATAAACAGATTCGAGTTTGCCTTTTAAACCTTTCCATTGTATCCAAATAAATGTACCGATTTTCTTTTCCTCCTGATTTTATAACTTTCTCTTTAGATGTAATCGCCAATTTTATTTTCTTTTGTTTTATGACAAGAAGAAGTACGTCTCTGCAGTATTAGGTAACTATTGACTGTTGCCTTCAGAAAGAACAAAAGGTTGCTGAAAAGAAATGAATAAGAAAGCTGAGCAGAGATCTGCTGTGAGAGCCAGAAACTTCCTTTCCAGGATGAAAGTACATGAACATAGAGACCAAAGAAACCTGTGGGTCACTGCTACAGTTTTAGCCTTGCTACCTAAAAGGGTTTAAACCTGGTGAAGGCTTGAAATCCCAGGATTTGGGTTTGTTTTGGAAGCATTTTAATGTTCAAGTATTTATTTCCCTTAGCCTGCAAAATCCTTGTTACAGTGATTGTATCTCCTTTCTTTCTCCTCATTTCCAAACCCTACTCTGTAATTTAAGTCTATTGACTTAAACTGACCAAGAAGTTTCGGATGGAGATGTTCTGGAAGCCACCAATACACCACAAAAGTCAATTTTGCATTTCTGAATTAACTTCCTCACCTGTGCTGACCTCAGTCTCCCCATACTCTCTGTGAGATTTCTTATCTGTCAGTGCCAAGTTAATATGTTTAGAAGACTGAGCAGCAAAATCTGCAGAACATGGGAAAGGTCAACGACCCAGTGCCCTCTGCTGCTCTTTCTGCAGGTACTAAGACGGCTGTCTGAAATGAATATTTAATTTTCCATGAGAAAACTGACTTCTTCCTTCCCATCACAGACTTCCCAAATGAAATGGGCAACAGAAAGAGAAAACCCAGAGTTGCAGCTGTAGGGGAACTGGAAAGGCTCTAAAGCAAATGAAAAATCCTAAGAAAGGCAGGAATGATGCTAGGCTTGTCTCAGGGGGCTCTGTAGTTGGAGGCGAATATGTGTGCCTTGCCTAAAGCTCAGCCTGGGACTCAGCCTGGGGCTGGGACTAGGAGAAAGGGAAAGCCCAGGCTGCAGTTTTAGGGTGCTGGAAAGCACCTTCCAGAGCTAACTTGGGGCTGCTGCTTGAACATTTGGTCTGAACACGGAGCTGGGTGCCCAGCCATGTACCACCTTACCTTTCAAATTCACAGGGATGCTGAAACACATACACTCCTTAGGCTGGTATTGTTGCAGCCATCATCTCGGAGCAGGATTTTTTTAGTCTGGTTTTGGCAGGGATAAGAGCAATTCCTGCAAACCCAGGTACTGCCCTACTGGCCTTTCGATAGGGAGATTCTGTTGGCTCTCGCATGTCCTGAAGCAGCAGCAGACCCTCGCTGACAGCCTGCCCCCGCTGACAGACGCGGCAGGCGCATCGCCTCAGCTCCGCGGGCTGGAGAGGCAGGGGAGACAACAAAGGGCAGGATAAAGCCAAGGCAGCGGACTGGGGTGAGGCAGACCTGCAGGACAGGACACTTTCCCGTATCCTTGTTTTTCCCTGCCTTTCATGCTTTCCTTCTTCTTTTCCTTCCTATTTTCTTCCAGCCCTAACATGAAGGAGCCTTTCAGCAGAAAGCCGCTCTGTGGTTTATTCTGTAAATAACAAACCAAAGCATTTCTGTCCTGCAAAGTCGCCCAAAGACAAGCAAATGAACTGTCCTCTTCTCGACAGAGGCGGCTGCTATTTTGGCTCGCAGTCCAGCCCGCACAACGTAGTCCTTTCTGGTGAGTCCCGCCCTGCTGCATGGCAGCTCAGTCTTTCAGCCCTCAGAGAATGAGCACATTAGGAGCTGAATATAAGCAATGTTTGATTCCAATTTGCTCAGGCTATGCCCAATTACTTTATTAATGGACTGGTTTGCAGCAGGGTTCAGATAAAACAAAGCTGTGCTTTAGGTTGGGGTTTTCAGCCTGCTCAGTTTTAGAGCAATAAAAGTGAAGCAATGTTAACCTTCTTTCTGGGGGATATTGTCTACAGAAGCATGAGCTAAAGATCTCTCTATGGGCAGCCTGTTCTCTGCAGAGCTCAGTGCTAATGACAGCAGAAGGACAAATAATTATATTTTCCTGATACCTTTAATTAGGAAAGGATGGCTCTTCAAGACACAGTTCAACAGTTCTAAATAGCTGTTTAATCTTTCTTTTGGGATAATAAGTGCAGTGCCAAGCAAGTCCAGGGTCCATTTGGCTCTGTCTCCTCCTGCAATTATGCTTTTGAATTAAGTTCTCCTCCACAGGAATGCTTTAGGTAATCAGGAAAGCTGGAGAATGGCTTTTTAGAGAGATCCAGGGAAGCTCTGGACCAGTTCTCTGAGTATTAGGAACACAGTTGCTGACAGCAACATGCAGGTAGTGATAACCATGTGCTTCAGAAAAAACTGAGTGAGGCTGCCAACCCTGGATGGGTAGATAAGAATCACCCCCACCACCCACCTCACATACGAGGTCTGAGTCTGGACAGGATGACAGTAAGAGGAGGTAGGTTTACACAGGTTTCTACTGTTGTAAAACGTAATTTTGGCCACATTAGTACTTTGCCTCTCAGAGATTAAAGCATCTCTGGGCTTTCACATTAACTGGGCTTGGAAATGCTTCCTGTAGAATCAGCGCAGGCAGAGCCATCTCATATGGAGCAGTAGAGACACAGAATTGTAGAATCACAGACACTCTGGAAGGCTGCTGTCCTGAGAGATGATGTCCAGAGCCTGCTGTGAACTGGCCCCATGCCTGGACTGAGACTCAGCAGTGCTGTCCCACCTGTAACTCAAGGAGGTCATCTATAATCCAAACGTTTTAATGGTGGTCACCAGCTGCTGCACTCTGTAGATGCTGGTATGACCTCAGCCTTTCTTCTAAATATACCTGTTCTTGGAAAGAATCATCTTCAAATTAAAAGAAACCAATTATTAGTATATTTTACCATCCTGTAGAGTCTATTATTGTATTTTGGGGTTTTTAAAGCGTTTTTAGATTTCAAATTTTTAAAAATTAAAAAAATATGATTTTTAAAAATACTTGTATTTCATATAGTGTTGTAAAATAAACTAAAATATAAAAATTTTTGAAAGTTTTTTTTATCTCTGAAAATGTACATAGTACTGAAGCACATCTAGAAAAGAACATGAGAAGAAAAACAGAAGTACAGGCCTGGGAAGCGTGCCACAACTCACAACCACATGATGTCTCCAAACAGCATCAGAAGTCAGCTGTGCTTGCACCAGAAGTGGTGGCCCTCCTGGCTATAGGAATGCTGCTATCTGGTCATCAAACTTTGGACCTTGGCATAAAGATGTGGGGATAAAGATTTTTGGTTGGAAAAGCCCTTCATGTGATTTGAAAAGAAGTGCTGGGTCCCCAAATCCAGCAGATAGCAGAGAGTACTAATAAGTCAACAATATGATAGAAGACAATTCATGATAACACACAAAAGAGTCTTAAATGCTTTGCTATAGGACAGGGTTTGTTCTCTGTTTGCATAGTGCCTTTGTTTCAAAGTACAAGTGAAGGATACCAATAGTGAAACAGAAAGCAATACTTGACAATGAAAGCAAACAAGTCATCAGCTCTGGATCTCAAGTGAGAACAATAGATTGGGCTTACAGAGGAAAAGAAAAGATGAAGACAGTGGGTGAAGCAGCATAAAATGAAGAAAATAGATTCCTATGACTAGATTTAGATCTGAAATTGTGAATGATAAGGAAGTACATTTTTGCTGTTCTCCTTGAGGGAAGATGAAGAGACCACACCTACCTTTCTTTTAGACCTTTCCTGGTGTCCTGCTTTGCTTACCATGGTGTCTAAGCCTGACATACCCCATTGAAATGGATGCTGCAAGTTTTGGATTATCTAGAGTCTGCCTACCTTGCACTGATGCTTCTGACCTGCTGAGAAGCATTGCAGTACTTAGCAAAATCATTTTAGCTTTGTTTTTGTTTCTCAAATACTTGAGAGATGCCCTTTGCCCTCTCCTTCTACAAAGAGATTCTGCTTCACCCTTGTCATCTACCTTCCACTAGAAGAGTTGGAACCCTTATTCTCCTCTCCATGCTCTCCCATGTGCTATCTAGTGCTTATCTGCCTCTGCTGGGCTGGGACAGTCTCAGCTGAGCTGGGGATCATGGCAGCCCCCAGGAAGACAGCAGAAGACAATGTGGGAAAACTAAAAAGTACACTTACAGAGAACATGGGGAAAGGATGGAGATGGCAGGGTGGAGTGGGAAGAAATCACCTTTCAGGACGTTAAACCAAGCCTGAAGTTATACTTTCAGTGCATGAAGGATCCAATCCCTTCACTGTTGACAAATAAAACCAGATATATTAATTTCCATAGGCCATGGGTAAGGAAATGCTATGAACAAGCAGCAGCTGAAGGACTGTCAGTGGTGGCTGTGTTGTCCTGCAATCAGTTCCAGCCTGATGCACCGGACAGGAGCAGACTCTGTCTTCCCTTCCAGCCTGGGGAATCGTGAAAGCAAACATTTCGGGACATATGGAGTAATTTGGGGCCTGGAGATAAGTGAAGATTCTGCAAAAGACAGGCGCTGTTAGCAGACATATCACAGGCTTTGACCTTCTAAAAACCCAGGAATTAAAATTATAATTAACAGCTATGCCAACAGGTTTTGGCTCCATTTAACATGATCCCTCCAACCAAGGCTTGAGCCTTCGTTTTCTTCCCAGACTGGCTTCTGCAAGATCAAGGACTATTTGCTCCAACTGGCTGGCCACTGACCTACATAGAGCAGCAAAGTTCAATGAAATAAAAGGAAAAGCTGAGCTTCCTTTTTAAAAATAATCTAAGTTTAGAAACAATTTAGATGCTGATGTAGCTGTGTGATTCCAGAAGCTGCAGAGCCTAAAGGCAGTGGTTTAATCTGTACCTGGCTCTTGGCAGATCCTGTTCTGCTGCTGATTTTCCAGCTAAAAAATCCCTATTTAAGGGGTTACTAGTTCTGAGTGGCACAGACATAGATGGAGGCACAAAGAAACCATATTTCTTAATATGTAACAGTTTCTAAATTTTAAATTAATTTAAAGAGATCTGCTCTAATTTATGCATGATGCCCAGCTCAAAGGAGGTTCAAATTCCTGATATAGGCCTCCAGGCAGAATGGCAAGATAAGTAAAAAGTGTTAATAATATCTCTCATTATGTCTCTAGTTGCTTACAGGTCTTCTAATGGTTTTCAGAACTGGGATTTTCCAGACTCCTCAGTGTTGGTTGAACTTCAACTTTCTTGCTTCAAGTGGTTGGGGCATTCATTCAAGATAGATCCCAATATGAATATGTAATTTGAGATGTGGAAGTAAATTTATTTCTATTCTTATGCAGTAATATTTTGATGCTTAAATGACATTAACTCAATCTTCTGTCATCCCTCATATAACTTATCCTGGTAGATCCTATGTTCGTCTTGCTGTTGTTGAAAGTGGTTGATGTTTGATGTCCCAAGCACATAGTCAATCATATAATTTCTTAATTTGTATCAGGAGATTTTAGAAGTGCAACTCATAACATATCTAAGCAAAAAAGCCTTTACATGTGACATATTACTGGCTATCCATCCATTTTGTGATCGAACACATACAGCAAGATTAGTGATCATCTGTAGCTCAGCTGTTATTTTTACTGGGTTATCAAAGCCCTGGGGAGGATTTTGTAAAGCTATTTAGCCTGAAGGAAGGGATTAAAGAGGTTTCTCCCCATGAAACATCTGTTGCAAACGTACTTTCTAATATTTGGAGCAGAATGCTAAAATTAATCAGAAAGGGCAGGAGTCTCTTCCCTGATCAGCAGCCGTGCTCTCTGCTCAGCCATCCCACTGCTTCTTTCCCAGCCCAAGCCAGAAGCTGCTCCCAGCACCATGGACCACAGGACTTCTTTGAATGCTGGGCCTCCCAATGCCTTGATGGGGTACTTCAACATTTTCCTCAAACTCTCTTCCCTTTTGTCAATTAATGAGAAAATAGGACTTGAAGTGACTGTTACACCCAGAAAGTACAACCACCCATGAGGTCTTTCCCTTCCTGCTCTAATTCCCAGACTGTACACTCATGTGTTTGTGATATGTGCACTTGCACACTCTTTTTTTTTGCCCAAACAGGTGTCTGCTGGAACAATGTGTAATCATGCCCACTTAGAGCAACAGCTGATTATTTTCCCAATGGAGCCCATCATCTAGAATCCCCCTGTGTGATCTGTGTGATTTTAAAACCAAAAGAAACACTAAAAAGACAAGACTAGAGAATTAAACAAACTTGGGTACTAGCAGTTCTGATACTGATATGGCCCTAAAGCTGTTGTCTGTACCATTCTTCTCCTCATGCAGAGCTCTCTCAAGCCCACTTATCTCAGCCCCAGAATAAAGCCTGAACTCCAGGGACAAGCATAGCTTTTTTCTCTAGTAGCAGATAGGACTAGACTGTGCTGTGCTTTTACTGCTCATAGTATTGCTTTCTATAATATGGAGGGGGAATGGAAATACCTGGTAATAAGTAGGCATATTCACTACAGAGCAATAGATACTGAGCAAACTTGAGTGGTAGAAGTTGGACAAAAACAAATTCTCAGTTTATTCTCCTTGTTTATGCAGAGGAGATTTCCAGAGAAATTGAGGAGACCCAACTTAGTCTTAGTGCTTTTATTAATTATTGAGTTTAAGAAAACAGTCTGGGATTTTTTTCAATATAAGTGGTGAAAGAATTACAAACTCATGCTTATAAATGCTGGGCTTAGAAAACTGAAGGCTCAGGATGGTGGGAGAATGGCTTACTGGTAGCATCACAGCAGTATCCTGTTCAGAGCCATAAGTGACAGTGATCACCCCGCACTTCTGTCCTCAGTTCATCCACACAAGGGAGAGACCCCTTAAAAAACACAATATCATTGCTGCTGCTGCTGCTGCTGCTGCTGGTACCTCATCAAACACAAGAACAGGAGCAGCACGGCTGTGCTGGCTGCGGAATGCTTAGCAGGACATACCTGTCCTTGTCACTCCATGCCCCCAGCTCAGAGGAAAGGGACTGAAGTGCCTCATTCCCTGGGCCAAGTCCACCTGCTGCCAACAGATGTGAGTGCAGAAACAGTGCTGAAGAAATGATGGTGCACCTACAATGCTTGGGCTAAGAAATAACAAAGAAAGAATACTAAAGTGACAAATCCTAAAGCTGGATGCTTGGGGAGCTGCCAGGAGGGCCCTGGACCTACACTCTGTAGTCATCTGGGAATGGAAGAGGTTTGTTCTTGCAGGGCCAGGTTGTGCTAACAGAAATCAGAACAGAGATTTTTAATGGACTTGTTTTAGGCTGATATATGGAAGAGTCAGAGAGAGAATTTCCAGCGTTGAGCATGAGGACAAGGTCATAAATAAGAAGGCAAACAGAAAAGCTCCAGCAAATGCCTGTACCTACTGCTACAAATTGCAACTCAAAGATTAATTGGTATAGCTAGACCAGACAAGCTTTTCTGCTATGGCATGGGCTTTAAAAAATTCTTAGGCACATCACTTGTTTGAGGGAGTACCAGAAATCCTGGTGAAAACATCCTGAAATTTGAGAGGATACAACAGCCGAATGACCAGAATTTCTTTCCAAGACAATGAGGAAGGGATGACAAGCCTTTTGCCATCACTCGTAGGCACAGGCTAGGCTGTGGCAATTTGGGAGTCCACCTTCTGTGCCTTTTCAGATCTTGTGGTTGAGAATAAAAAAATAGTGAAACGTGTGAGTTCTTGCCTACTAAAACCTGGAGTAAATCCAGAGCAATGTCACAACAGGTCATAAACCAGCCTGTAAATAACTGCTGAAAACCTAGGCTGTATTAAAACTGGTGATATGTGATTAAAAAAAGCTCTCATTCTCCTCAGCGTCTGTGCCCACAACCAGGTGACATGCTGCCCCCTCCGTGGGGATGGCTGGGACACAGCAGTTGACTTGGCAACTGCTGCTGTAATAAAATATTTTCCCTCTGGATCAGAGAGCAATAAAAACATAGTGACAAAATGCACCCTGCATTTTTTCTCATGTAATAAATCTGCTTTTATATTTAAAGAACGTGCTTTTTCTCCTGGGAGGACACAACTATGGAATCTTTCTCTCCTCAGAATACACTGTACCAGCCCAATTTCTGTGTAAAGGGGTGATGCAGAAGTGCAAAAGAGGGGTTTTGTGCAGGTTGCTGCTGGTGGGGGCACAGGTTATATTCAAGGGACATCCATGGGCTTTGCTGAAGATTCTGCAAGGAGCAAGCTGTTAAAAAGCTTGCAGACTCAGCTGGCTAATGCAGGACAGAGGTCTGCCCAAGCCTTCCCTACCTCGGGAAAAGGACTGTCAAAGTCTCCCACTCTAACATACTTCTGAACACAGCCCAAGGCAGGTGAGAGCACTTTTTTTAGTTGTAAGACCCTTACAGAATATGTACAGCAGTTGTGACCTGCTCTTAAAGCCATTTGACTCAAGATATTCAGATAATAGCTTCTGTCAAGGGGTGGGTGTATGAGAAAGGAGCTAAGGCAATTTCCAGGAACACCCTGCCTTAGGGGGCTGCTGCCTGGCTTTAGAGGACATGAAGCTGTTGTTCTCTGAAAGGGGTGGCTAGAAATAACTGCAATCTTACATGGCACCTGCAGCCAAGTCTCAAACAGAGATGACAAATACCTGGCCTTGAATATATTCTTGGCTTTTCTATTTAATAGAGTTATCTCTTAACTAATTATTCGGCAGGGTTATACAGCCTTCCCAAGTACAGCAGAATCAGGATTTGTGGTGTGCATGGTAGCTGCCTCTTTTTCCTACATTTTTTGCAAAAGAAAGGCATGCAGTGAGGCAAGCCTCTGAAACACATTTAATTAGATAAGCTGAATCTGCAATGTAGAATTTGGAAACTGTCCAGGTTCAGGATGGATAATTCAGTAATCTGGCTGGGTGATAGTGGACTCTGCTGATTTGTGTGTGAATCAGCTAGCGCTCTTTGGGCTTTCCCCTCCAACCCAGTTATTCACTTGACCACCCCTTCTCTCTTCTACAGATTGTGGGGTTTTTCACATTGCCATGCCTCTGCCCTGACACACAAACACAAAACACACACACACAGGAGTAGAGAAGTGGAGGTGAAGAGATGAACTTGCACAATGTCATAATCTGGAACTCAAGGTGCCTGTGGTCCCTGCCCAGGTAACTGCACCCAAACTATGGACTGCTCACAGGTTGAAGTTAATTCACTATGATCCCAGTCACCATCTTTTAACTTTGTCTGAGAAGTGTTGAGAAGTGTGTCACGTCCCCTGCATGCCCATGCCTGTGGCCAGAGACAAAACCCCGTGGGGCAGAGGGCAGTGGGGAACGGGCAAAGCTCCCAGTGACTACAGTGATGGCTCCTGCTGCTGGAGGGAAGAGGGAGACTGGAACCTGGGGGGAACATCTTCAGTGGAGAACAGAAAGCTTCAATTCTCGAACCTGCACAGTAGATTAAAAAGAAGAATCATTGCCTGGCATTTTCTCTTTCAACAGCAAACTGCTGGCTAGCTGCTGTGAAAGGAAACTCATCAAATTGCTTCCAGTGTCACCTGGAGATCTAAAATAATTCTTAGGTAGCTAAAAAATATTTGGGCTTAACTGACTGTGGTAGTGCTGCAACCCCATGGAAAAATATGGTGAGGAAGGGGGAGACAGGGCTGAAAATGCAGGAGACGTGCTGTGTTTGCACAGCAGGCTGCTGGTCCCCGGGCAGCCTGTCATCACTCCCTGCTGCTCACAGAGCAGGTACTCGATGTGTGCCTGCAGAATACAAGAGAATAACACATCTGTGCTCCAGAGGATGCTTCAGCTTCACTGGCCTATGCGCGGGGATCAAGGCATGTCTGACAAATGAAGAATTTTTAAATGACAGATCATGTGGAGGTTGATTTCAGAGGGCTTTGTGTGCTTGGCTGGGTTATTATGTGTGTAATAAGGTGCAGGCAGTGATTGAAACATTTCCTGCAGCTCTCTCCTCCCTCGTGTGAGCTCCCTGGTACTCACTAACACATTTGCTTTCACAGTATAATCTGCCTTACTGCGAGGAGTGCTTATTTTCATCTGCCTCCCTGAAGAAGTTTTACAAGGCTGTGAAAGCAGACTATCTTTGAGACACTTAAGACTCGATTCCTTTTGGTTGAAAATTTTAGGGTTCCATTTTGGGAAAACATTTGTGGTGTAGCTCCATTGCAGAAGACCTTTTAAAAGCCTTATTCCAGATGTCTCTTTCAATTAATCATACTTTCCAAGAAAGTTTACTTAATATGTCAGAGTTAAACAAAAGCGCACACATGTCATGCAGATGCAAATAAATGACCTGTTCAACTCCAATAGCATTCAAGCCTCATGAAATTCCTTTGCTGGTACCTGGACAGATTAGCTGAGAAAATTCTGCATAAGTATAGTCTCTTCAAATTAGAAGTAAACCTTTCTTTTTTTTTTCTTGTGACAGGGCAGCAAGGAAGCTGGTGCTTTACCACCTTCAATAAAAGAACAAGAAGGAGCAGCGTTTTCTTTTTCCAAGATTCTCCAGTGAGTATTTTTCACAACCAATATATTTTCTTCTTTCAAGGTAAATATATTGCTCTTTTGCTGATTGAAAAATGAAGCCAAAGAATCTACATTAATATAATAATTTTAAGCTGAAAAAAGCCACCTGTGCGCTAAGAAGCTAACAGGACTAGATGGCTGACCAGCATCAAGGTTTCCACTGTGATTTGACTCTTACTGCGTGTCTGCTGTCCAGACAATTCCTGAACTACAAAGGCCAGAGTCAAAGTGCTGCCTTCATATTGCACAAGAGCACTTTAGCCCTAAGTAGGTTTAGCTGTGGGCACATACCAATTCCATTTCTTCTAACAAAGATCTCCCCATTTGTCTCTCCAAAATATACCAGCATCTTTTCTGCAGAACAGTCACTACCACTGCTGGTCCTGCATGCAATGTTCATACCTGTGCAAGACAAAGCCAGAAACTGAGGAAGCCTCATGCCAAATTAAATGGCATAAACTCCAGGTACTGTAGGAATATAGTGAGACTGGAATAATTTAATTTACAGTGAACAAACCCAATTCTGGCTAATTTCAATCAAACCTGATACACAGTTCCAGAAGTCACTGAGAACTGAGAGAGAGATGAACAAGCAGACAGGAGGTTCCCTACAAAACCAGAACAAAAAACTAAATTCACCCATGGACTGCTTTCTCCTGTTAGGACTCAGCCAAGAAAACATATACCCACTCATACGCAAATTCAAAAAAGGGCAGGAAAAACTTCTTTAGCAGGTAGAAAGTCATGTTGACATACTGCCCTAAGTGTGTGTCTTATTGCATGCACAAATCTTCTCCAAAACACACGTTCCAGCTGTGTTCCTGTTTCTATGTGGGACAGATGCTTGGCCAAAGCAGTATCTTTTGCACTAAAGTCCTATTCTCACCCTACTGAATTTACCAAGGCTTAGAGTTCCAAAGTGTGCAGGGGTAAACCTGCCCACGACTTGCTGTGGTAATTTCTCTCCTGTGGATACAGCCAACTGTACAGACAGAATGGTCTTGCAATGTGCTAGAGATGTTTTTTGCCTCTCACACAGGGAGTGTGAGCTAAGAAACAAACATTTAGGATTTTTACAGGTCGTAAAAGGCAGGTATTAAAGACAAATGAAATAATATTGAACAGATTTTTACATTTCTTAAATCTTCCCACAGTCTCCTCTGCACCAAGACCAGTCTAGAAGTATAAGGCCCAAAATATATTCCCCTGAAAGTGCAAAGGAAAATCCTTCTATCACATCCGATTTAAAGTGAAATTCAGGGCAGCATGATGTCCTAGACATTTTCAGGCACAAGCATCTCATTTACACTAAGATTCTGCTCACTGTCTCAAGGTTGCACCTCTAGCAGTGGCATATTCACTGGGTCTGAATAGTTTAGCACGACTTTAGAGAAATCACAGAGCTTTTAAGGAATACCAGCAAACCGATACAATGGTAACGGTTGTGTGGCACAAAGAGGCAACTGTGGAATTCAGCCTTTAGAGGATCATCCCGGCCACGGATGCAATCCAGATTTAAAGGACAATCTGTAAGAGACCCAATACCCATTGCAGTGAAATTAAAACAGATACGTAATTCAAAGGAGTGAAGATCTTAGTTAATTTTTAAAAATGCAAATTCTAGCCTGATACCATGGAAAAAAGAATACTAAGGTGTTCAAAAGTTCTCTATTAAGAAGTACAAAGTTGCTTAGTTGGAGGAGCCCCAAACTAATGGGTTATTAGTAGTTGGATGGTTACTATGTGCTTCCACAACAGGATAAAATGATGTTGAAAAGTTTCCAACACTGTTTACTAATATATTAGGATGTGGTTTAGAAGGAATTATTTATTTTTAAAAGCATCTGGTGAAGAAACAGAGTTGCTAGTCAAGATGATGACCAGCCCCAACTGTGTGACACCGTACCAAGACAACTTTAAGATTACAGCCTTTCCTCCCCAGCTTACAGTCCTCTGTCCAGGTGGACTGTCAGATTAGCCCTATTCCTGAGCAGATTTGCCTTTCCCTTTTATCTCTCAGGTTTCACTACTTTTGCCTTTCTCCATCTGATCAGATGAATTATCAAAGCATATTTTTGCTGAGCAGAAAACCCCATCCCAGTGCAACATGGAAAGATTTTCAAAATAACCCAATCTTGATTTTGATGAACAGAGAAGATGAAGTCTGATAGGCCATGCAGAGTCCACCAGGTACTCCTGGAGAGTCACTGATGGGTTTCATTGCTCTGAAAAGCCTCTAAGATTCTACTTTTTAAACTCAGGCTCCATCACTGTCACCTCTCTGTTTCCACACCCTCCTCTGCACCTTCCTGCTGCCTCTTGGCCCTGAGCCTCTTGCTGACATCTGCCACCATTGCCTTGCCCCACACCTCTCCTGCTCCTGCCTGGATCTCCTGCAGTCAGGGCTGGAGCCAAGCCAGGCAGCCTTGGTGCAGTTTATCAGCTGAGGATCTGCCAGCAGCAGCTCTTGAATCCCTCTGGGGCTGGCATACCCTGCCTCCAAGGCGTGCCTCTGCTGACTGAGGTGGTGCAGCCCTGAGGAGTCTCGGTGTCACCCAGAGCCAGTGGGGACCCGCAGCACTGTCCCCTCCAGCCATGCCACACTGCACCAGGAGCCTCTGTGCAAATTACCACGTCTGTGCATCGTGGAGATCTGCCTGTCAAAAACAATACCTTTGGTCTGCAGTGGGTATGAGGCTGCTGCTCCCAGGCTAATTAGCTCACTCACTCTCAGCAGGGCCAATTAGTCTGGGGAGGATGGTGGGTTAATTCAGTTGCAGCACTGGCTTGTTTTCTAGTTGTGACCTTGTTTGCCTCTAATTTGGGTACTTTTGCATGTTGTCACACTACATCCTCAGACCTGGCAGCATCCATACTACTTCAGAAATGCCACTTAGTCCTTTAGTTCATATGAGCCTTGTCACGCTCAGCAGAGCTATACATAAATACGTTTTAAACACCAGGCACCAGCACACTTCTCAGGTGTTTCAGGAATCCAGCCCACACAGCCATTTAATGCCAACCTGAGAGTGGCTGATTGCTGCTTCATGCAAAACCTGGACTGACACATTTTTTGCTGTATCTATCACAAAAGGAACCAAAATGCAGCATAAAGTACAACAATGAAATTTAAATTCTAGTGATCACCACACTATTAGTTCACATGAGGAAGGGGCAGCTAGAATGGGCACCTAGAAGGCTGAAAATCCACAGGAAACTCTAAGTTTAGTGACAAGTCCTGAGAACTGATTACATTTGTTTGAAGATTGAAATCCTGTTCTGTCTCCCTACTTGCCCTTGGAGGGAGGAAACTAACACTTAAAAGTTGTATGTAAAGCCTTCAAGAAAATATTTTAAATGAGGTGACTGTCTTCAGTTTTACTTTCAAAATAAATTCCCTTACACTGGGCTCAAAGTCACAAGGCTCAAGGCAGTGGTAGCAAAATATTTTAGTAGGCCTTTATCATAAAGACATAACTTAAACCAAAAAAGAGTTAAAATTTTACAAAATCATGAGAAAATTTCTCATTATACTTGCGATAACCTGAATTATTGTAACATATCCATATTTTAATTTTACCTAATCATCAAGGTTGAAATATCTTGTTATTGCCATAATTCTCCAGGTAGCAACTGTATTACTAATGACAATATGAAAAAAATATGGAATTTTCCTGATTAGTAGAAGCAATGTAGCAGGACAAAANTAGAATTTTTCTATATAGAAAAAAAAAAAAAGAAAAAAAAAAAAAAAAAAAAAAAAAAAAAAAAAAAAAAAAAGAAAAAAGAAAGGTTTTATTCAGTATCTTTGAGGCACAGACAGAACCAAATTTCTGGAAAATTGTCTCTTTCATCTGTCAGAAAATTGAGCCTGTAATTATGTTTTAGATCTTGGTAGAGACTTAGTATTTATATAATTGTTATGCAGTTCTTCTTTAGATGTATGTTAATGTGCCATTTTTTGAGTTTTCATAATTTTCATGTATAGATGATTCATTTTCAGCAGCAGCAGTAAAGAAATCTTGAAAATTTTCATTTCTTTTTTTCCACACATTTTTGCAAATCCGGTCATAGCTGTGCACGGATGGGAGTTTGTAACCGAGTATTTTCAGGCTGCATATTTACAGAAACAGCTCTGCGCCTAATGCGAAGCAACCACGGAAAGCTGTGACAGGCTTCATTCTCCAGCAGCACGGTGAGGAGATGTCGGAAGCAAGCCGCTGTGGAGGATAGCTCTGTCCCAGAGCGAGTGCAGATGTGGCGGCGGCGCAGGGCGTGGGGGCCGCAGGCTGCGGAGCCGCGATTAGCCGGGGCCCCCGGCAGGGACGGGGCTATCGCCGCCCGCCGGGGACTCCTGCCAGGTCACGGGGCAGTGTTTCCCTGAAGCGGACAATCTGCAGGAGTTTAGCCGTAATAAAACAGGATAAAGCGTGTTTTCGCAAAAAACGGAAAGGACGCGGGCTCGCACTGCAAAAACAGTTGCGCAAGCTGTCAGTGTTTCGTAGTCTGACTTTATCAGCTCCAACACTTTAGATATTTAATTCTTCGTACAACATTTGAACAGGAAGCAGAGGCCAGGAGTAGAAATTTAAGGTCTGATTGGAGGGAAAATATTTTCATCGGAATGTGGTATTTGGGATTTTGTTTACGCAAAATCTGGTACAAACAGAAGGAATTGAGAGGGGAAAGGAAGTCAACTTATTTATCAGACACATTTTCCCACAGAATGATCAGTGAAGCACAGACTCTCGTTTCAATTTGTGCAATATCCAGTTTAGGGAAGTGCATGAATATCACAGGGGGCGTTTCAGAATTAAAAGTCAGGGTCTCTCAGACCCAGATTCTGCACAGTGAAACCAAAAGGAAAACCTCGGTCACTGCTGGCACTTCCAAGATTGCATCAATAACTGTGTTGCTTCACTCATCTCATGCTTGCTGCAGGGTGGTATTTTTGTCTGCATTTGTAATGCTGCAGCACAGTGATAACTCACTGGGAAAGTGCGTGGGGCTTCACTGTGTAGTTTCATCTGTGCTTGGGCTGATCTTCCAGCCTGAGCCCTACCAGGTGCCTTGGCAGGACTCTGGGTAGCTCTGTTTCAGACTATGTCAATGCCTTCTCTTTTTTTGCTTATAAAAGGGTTTCCACATTTAATGCCTTAATTCCTGCTCAAATTTTAGAGATTTGTCAACAGATAAAAAAGTTGCATGTGGGCACCTAAATGTTTAATCCAGCTCTGTGTCTACTGCTAGATGACTTGGGCATTACTCATATACTTCTGTACAGCTCAGAAAGCTTGTGCTCGCAGTCCTTGCAGGACTAGGGCCATACTTCATGAGTTAAGAACAGCTCTCCATGCTCAGCCATGTTTGGCCTTGGCATGTTGCAGATGACAAGGCCAGCTGTACTCGTCAGGGTCTGGACGTCTAATCAAGCAGAAAGAGCAAGCAGCTATCTCTGGCGGCCTCCCCCGTTCCCCAGCAGAACACATTTTTCCGGAGCCACTGATACTCTTGCAGCAAGTCCTACAGGCTTGATTTATGACTAGTGCCCTCAGGAGCTACTGCAATGTTCCTACTTCATTTGATAGTAGTAGTTACAGTAGCACAAACTGATAACATTTACAGAGGATCTTTCTGTAAATTACTTGTATTTACAGAAAAAAAAAATCCATTAATATTTCCTTTTCCCCCAACATTCCATTCTGTCAATACATGTGCTCCTGCATTTTTATAAAAATATCCTCAAGAGGCTCATGCTAAAACATCATTGAAACATGCACAAATATGTATAGATAGATGTACAAGAGAAATGCAGTATGGGAATTAAAGGAAAGAAATACACTCAATATATTCTATCAGAGAAATGCACTAAATACCTGTTTTAAATTGCCCATTCAGCCCACACACGGTCCAACAACTACGTTGTGCAGTGGGAAGGTCCCCTCCGCTACTTTCAGTTGAAGTACACAAAGCTCAATTTAGCAATTAGATAAAAAGGTTCAGCTACTTTCTAATTTCCACATGTTCAAGCACATGACTCAACTAGCAGAAACATTTTGTGGATTAGCTTTTGCAAGCCCTGCTAGAGGGGCCTCATGTTCTGAGCCTTGCTGGAACTGCCCACGGATGAGCTAATGCACAGGTGAATCCCGCACAGCCCCGTGCCGCTCGCTGGAAACACTCTGCACGTGGGGGTAGGGTCTCTTCTATTAACTCCAAATGTTTTCAACATCTCAAAGTTATTTGTTTGATAGAGAAAGGTGAGAAGGGCTGTCCCTTTGACCCACAGTGTGGTGCTCTGCAGCAGCATGCTGTAGCCTCGGGTGGTTTTTATACCCAGGATTAACGGGGATTGGGAACGATGCCGAAGCAGCATGCTGAATCAAGGGTCGGAAATCGCTTTGCGGAGCAACTTTTCTGGTAAGGTAAAAAACAACGATGATTTCCAAGTGCAAACAGACACCCTAATGCCCTATTTTCAGAATTTACTTAATGTCAATTTTTGTACAGTAAATCGTGTAGGTAAGACTTTGTTTGGATGACCCAACAATGTTGTGTTTCAAGGCACAGAGGTTTGGCTGCAAGTGACAAAATTATCAGAAATTTTGGGAGAACTGAATGCAAATAAGTTTGTTAGACTTTGACAGCAAACAAGAGAGAAAAGAGAACATGTTTGCAATCAGAGACATCATATTATGCCCTTTTTTTCCTTATTAGGGAAAGCAGTGCAGCATTTCTGTTCATGCTGAACTTGCTTCTGGCAGTTGTAGATACAACTACTTTAAAACATGCCTTATTTTTAAAAATCTGTATCTTCCAACTATGTATTGAACTTCAACAACATCAACAACAAAGAAGAATCTCTTGGATCCATTCTCAGTCAGATGAATTTCTACCTCTGGCTTTATTTTCCCCCTTATGCTCATTTTGGCCATTTGAAAAATTCAGTATTAGGGAAGTTGAAACATTTCTTTTGCTGACAAGTCCTCCCCTCATAAAAGCATCATACCTTTATTTTCCTCATCCTTGATTCTCTGTGCCTTTGGTCCATTTCTTCTCCACAGTGTCCAAGGATCATAAAAGCCAAAATACTCTTTTCACTGGGTTTCTAATAATTACCTCTTACTTGTTTCTACAATTTTTCTTCTATTCCCCTTTAAGAAAATTGCCAACACTCTACAAAATGCATAATGAATAATAAAGAACTATTATTGCAGATGTAGCTGTAAGCACGCTCATTAATTATTATTTAAGTTTGATTGCAAATGAAGATTCACACTTAACCTTGCCTCAGATATACATGAATTGAGAATATCAGTAATATCTGTTACAGACAGAAATGTCTCCAAGTTTTCTGTGACAAGGGAAAAAATCCTGTCCTGATTTGCACTATAGCAGTCTCAAGAATATGACTGTGAAATAAAAGTACTTTCTTCTTTTCCCTCAACTGAAGAACAGATCCACATTGTCCATCATGCCGAGCTAATGTATTTATGGTCCAAAGAGTTCTTCTCACCCCCAGACTTCAGGCTTACAGTGGAATCCATGGTATGTAATGATGATGTGAACATGATATACTTTACTGTAACCTGTGCTTCAGGCAGCTGTTAACGCCAGTCTAGCTTTCTGTAGTCTTCAGCCAAAGGAAAGTTGTCTGCAGCATATGTACAGCTCCAGTCCCCAGCATACATCCTGTGAAGTCAATGGCATGCTGAAGTAGACGCCACAGAAGCAAGCAGCCATTTGTTGAAACTCAAGTCTCAGATGTTAACATATATTTGGGATCATTTCCCTGCCTAAGAAAGAAATTAATTTCCTTCCTGCCAAATTACAATTGCGGTAGTGTCTAAAGTCTCACTCAAAGATCCAGAGACACATTCTACTAAACTTTATGGAAATACTGGGAAAGACAGTCTTGCTCCAAAGAGATAAAAGTCAAAGGTGGCAAAAAGGTCAAAACACAGAAAGGAGAAACCAAGAACTTCAGTGGGAAGAGAAACAGAGAGATACACTGACCTCTTCACTATTGCTGTGCAGATCAAGAACAGAAGGATTTGAACTCAGGCCGTTGGCTCCTAGTCTAGTCTTCTATTGTAGGCTGCTCTTGTGACAGTCTTGGTCAGGAGGGACATGCCTTACTATTTCAATATTGCCCCAAATAATATCTTTTTAAGTTGTTTATGCTATGCAGACCTTCATATACTGCTAGTATACTAAATAAGTTTGCAGATGACACTAAATTGGAAAGAGCTGTTGACTTCCTCAAAGGCAGAGAGGCCCTGCAGAAAAACCTTGACAAATGAGAGGGCTGAGCAATCACTAACCATATGAAGGGAACAAGGAAAAGTGCCATATTCTGCACCTGGGGTGGGGCAACCCTGGATGTACAGACAGCCTGGGAAATGAGACGCTGCAAAGCAATGCCGTGGAAAAGGACCTGGGGGCCCTGATGGATAGAAAGTTGAATGTGAGTCAGCAGTGCCCTGGCAGCCAGGAGGGCCAACCCTGTCCTGGGGGGCATCAGGCACAGCATGGCCAGC
>VWZT01006513.1:77813-94031 GCA_013397055.1 Pachycephala philippinensis
CCTGGAGGAGACTGAGGGGAGACCTCATTGCAGTTACAACTTCCTTGTGAGAGGAAGAAGAGGGGCAGGCACTGCTCTCTGCTCTGTGGTAACAGTGACAGGACCCCAGGGAATGGCTTGAAGTTGTGTAGGGGGAGGTTTAGGCTGGATATTAGGAAAAGGTTTGTCACCCAGAGGCTATTTGGGCACTGGAACAGACTCCCCAGGGAAGTGGTCACAGCACCAAGCCTGACAGAGTTCAAGAAGCTTCTAGACAACACTCTCAGGCACATGATGTGACTCTTGGGGATAGTGCTGTGAAGGGCCAGGAGCTGGACTGGATGATCCTTGTGTAGGACCCTTTCAATTCAGGATATTTTAGGATTTTATGATTCTAAATTTTCAGTCCCGGTTTATGCAAGTCATCTGCTACTTTTATTGAAAGGGAGATCATATTTTTTAGTGAGTGCAAATGCTTTCAGGGGCATTCAGGTCAATAATATCCTACTTCCTTAGTTTATGAACATGCTACGCTTATGTACATGATGTGGATCAAAAATGTGCACAGTGAACTTCTCTGCAGCATCTGTTAGTGGTTCTGGTCCTGAACTGTCAAGGAAGGAAATCAATCAATCTTATTGCTTGTCCTTGGACTCCTGCTCTCCTGCAGAAAAAACAAGAACATGAGCAATTTTTAAGTTTAGACCTTCAGAAAGCTAAGTAGTGTGGAAGGATTGTTTGGTTTTATTTACATGCAATGTTTCTCCTATGACATCCTCATAGGATGTTTCTTTTTTGTGCAGCAGTACAACATTGCTTACTTATATGTGCTCTTTTTCCCTTCTATAATCTTAAAATATTTTTATACTGAACTGCTGTTGGTAAGCAGTTTCCATTTTTGGATTATTAATTTTAATTTATTAACATTAAATGATGTTTATCAGTGCCTAAATGTACCTCAACTATGAAAATACCAGGTGAAGTATTATCAAAGACTTCATTAACCTAATCAGATGTACTTACAGCTTCTCCCTATACTCTTATTTATGTGCATACATTAGTGAAAATAATGGCAACATGTATTGATTCTACCGTGGACTAGATTTTAATTATTACAGTTCATAGAACAAAGACATCATTAAGTTCATGCAATGCACAAGGGCTGTAGGATAACTTTACCTTCTTTGCAAAATTTTCTACAAATCCTGTTCCCTATGACATGACTGGTTTTAATCACACTGCCAAAATATAGAAATGTGTTCATAATTCAGGTGCTGAACACCAAGTACACCTTCAGTGTGGGGGTCTCAACAGCTTTTGGGAGTGGAGGGGCATCAATCATGCTTGCAAAGAGGTGGAGCTGAGGTATGGGTATAGCTATCACCTACATCTGAATTTCTCATTTACAGAGCCAGCTATCGAGGCTGCATTTGCATGTGCACAGTGACAGACAGGCTTTGCGGACAAGTGAAGATAAGAAGTAGGTGCAAAGTTTGCAGCTGATCAATGTGGACAGCACAGACATGCTATTTATCTTCCTAGAGAGCTCCTTGGAAAGGGCTCAAGGCACCTTCAAGGGCATTTCCTTTTACAAGAGAGAAGTGAGCTCCTCTGTGGCTAAACTCCTTAGTGATCTATGAAGGATTAACCGTAGGGGGAAACAAGAAGAGCCAAAGTTGTGGAATTGATTTTTGGCTGAGAGGAGCACTCAAAAACACCACAGATTTCATAGTAGCAGGCAAAACTGATTTCTTGGATCTAGTGCTGCACTGAGTTATGGAAAGGGTGTAGACAAGAAAAGATGGCAGCAAGATAACAGGTCAAAAACAGAGAGTCGGAACTGGCTGCATGTTAACAGGAGATGGAAAAGAAGGCAGAAAAGATATTAATGTAAATTTTCTTTCCATAAAATCCATATATGCTACTGAATTTTTTTCAATTAGCCTACAATTTCCATGAATGGTATCTGTTCATTCCAGTAATAAATCTAACCCACAGTTTCTAGATCCCATTATTTAATGAGACTTTGGAACATTGTAATTTGACTACTTGCACATTTCTATCTGATTATTTACACGTTTCTACTGAAGTATTTGTCTGTGTGACATTCTGACCACTACATTCATCACAAAACACACTTTGGAGTAAATGTAACAGTGGGGATTTGCTTGCCAAAGCTTTTTAAAAATTGAAATGCAATTCCAAAACAGGACCTAACCTGCATGTGTACAATTATGACACTACTTTAGCATCCTTCAAACACATTTGCAAAGAGCAAAATTAACCATTTGAGCATGCTGATCAAGGCATCGATTCTGCAAATACTTACTACCGGGCTTAATCCCTTTGAAAGCATGGGGACTATTCACAGTCAGAAAAGCTGTGCCTGTGAGTAAACATTTGTCTCTCTCAGCCCTTGAAAGTGATTGCAGGCAGTATTTTTCTTCTGGATGGACAGTGCTCTCTTGTTGGCAGTCCACAAGTATGAAATGACATATACTATAATTGTGAAAATTATGCAGGACTGCCCCTAATAATAGTGTGTAGCCAGCAACTGGTTCGGTGATGAGAGAGAAGCGCTTAGTCATTCTGTGAGAGGCAGGCAGGAAATGTCGAGATGAACTGTCGTAATTAGACACGTGTCATTAGTATTTATTAAAACACAACTAGTTACACTGGTTGTGCATATTCTGTAGGCAGACCTTTTGCAAACCCGAGTAATCTAGCCTTAGCTGTGCAACATAGACCTTGTTTACAATACACTTGTGCTGACCTAACTATGTCAGTACAGTTAAAGCTGTACATCTCCAGTTTAGGAGCTGTGTAAGAATAGCTGATTTTTCCTTAGCAGAAGGAAGACCAGTGGCAGTGTAAAACACCTTCATACCAGTATAAGCATACATCATTCTAAACAGTATAATTAAATGGGTTGTAAAAATGCACGCAGCTGAGATAACGTAGTTAATTTGGTATATGATGTAGAAGAGACAAGACTCTATTTCACAAATAACTATCAATGGATGAATCGCACTCGTCTTGCTTGTGAGGAAGAGGAGAAAAGTGAAAATGACCAGTGTTTACGGTAGAACCCTTTTTGTCTGAGCAACTTGTGACCTAACCAGCATTTGCAAACTCAGTGAAATGCAATGTATTCATTTGGCGGCTGCCTGTAAAAGTACTTGAATCAGTCTAAACTGATTCTTTGCATAGGAATGAAGAGGGAATCACTATGGCTGGATGAAGAGAAGCTGCTCATTTAAGAAAACAGTAAGAGATCACAGAGGGATAAATGTCTGTGGCAGCATACGTTTTACTATAATGTTCCAGTTTCTCATCTTGAAAATGGAAGGGATTTTCCTTCCATTTTTTTCTTCTGTTTTCATTCTTCCAGTCACATCAAGTAATACCTATATACGAATAAGAAATGGCCTGTGTTATGGCAAAAGCTGGTTAATACTCTCTGAAGAAGATTTCTGTTTCCCAGTGATCACTGATGAGCACCATGGTGCTGGTGGACAAATGGCAGAACCAAGCAGCAGAGACAGGGCTTCTGCTTGGGCCCCTGCCTCTGGCCTGCTGCAAAACCTTTGGTAAATCACCTTGTCTCTCTGTGTCTCAGTTTTCTCCTTTACAAAATGAGAGGAGGTCAATTTGCAAAGCAATTTGAGAAATAACTATGGCAAAAATATTAGTTGGGTGGAATTGTTACTAGCTTCTATACCTTCTTTTCTTGTGCAAGACCCACCATCATAGACAGAAGTTTCAGTTTTGCTTATTGGATAATTTACTAATTTTGGATCTAAATCTGAATTCAGATTTCAACTGAAGTTGAAAATTTCAAATTATTGAATATGTTTTTTTCAGTTTCATGTTAAATAAAATGCAAATTTTCATACAGAATACTTCAGTAAAACACATTTTATTCCTATTTATGATCACGAGTATCCAAATGGAGACAATAAATCTGCTTAACAATGCTAGCTCTTTTTGAGGATTCCCCTCACTATGTATTTATAGAGAAATTGATCCAAATACTTCCATTACCAAACACTACCAGTAATTCCATCAGGCTGAATCACTGAGTAACCTTGTTTCTTACACTATATATCAGATATATCACATGAAAGTAGTGAACTGAATGCATCATGCATTGGGTGGCTGCTGAGAAAGATATACTGAAAGTTAGGAAAGAGAAAATAGCACATAAATATGGGACCTAACAAACTAAGCAAGGATTTAGAGCCCATTGTTCCTTGCTGTATCTTACTAGTAAACTTCCTACAATTACATTGACAACAAAAAAGTTTTGATTTGCATAATTGCCTGTAATGTGGCACATCTTTTACATAAACTCAAGAATATGGAAATAAAACTATTCACATGTCAAAATATTTTCAGGATCAGAACCGATATACAGTCATGAAATCATAAGCTAGTTTGGATTGGAAGGGACCCTTAAAGCTCATCTAGTCCAACCCTCCTGCAATGAGCAGGGACATCTTACATCAGACCAGGTTGCCCAGAGCCCTGTCCAGCCCTACTTTGAATGTTTCCAGGGATCGGGCATCCACCACCTCGCTGAACAAACTGTTCCAGTGTTTCACGACCCTAATCATAAAAAATTTCTCCCTTACAACTAGTCTGGATCTCCCCTCCTTTCATTTAAAACCAACAGGTCCATGGCTTTCTTCTACTGAGGATCCCAAGTGGAATGCAGTAGTCAAGGTGGAGTCCCACCAGAGTGGAGAGTACAGGGGCAGAATCACCTCCCTTGACTTCCTGCCCAGCTGTTTTGGGTGCAGCCTGGGATACTTTCTAAGCTCCAAGCGCACACTGCCAGCTCATGTCCAAATTTTCATCCACCAGCACCCCCAAGGTCTTCTCCACAGGGCTTTTCTCAATCCATTCATCTCCCAGCCTGCAATGATTCCAGGGGTTGCCCCAAAGCAGGTGCAGGACCTTGCACTTGACCATGTTGAACCTCATGAGATTCCCATGTGCCCACTTCTCCAGCTTGTCCAGGTCCCTCTCGCTTAATAGAAATTGTCTCTATTTATCTCAAATTATTTCTACTCTTGTCTCTATTTTGTATACACTAGCTAAATTTATGCACATTAATCACACATTTTATATTTGAAATGTTTCTGTTATGATATTTTTGTTATAGCACAGAAAATAATCTAAAGCATACATATTAATACATTCTTTGTCAAATTTTTTAATCTATTTCATAATGGACCACTCCTTTACTTTTTTATTTTCTGTGTTCTTGATAAGTGCAAGAAATTCTCTTTACACATCATCAAATCTATGCATTATAATAATACATTATCTTCTGTAATAAAGCAACTTTGTTGGTATGAAAATGGTTCATTACACAATTCCTGGGAAATCTTTCCAATATTTAAAGGTACGATTCTGAACACTGGTGACCCAGAGCCCACTGGCTTTATCAATATGAATTTTTGCTGAGCTGTTTGCCAGGATACACATCATGAAATATGTTAATAGCTTGTTTTTTACTAATTGTCTTTTGGAGATCATCCCAGCATCTTCTGGTCATTCCAAATCATGTTTGTAAGAGATGGGTTTGAAGCAATTCTCCCAATTCAGTGACTTTTCAGTTCAATTAAGTTCAGAGGCAGGCTTTGATGTACTCCCTTCTCTCACCAAGCTCTAATTCTGCCCAGATTTGTATGAAAATGGATTTGTAAACATGCATATATGGATGACAAAGGCAGTCCAGGAGCTAACCAGGTTGTGTTCTTCCTGTCCTTTAGTTGTAAACTGTCTACCTTTCTGGCGCTAACGTAGGAAACCACTTTAACCTGTGATTAAATCCCAGTGAAATCAAGACTTCAGCACACATTTAAGGCTCAGCCTACACTTCAGAGTTTAAAGAGGCAAATTAATAACATGCATTCCTGAAAGAATATTTATCATGGTAAACCATTATTTCCCTGTGATTGGAAAACACAGGCAATCCACCAAAAGAAATCTATGAGATCACGAGATACTGAAAAATATATTAAATAACACTGAGACAACGTAAATATTCAAATGTTGTGAGGTCTGACGTAGTAAGTTTGGTAGCTCCACCCTTTCTATACCCTGCAGGTGACTCCTGGCATTATCTCAGTCCTCCACAACCCCCACTCCCTTATCATTCACCTTCAAGAATTCAGTTGATCTCTTGAAACACACATGGAAATGATGTACACTTATGCTGAGAAATGCAAGGACATACCATTCACCACTCCTTGCTGAAAAACCCGTATAATTTATAGACATGAATATATAGTAGCATATACATGTATATTTATGGATTTCTGCTTTCATTTTTATGCACCTCTGCAACAAACTTTGCAACACCAGTATTTTCTTTTTTCCAGGGAAATAAGGGATTTGTGTATATTAACCAAGTAAATTTAGATTCATCTCTGTGTAGCACCTTATCTGACATTTTTCTGAACTGCAAATTGGCTGCATCAATGTTATTCCGTGCTTTCTAGAAGTCCTCAACTAAGCTGTCAGCATGCTGAAGGTAGGAGACTGTTGGAACATTCTATAAATGCTATATCCTGTTGAAATACAGCAGAGCTCATATGGTCCTTCCACAGAGACCTTCCAGGTACAGGGATTTACAGGGTGCATTCTGTTCTGACAAAATCAAATGTACACTATATTGTTTAATGCAACCTAAATATTTTAACTAACGTTTAATCTACAGAAGCAGGTTTTCCATATTAATGGAAATATTCTGTGGTGGCTTCTTGTGAAGTCCCTTATATTGTAACGTACAAATGGCTCTTTTGATTATCTTATGACATGAAAAAAGAACTGAAAGTGAAAGAAACAATCCTAATGCAAGATGAAAGGAGCATTCACTGTTGTATTTGATAAAACCTTCCCAAAGAGATAACTTAAATTATGAAACTTATTTTTTCCATTGGCATTACATTAACCTTTTACCAAGATATTCAGCCACTGCAAACAGCAACTGATACTGTCTGCAACTATGATACACTACCATGGGTGTTGTTCCAGCCAAATACAGCGCACAAGACAATTCCTGTCATACCACCATTACCACCTTGTACAATCTTGGACTGGACATGAAAGGAAGTTACTAATTCAGGAGGTGCATGAATCTCAGCAGAAGCTGCTGCACCCACATGAAGGAGTGGTTTGCCATCACTTGGCAAGGAGATGCTGGCATACTTAGCCAGCAGCTCAAGGGTTAAAAAAGTGGAGCGTGCAGGTGCATGAACCTCCATAAGTCTTTTCACCTTCTAGGAATGGGTTGCTGCTGCAATAATATTATCACAAGACCCTGTCTGTAGAGAGTTCTGCCACTGTTCTAGTGGGTACAGAAATGTTTTGGTACAACCTCTCTGTTCAGCCCTGGGAAGTCTGAGGGCCTGGTAAGACCAGTGGAAAGGCAGAGCTTTTACCAACAGAGCAGCACCATACTGTCCACTGTGCCAAGGATGACATACTCTTGACAGGTGATAAATCATGTCAACCTCCACAGCTGCCATAATGTTTCCATTGTGACTATATCTATGCATCTATTTATTATGTTTTATCTTGCGGGTTTTAAATATGATGTATTAAAACACGGTGCAGCGTAATCCAAATGCAATGAAGCAAGTAACTGTAAAAGCCAAAATTAGGATACAGAGAACAATGTATTTCAAATTAAGTGGGAACAAGATTACTTGTTAGCTGAAAATAATGAGCACCTTCAGTGCCTTATGTGTATGCAAATGACAGGTGTGCCAAAGGAATATAATCTCAGATGACATTACAAAATCTACCACCGTGAAAAATAAGAGAAGTGCACTGGAGAATCTAATCATTATGGAATTAAAAGAAAATCCCCCCCCAAATCAACATCACAAGTGAAAAAGAATGTTGATTTAACATACAACTGCATAAACTCAAAACATGCCTGTCCTTAGTGAGACATCCCTCAGGTGAACCCCTGAAATGGGGTGGTAAGCAATTAAAATGTTCTCTGCATCTACAGTTTAAAAAAAAAAATTACCAAATCATGGGAGCTTGTTATCATCTGTACATCTGTATCATAACTGTACATAATTCTGTACAAAGCAGAATAGTTAATGCAAACAATCACACACTCCAAATTTGAGACCAATCACAGAAAAAATGTAAGCACTTATCACTGACTTTGGATGAGACCAGCAGCAGAAGTGAAAGCAGGCAGTTATTAAATTTCAGCTGAGCTATTGCTAGGATTTTCTTTGTAAAACAAATGAGGCAGTACTTTTAATGTACATTGGAAGTACTTTCTACCACTAGCTCATGTAACAGTTTTCAAAACTCCCTTGTCACAAATAATGACAAGCAGTGACTGTCTAGAAAAGTCAGTTAATGAGTTTGCTGAAAAAAATTGCAGCTGAATACCTAACTCACTGCATGCTACATTACCAGGCAGTTGGTGGTGAAGCTATGAAAGAAGGAACATGGACTATAGTATCATATATATGGATAACTCCATTCACAGAAGGAAAGCTGCACAGACACACAGAGAATGTATCAAATAAGGAGTTTAATCCAACCTACAGGAAATTACTCCCTCATTTAAAACTGGGTGACTGTAAGCAGGGAAACTGCCTTCTTTACTTTTTCCAAATGTGAATGTCTTGAAGATGAGAGGGCAAAAAACATGTTTGAGTTATAAGAGCCTATTTCTGCTCATTGGTCTTCCTACCAGTTTTGTAATAGCTCCAAGTCTGCACGGTGTCTAAAATCCAAGAGAGCTATTCAGGTCACCTAATATCCATGGAAGAGCTTAAAATTTACTAGAGTTTCTGTATTGGACTCCAAAATTTTCTGTATAGACCCTCCCCCCAACCCAGATACTTAAAAGTATCCCAAACTGAACTCTTAAAGCTGTAGTTGAGAAAGAAAGGCCTAAGTTCAACCCCAGAGAGGCCATTCCCACACCCAGCATCCCTGAATAGCTCTGAATTTAGCTCAAATTCCATTTAGTACTCCCAGCTGACATTAGCACTCTTACCCTGCCTGTGGAGTGAGCTCTTCCAGGAGACTGCTCTAACCAGCAGTGTAGAGAATACCTTAGGATGAGGTCCACATCTCCCTCCTTTCAACTCTCAGTAATTCGCTCATGAGATAAAGACAGTATTCACAGTTTGCACTGCAAAATTGGGTAAACTGTATACATATAAATGGAAACAGAGTTTGAATCTCAAGACTTTTAGACTTGTCATTTCAAAGGAGGATCTTCTGCAACAAGATAAAGGGAGTTTGGGTCTGGTTTTATATTCTTCTTGGTTCTGTCTTTTCTTTCTGAACAATAACCTAGCTGCAACAAGAGGGATGGAGAGTAGCCTATATCTTTGGGCATCCTGCCATTTGCTTGTTCCTTGGGAAAATCAGAATCTGTGAGTTCAGCTCATTCAAGACTGAAAAGGTCCTAGACCTAGACCTAGAAAAAACATTTCTGTCTTCCAGGACAAATGCCCAAATCAACAGGTACCTTTGCACAGGACTACATAGTACTTAGCTGTTAGCACAGCCAGCCAACAACAACTGCCTAGCATCATCAGGAGGCAGCACAAGCCAAGAACCATCCCTGACAGGAAACCTGGGTGCAGCCACACTAGTTTCAAGGAGTGGGATGAAAGAACAGTCATGTGGATGTGAAGTGGGAGCTTCTTATGGCTCCTATTTGTAAAAATGTCTTGGAGTCAAGAGTTTGCTCTGGAAAAGCCAAACCTGCTGACTCTTCAGATGGTTTTCAAAGATGTTTTGTACTGATGAGCTCTAAGCAGTTCTCTGTTTCAGTATGTGGGAGTGCTGGATCAGCTGGCAGATGTAGGCAGTCAGAGCAGAGAAGCTGGTGCCTCACACAGGTGCCCTAAATCCCTTTTTACAGGGCCTTAGAGTTTTTCATTGACTATGGAGGAAATACTTCAGTTCCAGATATAGAAACCATTTTTATGCACAAGAGCGAAGCATGGAATTTTCAGCTTGTTTCTTAAGGATATAATTTCCTACCTGGAAAATTTTGAAATCAAATACTGTTCATTGTGCAGAAGTACCTGCATCTGTGAAAGTATGCTCCCAGGAATAAAAATCTATAAAATCAAAACATTGCAATAAGCCAGAAAGTGATGCCCTTGGCTATCAATTCTTATTCAATGCCGTGAATATTGATGTTTACATTTAGGAGGAAAATATTTATTCTGAGAAATAAACTATTCTCTTATTTAATGTTATTGCATTCATTTTATCCCTTTAGCACATAATTGAACAAATAATGTTCAAGCGATCCACCTTGATTATATTCCCATCTGTGATCTGTACTTGTGGCTGAATCCTGCCATTTAATATTCTCCTCTGATATGCCACTCTGCATAGCTTGATTAGCTCGGTCTTTAGTGTCTCCTCCCTATGTTATGTGAACACAGTAGGGCCTACAGTCAGCCTCAGAGAAAAAAAAAATATTACTTTCTTAGGGGAAATGACCCCTACAAATGAATTCTCTACACCTGGAAAAGCTGGCTGGGTTTAGGCATTTAAATGTTCCTTTATTTCATGACCTCTTCAACTGCCAAAATGTGTGGGGGTTTTTTAACACCAAGACAGCAATTTTTGTTCAGCCAGTTAAGGCTATGCCTGCTTTTTTGTTTCTTCACAGTTGATATTGAAACAGTACCAAATGCAAAAGATACCCCTATTTTAACAAAAAAATCCTAATAAAACCAGAAAACAAGTAGTTTTCATCTCAACAGTGATAACTCTCTTGAGAGAAAACACCTTTATAGAATAAACACATAAACTGGCCTTGGAAAGTGAGGTAGTTTTCTTCCCATTAACAAGTTCCAATGAGTAACTCTTTAAATGAGCATCTAAATCTAATTCAGTTAGAATTACAAGCCAAAATATCATGAAATATACTTTAGAGAGCATATCAGTGGAGTTGCAAAATATTGAAATATTAGCTACTTCTTGACAGAAAAATACTCTCTCCTTCTCTTGTGCTGCTCAAATGGTTTCTATTTCAGGCTGACAGCCCTGTAGTCAATCACACCAGCTAGAAATCTCTTCCTAGAGCAGCTACAGCTTTGGAACTGCTGATACTAGATACTAGAGCTCTGCATGTACTGCCAATTTTTTTTCCCCTAATATCAAACTAGTAATATTTATGGTAGGGATTCAATATCCTTTTTTAAATACTGCTTTTGTCCAGCTTGACTTTTTCCCCCATTGTATATGAACTCTTTGTAATGGCTACAGGTATTAATCAGCCACTCTTAACAGTCCTTTGATATCCATGGAATTAGTTATTTCTAATGGCAGCACTTCCCAGCCTATCAGTTCTATCAGAAAGCAGCAGTGGCCATTTTTCCTTTTGCTCCCATACAGGTAAAACAGTTCACACACATAAAAATATCAGCATTATTATTATTAACAAGAACAACAATAATAATATTATTACAGCCTATAAGTCATGTATACAGATTCCTTCACCTGTCTCAGCTTTCAAATGAAGTTTGGGGTTTTTTTTTTCATTTTTTTTAAAGCATCTGAAACCATGCAACCTTTTTGCTTTGCAGTTTTTTACTACGAGATCAGATAAGAAAACTTTTTTATCAGTGAAAACATAATGTCAAAGTTCCAGGACAATAAGCCATTAATACACAAAGGAATACTTTTCTATTACCAGGGTCTGCAACAGAATACTTTGTTAAGAAAATGCTAAGGAAAATAATAATACCTTTAGTGCAACTGCTTTAAGAATGCAATAAAATTTCAAGTGTTTCCTTCACCTTTCATTTTATATAGATCATTGATAAAGATGGTAGGACATTCTTTCCAAAATCTGTGGCCAGATTGTCACCTAGGAGAATGCATTCAACTCTGTTTTCAGCATTTTCACTGACTGAAAAAACGGCCAATATCTGAAAAAAAAAATTGGTGGAATTAGTGTAGAACAATAATTGTATTTCTGATGAGCAAGGCAAGGATTGGATGCTGATGCTGCAGGCTACTCAAGGATGTTTAATTGTATTCATGAACTATTTGTAAGACAGTGAGCTGCCAAAACCTCAGACATTTCCAACATGGTAATTCTGGAATGGCTGTAGTATATAGGAAAAAACAGATGTCATAATGTGTTTCATCTAGTTTAAAACTTAACATGCAATTAACTTAATAGCTTGACAATAGCTGATGTAGCAACAAATATAATGCAATTAAATTCACACCTCATTATGACATCAAATTCTTCTACATATGCATTACACAAAAAGATCAGATTTTGAGACGCTGGTATATTTAATGGTGACTAACTGTCCTTAAAATGCAATTGCATGTAATACTTGCTTTGTATTTCATCACTTGTGAAAATTATTTCATTTTTGTAATACTGTACTTCCTGTAGTCCTTTCATTACGCCACAAGTGAAAGCTATTCCTTGGTGTATGGTTTCAAATGCTGTATCTGGGTACTTGGACTTTTACATTCATTATGCAGTATAATGCTTTCATTTTCTTTATCTTTTTGTACTGCTTGGCTGTTTGTCCAAACTGCTGCAGGCAACTATCATGGATCTTTATCAGCTTCTCTGAGTACTTTATACAGTAGATCTCAGCTGGTCTGTCTTATGCACACAGCACCATGTTGAGACAGAGTCCTGTTCATGTATTACTTTGGACTGCCCAAAGGTGTCTCAAGGGATTATTAGAGTTTCCCAATTGTTAATGCTGCAGGATGAAAAAGGGTAAGAGTAACACTGAAACAAAATAATTAAAAAAAAACCAAACTAGAGTCCTAAAGAAATACCAGCACTGAGCCCAGACACTTGTTACAGAACAGCACTGCCTGACCTGCAGTTTCTGAGAGTTTCCTACATGCAGTTTGTGTTCAAAGAAAACAAAAATACATTTGGAGGTTATAGTGATCAAGTTGCATTAAACAGAAAATAAATTTACTTTGAATTATGTAATTGATTTTTCAAGTGACTCAGATCTTCCAAGCTCACCACGCTAGTGTGTTCCTATTAAAGATATTGAAACATCTTTGAGAGAAGCCTGAAAGGAAAAACTTGAACTGTGGCCTAATGAAAGTCCCACTAAAATTTAATGTCACATTCCATTTACTGCAGTAGATGAGGTCCTTGATGCTGACAACACAGTGGCCCTCGGATCCTGTGGGTATCTACAGCTTGGTTTTTCACCGCACAGGGATATTATTAGGAAAGAGGTATCAGTAAAAAGGAATCTGAAACCCGATCTAGTGCTGAGGAATGCCTCTTGAATGTGTCATTTGAACCGAGTTATTACTTCTGGGAGGTGTGAACGTTTTTGCTCAAAACCTGAAATGGACCCTTAAAAGCAGTTAAAAAGTTAGGCAAGCCTTTGTAGAATTGAGAAAAGTAGTTTCAAATAGATAATTATAATTTTGAATCTGTGCATCAAGATTTCCAATAAAACTCATCATGGGTCTGTTGGATATTCCCTGTTTCAGCTTACATTAAGGTCTATCCATTTTCTAGATTTTAAAAACACATATGAGTTTATGTATATATTTAGATCCTGCACACTTAGATGATCTTTTTAGTTCTCAAACGACATGTATTCCCTCACGAATGGTGCTGTATCTCCATTTCTAAAATGCTGAATGGGCAGATTGTTTTTATCAAGCATTTCATATGCACAGTTTATGAATTGTGAACAAGAGGACTGTCTAATGATCGGTTATCACGACTTTCAAAGTTAACTGATACATAACCCCTGCTCAGGGCAAATTGGGGGATTTTTATTGCCCCTACAAGGAAATTTTAGGGAATATTATAAACTGACTGATTTTAAGGAAGTAAGAGGAGCGGCTGACAATAAAATGCTTACAAGCTGTGGCTATGTAATACTGAACTGCTGTGCAATTTCTCCTTCACCAGGTCCCTTAAAGGAAAAAATACTATATGATGAAATGGATACATTTTTAGAAATTTGTTGGAGACCCTTTCAGCAGGGATCACAATGAAAATGGGAAATGGTGATACTTGCTGAGGCTGACAGCTAAAGGCACAAGTCTGTCAGTCACTCAGCTGTGGTTTAGCATTCAACACAGATCATTCAGCCTTCATTTTCCAAACAAGTGCTGTCACCTACAATGCACACCCACATAGTTGTTCTCACTGAGTGCAGGTTGTCACACAGAGGACACAAACAGGGCTCCCATAGACAACTTCCATTTTTGATAGCACTTCACAAAGGAAAAGCCACTGATTGCAGCCCACGCTCTATCCCTACGGCTTTTTGGAGGAAAAGTTCATTAGCTGCTTCACATGCCAAGGGACCAGCTGTCCTTCAGCACATGGAGCAACTCTGATTGACCAGGAGGACAAGTGGGAAATAAGCTCACAGCAGTGCCAGCACGGCATATGGTCATGTACCAGCTGTTTCTGAAATGCTTGCCAAAGGGAGATCAGAACTGGGTTGTTAGGAAAATAAAACCCAACAAAAACCAACAAACAAACAAAAAAGTTCCACTGTCGGGATTCCCGAGATCTGACCACAAAACCAGAACTGTCAATTTGAAATGTCACACAGCAACTACGTGAATATTCAGAATAATCTGTCATTGGCCTCCATACTCTGACTTGCTCCATTAGAACACCAATGTTCTGAGCGTCTGTTCCTCCTATAGAGCTTTCAGAGAAAAAACGTTTAGACAGGGTAAAATAAGGTAAGTGGATTCGTATTGATGATATACATTATTAGCACATTGACGATATGTGCAGAAGACTGTATGGAGATTAATTTAAATTGGTGCCAATTGTTACTATAGACAAATCCCAGGTGCCCCGTATTTTAGCATATTTTATTTTACCTTGAAAAGGAGAATTCAGATTCTGAGCTCCTGAACAAAAGGAGATTTGATTGCGATTGGCGCGAGTTATGTTACAGTGGTGGTGAAATGCTTCTGATAAACCAGGGGAATGACTCAGCAGAAAACAGTCAGCAGGATTTTTCCCCCAAAGCTTTTCAGTTTCAACTTTTCATAACAAGAAAATAACTTGAACAGTAATTAAATGGTTCAGAGAACAATTCTGTCCTTTTATTACAGGGTTTAAAGCACTACTTTCTCTTTAGATCTCTCCCAAAATACTCCTGCAAGGTTTGGAGAAAGTAACTGATTAACTGCACGTTCATACGACATCAATTACTGCCTCAGCAGCGTTTAAGAGAACGCTGATAGTTCATGTAGCTACACAATCCTGCATACTTAACTTTTGGCTAGTCTAAATCAGATTTATGACTAAATTAGGTGCTAAGGATGTTCAAAATAGGCAAATCCTAGCTAAAACAAAAATAAGAATAATGCTGCTCTGTATCAGGAAATGAGTATACAGGCTGGGAGGCAGTGTTTGCATTCATGTTTCTTATGAGATGTATTTTTTATATACAGACTCAACTTGTTGAAAGGCCTAAAAGGGACTACATCCGGTACTGAGGGATCATCTTTTCAAAGATAATCTTTGTTCCAGTGACTGAAGATGTTGTGCACAAAAGAAGCAGTGTGAGCCAACATGGATGACATACCGTGTTTTGGAACTCCAGGAGCCACACATTGAGCAGAGAACAAAAAGAAGAAAACCTCAGGATTACACAGACAGAAGACGTACTTTGACATCTTACATAATATTGACTTTCCTTAGGCCCGTATGTGTTCACGTATTTCAGAAATGTGGGGTGGTAATGTACACCTGAAAAGGGCATCATTATTTTCCCAATTAAGAAGCTTAATGAGTACTTTGGTGTGTCTTGTCATATTTTCAGCCTTAGTGGCCCATTTTCACCCATCTACTATGCTAAAAATGCTGCCCTTTCATTACTCCACTGTTGTGTAAACAGTTGTGATTAAACTGGCATTTAATCAATTGGAACAAAATCTCCGTGGCTCCCGAGGAGCTCACCTACTAAACCCGACTTTCAATGGCACCAATCTTCTAACAGACGACTTCCCTCCCAGACGGGCTTTCATTGCGCAGTAAAATAAACTTTCATTTGCTAACCTTGCCCTCGGAGTCGTTCAGGATTTCAAAAGGACCTCACATGACAAACACCGCTACGCTCCATCATTATCCCCCACGCCCTCCCTTGCATTCCTGCCCCGGCCCTGCCTGGGTGCTCCCCTCCCCGGCGGCACAGCCCTCCCGAGGGGCGCGTGATAATGGGAAGG
>VWZT01006513.1:95539-110262 GCA_013397055.1 Pachycephala philippinensis
TTTTTTTCTTTTTTTTCCATTTCCAGCAGCATTGTCCTTTAGGGCCTATTGAAGGCAAAAGGCGGATAGGAAGGCTAGGGCTGCTGGTGTTTGAGGAGGCGGAGCTGGGCTGATGGGAGACTGACGGGAGCCGCATCCTATGGGCGCTGGGAGCCGGGCGCCGCTGGGGCGGGACCGCCGGCCGCGGCCTCTCGCGGGCGATGGGCGGGGTGGGGGACAAGGTTTGGCGAAGGTTACAGCTGAATGCAGAAGTGACACAAACTGACACTTCGCTCCCGCAAACTCGTTTCCATCTTCTCCTCGTGTCGTCTCGATTAAAAGTATACACGTATTGAGCCGTGTTATGAAACTTTGAGAAAAGCGAAAGTGCGGTGCTTTTTTTTCTGTCTTGTCTTTGTTTTAATTACTCATTGCAGTACCTGATACTGATCTGAAGGGTGAAAATAGTATGATTTGCTTGTCCTTCCTTTCAAATAAAACGCATTCCGGTATTCTGGTGTTTTCTGCGTATAAGTGATTTGGGTTGTAATTTATAAGCTTGGGATCAGAGGCCGCTGTAGTTGATTTTCCTCATTCTAACCATTTTAAATGTTTACGGTTTCTGTTGTACACCATATATTTTTTCCGTGTTCTTGGGATGAAGTGAGAATTGCCGATCGACTTTGGTTTCTTAGCTGTCAAAAGTGAACTCGTGATGATTCAGTAGATAATTGTGTAAAGCAAAGTACTTCACTGCAGTGCTTAAACCCGAAGTATTGCAGGCTCCTCACAACCCATGGGAGTCTGTAATTGACATTTTTCTTTATTATTTAAGACAAAAATATGCCTTATAAGAGTAAATGATGTGGAACTTGATTGTTACTTGACATGTAACTGTACAGATTTTATTTTGTACTAATCCTCCATCTGCTGTTTCTTGTTAGTATGGATTGCTAAAATGGTAGTGTACAATAATTCTCTTCCAGGCAATAAAGCATATCGTATAGGTATCAAAATGTTCTCTTTTGATCACTGAGATATAAGAGGGGATGTAGGTGATTCGAGTAAAATGAGTAGTATGGTATATGTTCATAATGTTATTTATTTTCAAAGACTTGACAATTATAGGGGAAATCCTGACACAGTCCATTGAAAGCATCAGCAGTTTATATCCCCACCATGTTGTGCTTGACAGACATTAACACATGTACAGTGATACAACTTTATTGGTCCTTTTGGGGCACCATTGGGCTAAAAATCCTTGGAGTCCACAGATTCTGAAAATTTGGATTGGGTATGTGACCCTCAGCTTTTCTGCTCGTGAGCAGTGGAATTGGAAGGGAAGTAAGGGTCAAAGAGATCTATCTATATGTGACCCAAGAAGAAAAAATGGAGGCCTTGAACTTCTTTTAGGTTAATATGCCTATTTCATAGACATATTTCTGCATTTGCCCCTGCTTTTGTTGTTGCTATTTGTTATTCTTCCAAGTAAGAGAAATTCCATAGGGGTAAAATGATGTCAGCATTTTCCTTTGCTCATTTGCTGTGCATTCTAGCAGGAACAGGGACAGAAGAAGATCTAGATACTGCTCAAAACTTCATTATTTGTCCATCTTGAGCATTATGTTTCTAGGTGAATAGGGAGAATGAAGCAACCAAAGAGGTTGCACAGGTGCATATTCTTGAGGGATTTTACTGGGTTTTAGGCATAGTGTTGTAAAGTCAGAATAGATATTTTATATACTTAGCTAGAATCCTAGCAAAATCATGTCTGAGCTTGCTGCTTCTTTAAGCAATAGCTAATAACTAAAAGTAACAATTTAGTACTATAATAGGATAGGCAACAATGTCTGGTAAAGCAGAATGTGGTGAAGGTGGTAAAACTTAGACTTCCTGTAGAGTTGGAGAGGTAGCAGGAAATATTCCAATTATCTGCATTACTAATGGCGCTTGGAATACACATGGTCTTCTATAAGCTATTTAATATGTTCTGCTTATTGGGATATTCTGGTTTTGGGATATCTTTCTGTCTTGTGGAACAGAGATTGGAATCCTTAATTTTTGTCCAAGAAAAGTGACAGACTGGTTGGATAATTTGCAAATGTAATTGTAGAAATGAGTTGTTGTGTTGTCCATCCCCGTAGTCCCGCCCCAAGAATTTTTTCTGACTAAAGTCAATTGCATGATACAAAATAAAAATGTTCGAATGAGTATTGGCATGCTTAGTTACATTTCAATACACAGACAAAAGGAAAATTGTCTAATTGGAAGGAAAATTACATTTTTTTATTAATTTGGAAATAATTTACCAGATTTTTCTAGTCTGAATTACCATGTAACTGCAGGACTGACAGTGTTTTAGTAGAAAAATATCTAGATGAGCTAGTTATAGTATTTTTACTAAAAAGCATCTTGCTTTACTTTCCTGAAAGTTGGTTGGGTTCATTTTTAATGGATGTTAAGAGTTTGAATGTGTATTTTATTGGCCCACAGAGGTGGTTGGGGGTCGGGGGAAGGATTGAGTAACTTAAACATTCAGTACAAAGATTATTCTTTCACAGACACCTTACTACCAGCTATTTCTGTAGCTTTATTGGAAGCTACTAATTATTTTCAATTTTTAATAATCTACTTCCTTTATAATTTCACGTGCAGGATGTTTCAATCTACCTGCATAATACTATACATTGTTTGTTTCTGCATCTAAATTCTGTTCATAACTTTGGTATTAAAGAGGACATATGGAACCTGTCTTTCCAAGAGATTTATTTCTGAGGCAGTAGTGTGGAAATTTAAATAATGAAGTATTTAAATTCATTTTTCACTCTTGTGATATTACATATATTAGTTTAATTATATTAGTGTGGAAATTTAAATTATGAACTATTTAAATTCATTTTTTCAGTTCTGATATTACATGTAATAGTTTAATTATATCCTGCTAAGTCTGTGCTCAGGCTTGCTACAGTGATTTTAATTTTTAATATAATTTGGGGAATGTTTAAATTTCTGGGTTTTACTGTGTTGAGGAAGAAATTTCAAATATTCAGTCCATGCTAATATTGCTTGTGTCTGTAACTTTCTAGGCCTTATTCTAGAAAGGATTGCATGTGAAAATTTATACTCTGTGCAAAAATGTTTGTTAGTAAGTAAATTATAACAGGGATGAAATCTGAATAATTTTGTGTGGTTTTTACAGCTTTTAAAAATCTTCCCCTAGTTACTACTAAATTTACCAAAGGAACAAGGTCTGCTCGATAGAGTGCTGGGCTAGGATTGAGAAAAGAGACCTGCAGTTTTCTATCAGCTCTGCCACTCAGTTAATTCAAGTGAAATTTCATTTTAATGTGCTTGTGTTTAAGGGGCTGTATGGAAAGGAGTAGCTGTTATCCCTTTTGCAGGTTGTTAAATTGTGTGAGTTTGTTTTTAGGGCTTGGTTAGATGGACTAGCTTGGTTGTAGAAGAATTCTGAAGGGAGACACGGTTGCATTGATGAGATTTTGCATATATAGACTGTGGAAAGTAGAGAGAGAGAGAGATAAGGCAGTAAGAGACTAGGGTAGCTGAAGGCCAGAAAAAAATAAAGCAACATGTCATAAGATGGTACAGGTTTAACATCAGAGCAGCAGAGTGGAGTTGCAAGATCTGTATCCTCTGCAAGGTTATTCCAGGTAGTGTTAGCTTAGTCAGGACTTAGATTGAGATAATAATCATCAACAGTAAAGTGGGAAAACATGCTAAAACATACACAGATTAATTCAAGAAGTTATCTTGATAATTTAGCATGTGTCATATGTACTTTTTAAGAAAATCCAGTGTTTTATTAGCCTAAGGGAAAAGGTCTGCTTGAAGAATCACTAACGAAGAAATCAGTGATGCATATTGCTGCCACTGGATGAGTAATTAATTCTCACTGGATCCTTGTGCCACTGTAATGTGTTATTATGAACTTGAAACAAATTTGAAGACTGTGGCTGAGAGGAAGTACAACTTTAAAACGTAACATTGACACTGGAATATCCTGAAAGAAATAGAGCCAGCTTCCAGTTATTTGTTGTGTTGATGTCTTTACTTTTAAAACTACAGGAAAAACTTTTACTGTTTCATGATATTTGATTCTGCTCTCTGAAGATTTTGAGCTAATTACTGTTACTAATTAGCTAAAGACTGCTGTTCAGTGAATTCCCCTTCTGGTTCTGTCTTCTGGGGTAGAATTTCACTCTGCTGCGTATTCAACTCTTGCCTTTGACAATGAAACTGAATTACCTTTAGTAATTTTTGTTTTACTGATGTTTTTATAGCTGTTTTGATGGACGTTGTGTTGAATTGTGTGAGGTGACACAAAAGTTTTAAACTCGCTCTGTAAGTTCAGATATTAGTTTGTCATATGTAGATGATTTTCTCACCAGCCTCTCTGAACCGAATATCTTACTGACTTTAGAGAAACCTCAGAGTTCCAGTTTTTAGTAACTTTGTTCTTGAATTGTGAAAGAAATGCCTTGGTTAACAGTACAGTAACTTCCTTGAAGAGAATTAATGTAATGCTGACCTGCTGTTTTTGTAAGAGTCTCTGGTTGCATTGTAGTAAAATGACATTTTCAGCTGTCATTTGAAGTATCAAGCAGCAAATGTATTATTTTAAGAGCAACATTAAACTGTCCTACCTATTCAGTTAGTAATTTTTTTTTTTTAAGAAGTAGCGTTTTTATGCAACACACTTAATCATAAAAGTGGAGATATGGTAACAAATATCACCACTATTTTTATAGAAAAAGACAGTCTGGCAGCCTTAGAACATAAACTAAACAATCAATTCATATGCAAATTCATTAAAATATTAAAATATGAATTATTTCATGTGACTTGCTATTCTCTTCAAAATTGGAGAGTATCTTACTTCAGATCTCCATTTCATAAATAGATAGAAGTTCATTTACTAATATTTTGGAATAAAAATTAGAGGTGGTAGAGGGGCAGGGAAAAAGTATTTGAAACAATTTCCTTTGTAGGCCTGCCATATTTTATGTGCTGTAAAGTCAGTAATTTCTCTACAGGTTAAGTTGTAGATATTGCAAATTCAACTTGTCAGAACTCTTTGCATTTACTGAGCCTCCTGTGGCTGACACATCTTGTAAGTTTTTACACAGTTATTAATGAAAATATTGTCTATATGTGGCTTCCAACTTAATTTATGGTAACCTTTTTTTAATTAAAATAACTGTTGAAAAGACTATGTAGTTAGGTGAAGTTATATTTGTTTTTAAACTCTTTATGAGGCTATTTAAAGCTTTTCAACAAGATAGATAGTAATTAACTCCCTGAACTGTGGACCGAGTCTAAAAAACATCAATAGTAAGAATTCAGAAAATACCTTCATACAAATTAAAGAAATTAATAAGCGAGAGTAAAATGTATCATGTGGTCTTTAACTAGTTAGCTGTTTGTATACAGCTGGATTATTAACCTTGGAAGTATAAATAGCAGGACAAATATCACAGCCTTAAATGAACACTCGTGGTTGGATCGTTGGCATTCATAATTCATTCTCCTTTTCCTTGCCTGATTGAAAGATGCAGTGTGTGCCTAAGAGTAAATTGTATATTAATTGAAATAAATCTTGTATGGTTGCACTACAAGAGTGGCCACTGGATTCCAGCTGATATGAAGAGCACTGAATATTTTATCAGGGTGGCCCCACTGGTGGCCTGGGGTGTGATTCTGCCTGATGGCTGCCTGTGCCTTGAAGGCGTCTACAACACATGTTGGGGCACACAGGTGCCTGTGTCTGCTCACTGAGGTGTTCAGAACCAGGGTCGCGTCTGTTTTAATGCACACACGTGTAACGTGGTCCTTGGGCCTCCAAGCATTAGCATCCCACTTGGGAATGGAGTTCAAACACAGGCAAGTACCTGTTAGTAACATAGTTTGAACTGCTCGAAAAGTTGAGTAAATAAAGGACATCAGGAGGGCAGGAAAGAAAACGATCAAATGGTCAAGAGCATATATCTGGTCTTTCCATTACTTGACTGCATCCTGTGTTGTGTTTTCAAATCCTGCATATATTCTAGATGATACTAAGGCTGATAAATATAGTGAGACACAAGTAGTAGAAAGCTTACAGATTTTACATGCCAAAAATCCTGAAGATAAATGTCTTGGAGAACTTAAAATATGTGCATCTGTGTGATCGTAGTTCTGTTTGGTTTCTGTGTCTATTTACTCCATTTATGTTTCCCTAAATCTGAGAAAGTGTATTGAAGTATGATGATGGTAATCAATGATGTGTGGTCTGTTGCTTGTGTACATAGTGAAAGATACTGCTTTTGATAAATAGTGTCCCCATGAAGATTCTCATGGGACTGAACAGAAAAGACTGTAGCTATCTCCTCGTTGAAGTAGCATCTAGAAAAGTATTTCTCCCCAGGATCTCTCGGGCCCAGTAGCAGCCCATCCAGGCAATCCCTGTGTAATAGACTTGAGGTAAACAGGGGAGAGCAAGATGCTTGTCTCTGGCATCGCTCTGGTACACTGATAAGATCTGCAAGTTTAAACTGAAAAACTTGAATCATACCGCTGTCTTCTATGGTAAAAGAAATATAGCAGAAAAGTCTGAAAGCTGATGTCTGAGGTACTGAAATTATACTGATGGTTGGAGAATAAAGTATGAGGTGAGGCAATGCCTCAGTGTTTCTGAGGTCTACATATGCTGCCTTCTGTATCATATTCTCTTGGGTTCTCCACACCTGGGTGATCCATCCTATTCTTGGTTAGTTACAGTGCAATACCTGCCTCTCTCTCAGCAAGTCTGAAGCAACCAGTAATTTCTTTGTCATTGCCAGGCTGTTGTTTGAGGCTGAATCTGTTGAACGCTACAAGTACAGGGTATGGTTGCATGGGTGCCTAGGGAATTTCTGTAAAAATATTGAAAGTAAATATCATACCTGCTGAAGTACCTGGATTGGCTTCCACACTTCAAGTTCTTAAGAATAGTCGTTGTCTGAAAGACTTGGATTTGAATTAGCTAAAATGTAGTTTCTGCATTCTGCCTTCCTAAGGTTTTCTTGTTATTCTTAAGTGGAGCTAATAGTGGGTTGCTGCTGAAAGGGGCAACCACACTCCTCTCTTATGCCAGATGTAGAAACTTGATGGTGAGAGAGTGAGTTGATCACAGATTTGTATTTTTTGAAGACTAGGTTACCAAAAGTGAAATCCTTCCATCTGGAACAAAAAACTGATACAGTTCATCCGTGCAACCACACAGTGGATGTGTTAAGTGCAAGGACAAGAGGGTGCGAACATGGAGGGGAGGATGAGAGAAACAGTAGAATGTCTTGTCCTCTCTTGGTGGCTGTGTGCAGTGGCAGTGCAGTTCCTGTTACACTAACTCACCTTTAAGTCATCCACACAGGTTTCTCTGTCGAAATGCTGCGGTTGTTGTTCTCTTGAAAGTTAGTTACTGCTGCTATAAAAATGATCACTTCTGGTTTTTGCAAACTGGTACTAGTGCTGGTAGCAGTAGTAATTCCTTCAAGTTTTTGTGTGACATTGTTTTAATTAATTTTTAATGTGAAAAATGTTTACCTAAATTCTTTGTAATTAAATGCTGATTTGTATTTTTAAACTTCTAAAAAGTTATCATGCATCTGTGTTATGCCATATGTGTACGTTTATCTTTTTTCAGATAAGATTTAAAAAAAAAGTAGTCATGTTTAAACAAAGTAAAATTTGGTTCAAACACCAGTGGGCACAGTAACAAACTAAATTGGAAAAAAATTTTCTCATGTCAGTTTATGTTGTTTTTTAAGGATAGAATGGAATTATTAGGACTATTGGTAGCTGGATAACCTTTAGGACAAATTCTTACTTAAATAATGTAATTGTTGCCATTATTAATGGCAGCTGGGCATTTGAAAATAGTGAAGCAGCATTTCACTTCTCTAGATTCAGACAATCTTTCAATTTCTTAAATCTGATCAATGCAGGTGTTAACAGTTTTAAGTCCTTCTTAAATAGCAAAATTTTTGGAGATACAATTCTTTGAGTTGAGGAGGTTGCAGGTTACAGATGTGCTGTACTTAACCTGGTGCAATTGCATAATCTGTGGTACCAGAGATTGTTTTATTTGTCATGTTTTATTTTGTCAGAAATGCTCTGAGCTCCATTATGTTTATTAAAACAGAAATGGTGTCTGTGTACTGCATAATGAAGTGCTTGCTTTTGGGTTTTTTTCAATGCAGCTTTAACATTGAGTTGACCTCCTGAAACAAGTTTCTTGAGTGATGCTATGAAATAAAAATACTTGCATCTTGAAGATAAAATTTGCTTCCTAAATTATCAAGACTCCCACTGAACCATGATCTGCAAAACTTGCCAACTATTAGGCTTATTAATGAATTTTTAAAGGTTGTATTAGATGTGCTGAAGGACTGCTTCATAAGTCTCCACTCTGCAGAGATGATTCTTTACAAGTCTGCTGTATGTAATGAAAATCTTTCTGAAAGAGTCTTGTTTATTGAAGGCACATTCAAACCTTGCAGTTCTGTGAAATGATGAAGCTTTGGGGTGTCCACAGTGTCTGCAGGTTTTGTTGTTAGGTCATGCTTTTTCCCCTTTCTGTCTTGCCTTTTTTTCTTAGCTTAAAAGTTTTACATTTTCCAGCTTATATATATATATTTGTTTTGCAGAAGTGAAGAATACACAGATTACAAGAATTTGGGGTCTTTGATATGCAACTGGCCCCCTAGTGCAAGTGTCTCATCTGCTGATTCTGGGTCCATTACCAGTTGTTTGCCGTAGCTCAGTTTTTGCTCCCTGACAGGATTGATGTTTTGACATCTTGTTACAAAGTTCTTGTGTGTTAATAGTGTGCAGCCCTGTGAGTGGATGGGCTTATTGAACTTCTCCAGGAACTGGTTTTTTGAAGTCTTGTTCTTGTATGATGGTAAACATAAATGTTTTATAAGAACAGCTGTACTGGTTCAGACAAAGGCTTTGACAAACCCAGTACTCTTTAGGAGCAGTTAGGGACAAAAAAGGAACAGGGAGGGTGATACGTCTCCTAAATGCTCCCTTGGCCATAAGCTATTTTCAGCCTAGGGGATTTCCTGACCCTGATATGGTTTGTCTTGTTGGAAACTCTCAAGGGATCTCTCTTACTCAATTTCCATTGAAGGCCATCTAATTTTAATTTTTTTTTGAGTCTTCAGTATCTTTTGGCAAGGAATTCTAGTAGCTGTCGTGTGAAGTTTTGTACGTAGATTTTGCTAACTCATCAGTACTTTCTATTAACAAAAAATAGACATTGAATGGTCAGTCTCTATCCATGGAGAGACATGGATTAATAGCTCACAACTCATTGATTTATGCATGAATAGGATCAGGTAGTTATTGCCCCATTTCAAGTTTACCTATGCTGAATTTTGTTTGCCTTTTTATTGCCCAATCCAGTTTCATAATGTCCTTCTGCATTTTTTCGGTTACTCTGTAGTCACTATCCCTGATCACTCGCTGTCCTTTGGTAGCTTCTAAGCTGTGTCACCCGTCTCATCTTCCAGGCCATTTAGGAATTTATCAGGTAACCCAGTGCAGAATCCTTCAGAACTGTGCTGGTGACTACCCTTAGTGTCCTCTTGATTATATCTGTTCTTTTTCTTTGCTAACCTAAGTAACTGAGGCTTATGTGGTAGCTCTTGAATCCTTTGAGTAATACCATTAAGCTTTTATACAGGATTAGCAGCTTCAGATTTTCATTTGGATAAGTGTTATGAAAATAAGCTTGCAGATTTGCAAGGAAAAAAATCCTGCAGTAATACCCACACACTGGTTTCTGTCTCCCCTGTGGGTTCTCTGACTTGGGTTACACTAGAACCATAAGCCCAGCCTCATTAGACATCAGTCCCCTATAAAATGTAAACCCATTACAAATAAGACTGTATCACACTTGCACCTCTTGGTAATGCTTCTTTAAAAAGATGGTTCTATGTATATTTAAAGTTGATTCACAGAGCTGCTTTTATGCTTCTGACCACTTTTGGTGCTTTGATTCCAGCCAGGTGTTTCTCATGGCAGGACAATATTTCTTAAATTTTGAGTTAGGAATTGTCTGAACTGAGATGGAGAGAGCGCCATAAGCATTATCAATTATTTTGTTTTACAACAGTGTTTCAGTGCCTTGGCCATGAATGAAGTCCCTGCTCTTGCTGTTAGTTGTGCAATAACATCAAACATCATCAGTACATAAAAAAGCTGTCCTTGCTCTGAAGACTACACAGCCAAATTTCTTAGATTATCAAGGAATGTGGTTAAAAAATAACAACTTGTCTTACTTCTGAATTCACATGTCTTTTAAATACCATGTGAAATTTATTAAGCACACAGATTCCATTGTTTGCTAGACTTTAAATAGGCTTTGTTTTTGTGCTTTGACAGTGCCTTCCCCAGTGTTTGGCTGCTCGGTTTGTGTGTTAAGGATTTGTTCAGTTTTTTCATGGAAAGAAACAAAAGAAATTAGGGTAAAATTGCAGATTCTTCTGTAATATATAAGAACAATTTGGAATTCTGTTGCCATCATATAATGTGGTAATGCTTTTGACTATCAGTCTTCTAAAAGGGACTGAAATTTACTGCACTGTGTATGTGATTTTAGTATGTTGTTGACCAAACTAGATAAAAATTTGACTTTGTTTTATACTAATTAGGATTTCCATATTTTTTCCCTACCTGTAGTTGCCAGAGAGAGGACAGATTGTTTGCTTTTAATAAAACCATTCTGTGAAAAAACACTACTTTGAAAAACATTGGCCTGGTTAAAAAATGTGGACACTTCTATCCACATTTTAAAAAAATTTAAGAAGTATATGTTCTTTTCTTTTCCTCTGTTCATTGAATAATTCTTGTACCCTGTCAAAATGGAGAAAAAGAACTTTTGAAATGAGAGCTGTTAATTTAAACTGTGTAATGTACTGGTGTATTTCAAAGCGTGATGGAGGAAACTTTGTATAAAACAGCAGTTTCGATTTAACTGTTGTGTGAGAATGTGTTTGGTCTAATTGTTAACATATAGCAGTAGGCAGAATGAAACACTGGAAACAGATGTTTTCCCTTTTGGGACTTGAAGGAAGGAAAAGTACCATCTATAGCTTTATCCAAGGGACCAGCTTCTCTGTAGTAATGTATCAAAATGGGTAAAGAGTAAATTTGAGTTATGAGAGACTCACTTGCAGATTTTGTAAGTAAACAGCGTATTAGTTTTCAATCCCTTTCAATATGTAATCCAGTAACATTTTTTTTTCTACTGATGGTATAGACGCCAGTGTAATGAATGTAAGCCTGCAGACAATTTGCATCCTTTTCAAGTTACGTTTTGTAATCTCCAAGGCATTGTCTGTTTAGTTTACCTGTACCTATACAATTGTAAGTGGTATAGTTTTTACTCTCTTATTCCAGTATCTTCTACTACTTTAAAAGTTGATATTTAAGAAAACTTGAAAGCTTGTTAAATCATTGGATTGTTTTGGGGTTTTTCATTTACAGAAAATGTTGGTTTAGGACCTTGCTGTATGGATACACAATTTTCAGAGGCCTCTTGGCGCTGATAAAATAGAGATGAGGTTACCTTAGATTAATTCAGTGGATTTTGTGGTTTGGCTTTGATTACTGTTTTCTAACAGTATGAAAGAGAATATGGAGAAAAAAAGCTGTTAAAGACCTGCAATTGTCTTGTTTGGCATGAACTTTTAGTTAATCTTTCTGTTGATAATCCATACATTAGCACTTTCTTGGTGTCCTTCTATCAAGCTTCATTGAAGAGTGATTTAATTACACCTTTCTTTTACTACACTCTTTGGTAATCTCTGATTTTATGCTGTTATCCTATATTCCATAGACAACAACTGCCATAAGAAGCTGTTTGTGTTGCTTTCATTATTGTAGTTCCAAGACACTTAAAAAAAAAATGTTCTGTGTATTTGTTATGACAGTACCTGTATTCGAGTTATTATACGGGGAAGAGTAGATTACTTAGTGTTCAGAAAAGGTTATTTACCATGACAGAGCAACTCTGTTGTAGGGAACAAACCTGGAGTGCTCCAGCTTCACTTTCTGTAACATTGATCTCCTTTCTGTTGCTTGCTGTAGGTTATTTAAAGTTGTTGCTTTGCCATATGTAGATCTCAGGAGACTAAAGCTTAGTTATTTTCTTCTGCTGTCTATTGTAGATCAAAAGAGTGTTTAGTGTCTATCACACTGAATATAATTTTGAGAAATACATGTATTCTAAGACCATCTAAGTTGAAAAATCAGAGTGCTTACACAATTTTGTGTTCTCATTCCTTTACAAGACACTTCATAAATTGGCTCTTGTGCCTCTAGTGGTTAAGCTGCTGACAGTTTATCTAGTGTGACCTTGTTAAGGTCATTGATTAGTATTACAAAAACTGAAGGTTACTTAAAATATACTAAGAAGTGGAGTAAGGAGAAATTATTTTGAAATAATTTAAACATGTGTTTTTTACTTTGTAAATAAAAAGTAGTTTTCACAAAGTATTGATACAGATGTTTAAATTTTTATTTGGTAATTGTTGTTATAAAGCATGTCCATCTGTCGTATTTTATAGCTGGAAATGGAGAATTCTTTTTGACTTAGTTAAAATAACTAGCCTTCCATTAATTATTTAGGCTGTAATGTGCTCCCTCTGTTCAGATTAGCTCTGGCCTTGTGAGGATGGAAAAATTATTTTTAGTGAGACAGTGTGAAATAGATATAAGAGGGATAATAACTTACTTGTCAGAAAGTGCTATCTCTAAAATCAAGCTTCACATCTATCAGTAGAAATGTTTGCTCTTTGAGTGACTTGTATTAATTTGATATGAGAAGTCTCTCTAGTACTGGGGTGGGAAAATACTCTGTATGAAATTTTGTTAATTCTAAAACATAATGGAAATATTTAGGACCATCTGTGAAACAAAGTACTTGAGAGTTGTAAAATGAGAACTCTTAAATAATATTTAAGAAATTTGTTTAGATTTCCAGTTTTTATGTCATGTAACTGAATGTTAAAAGAGGTAGTAGAATATGATATTCGGAAGAAACTGGACTGCAATACAGATTACAAAAATTCTGTTGTCTGATTTCATAATTTCTCTTAAAATCTGTCTCTCTCTTGCTGTCTCTGCCCTCTCCTTCCCATCTAATAAAAGCAAGACACACCTTAACTGGTCAGCTGAAATCAATCAAATTTTTTTAGCCTAAATTTACTTAATGCCTCACGTAATTAAGTGCTAAGATAGAAGAGAGAGGCCACATTATCATCTCATTCAGGGAAAACCTGAAGCATAAACTCGGTCCTTATTAGGTGCTAAGGACCTAAACAATCTGTTAAAGTTTTGATTGAAGTGACTTAGTATCCAGAAGCTTTGCCATGTAGAACCAGAATGGCTGAGTTGAAAGGAATCTTTAAGATCATCAACAGTCAGTTCTGTGGGTGGGAACATCTTTCATTAGATATGGTTGCTGAAAACCCTGCCCAGCCTGACCTTAAATACATGGAATAGATCATGCACAACTTCTCTGGACAACTCGTTCATTGTCTCACCCCTTCAATGTAAAAAATATCTTCCTTATATCCAATCTAAATCTACCAGATTTTAGTTTAAAACCCTATCACTACAGTCCCTCATAAAAAGTCTGTCCCCATTTTTCTTCCAAGCCCGTTTTCCCGCAGGACCTGGGCATGCATTTTCATCAGGTTCCATGGACTCATGTACCTTGAGGTTCCTTAGATGGTCTCAAATCTGCCCTTGTCCTGCAGGGGCAGTTCTTCATTCTCTCAGTCCCCACATTTGCCTCCTGTGAGTGGGGCAGTGTGTCTGGAGCACTTGCTACTGAAGACCATGATAAAAAAGTAATTGAATACCCCAGGTTTGTCCATGTCCTGGGTCTCCTTTGAGAGAGGGCCCCCTTTTATCACTGATGCACCTACAGAAGCTTTTTCTTGTGTAGAAGCTTTAACAAGCTTGATGTTCCTGGCCAGATTTAATTCTATCAGGGCTTTACCTTTCCTAACCTGATTCCTGGCTGCTTGGACAATTTCTCTGTATTCCTCCCAAGTCACCTGTCCTTGCTTCCACCCTCCGTAGGCTTCCTTTTTCTGCTTGTGTTTGTCCAGGAGCTCCTTGTTTAACCATTCAGGTGCCTGGTGTTTTGCCTGACTTCCTTTGGTAGGCATGCATCACTCCTGAGCCTGGAGGAGATGATCCTTGAATGTTTACCAGTTTTCTTGGGCCCTTCTTCCCTCCAGGGATTCTACCAAACAGATCCGTGAGAAGGCCAAACTGTGCTCTTCTAAAGTCCAGGACAGTGAGCTTGCTGTGCACCCTTGCTGCCCGAAGGATCTTGAACTCCACCATTTCATGGTCACTGCAGCTCAGGCTTCCCTTGACCTTCATGTTCCCCAGCAGCCCCAACGTTTTGGTGAGAACAAGACCCGGCATAGCACCTCTCCTTGCTGGCTTCTCTAACTCAGGGAAGGAAGGTATCATCATCACATTCCAGGCATCTCCTGATCCTGGATTGCTTATGCTCTGCTGTGTTGCCCTCTAATAGATACGGTGGCGGTTGAAGTCCTCCATGAGGACCAGGGCTTGTGAGTGTGAGGCTGCTCCTGTCTGTCTCTAGAGGACTTCATAGCTCGGTCTTCCTGGGCAGGGAGCCTGTAGCAGACCCCTGTAATAAATACGTACGCCCA